>CM055436.1:4215785-4252482 GCA_029228465.1 Salix viminalis | reverse complement strand
TTCTTGTTTTCTATTTCGCACATCATTCACCTTGCCTAGGTAAATTTGAGATGGGCCTAATGTTCAAAACAATTGAAACTTTTTTTAGACGGGCCTAGGCTGTATCCAAAGTACTTACTGATCTGGGCCAATTGGTTGGGTTCTGGTGGTTCATTTGGCTTTTATTTTTATTACCCTCTACGTTTCTTTTTTACCCCTCTATTAGAGAGGAAGTTGCTTTGATCAATCAGGCTTACAAAGCTCATATACAAGCCACAGTAAAATTCACAAAAGAATTGGACGAAATATCATCAAACATTCAACCAAAGCTTATAGAGATTTTGTTTACTGAAAATTATGATATATTTTGTTTATTAAAATTATGATATATGTTAATTTCCTTTTGCTTGTCATGACTTACATTATCTCATCTTCTTTCATTTTTCTATTATTGCTTTTATTTTGACTTTTTAATCATGCTTGCCAATAAAATGGATAAGTAATAATGCCTTCCTCTTCAAATAATTTTAGCCATAAGGTCAAAATAAGGATATTTTTTGTTAAAAATAAATAAAACAAACCCATGTTATACATCAATTACATTCATATGAATATTAAACTTATTATACTATTGAATACAATTTTAGTAATAGCTTGATTACCATATTTAGTCATTTTCCTATCTTAAATAACAACAAGGTAAAATGAAACTTTGAATTATAAAACATGGAAAATGGAATGGATTATGGATTCAAGAATATGTAAGTAATTTCAATGTATATCCTATAACCCCTAATATGGTTTAGGATTCTATATAGCTCATAACGAGATAACTTGCACGCTTGCTATGCTGGACTTTTATCTATGTAGGAAACTCATTGATTTTATAAGTGTTGTAATTGATTATCTTAATATTTAATTAGTAAAATTATAATAGATAAAATTTATTAGAAATGAGTTTTTTTTTGCGTAAAAGAAACATTATAATTGAAACTCAGGGAAGTGGCTTGTATATTTTTTTCATTGTAGATAACTTGTGCAAATTTGTCAACCCTTTTTTTTTGTTTATGTGTTGCCTCATATTTTTTTTTTGTTTACATAATATTAGATTTGAAATATTATGTATAAAAGTTTGTAAAATAATTTTTTAACCAAAATTAAGAGCGTATATATATAAACATGGACAAAAATATGGACTATTTAGAAATGTATGTAAAACATAAAGGAATTAAAATAAAGAATTAAAAGTATATGAGCCAAAATGAAAACAAAATATGTAAATAATTATAACCAAAGGATTAAATGAAAAAAAAAAGTGTTGTAAGGAAAAAATAAATAATTATTTTATTTATTGATTTAGTTTAGATCCCTATTATTATTATTATTATTATTATTATTATTATTATTATTATTATTATTATTATTATTATTATTATCTACAATTTCATGCACATATCTAGAACTAAAAGTTGACCTAACCATCATTTTTACCATGGTCTCATGAGGAGCATATGGTTCTTTGTGTACAAACCAATCAAGTATCTATCAATGAACCCTTTTGTTATATAGAAGATTTATCGTTACAAGTTTGAACACAAAACTTTATATTTTTATACATCTTGCATGAACATCTAATAGTGTCTCCAATAATATTTCTTGGATTAGATAATATGTATTTGATAAAATTCTGAACTCCATTATAATAATAATAATAATCCACCTAATACATCCTTTTAGGTAAGTCTCGATACAATCATGAATGATCATCACTTACTTGTGTCAAACCTATATAGAATATCCATGACAAAATGTATTGATTAATTATGTAAACTAAATAAATAACACAACACTGGTTTAACTTGAACTTGTTCAAAACTTTTTTTAATATTACATCTAACTCATTATCAATTATCTATATAAGTTCAAATTTCTATACATTTACTGAAAATTTCAACTCAACAATAATATTGACAAAACATAAAACAAACCCGTTAAATAAGTTATTATTTGTTTCATCACAAAACACTCAAGTCATAAATTCAAATTAAATTTCATCAATTTACAAACAAATACAATTATACAAAATCTCAAACAAATCCTAACATGTACAAACCATATATTTTAACAATAAATTTCTACAAGCAAAACCTATAAATCAATCAAACACACACACAAAAAAAAATACATACACTACAGAGATATGCAACAAAAACTAACATTTTAAAATTGAGTTTATATACAAAAAAAAATGGGTAGTTTTTCTTACTAATAGTGAAAAAACTCTCAATAAAATTTGAATCATAATAGGGATGTTGATAAATTGAGTATTGGGATGACTGAATTTGTAATGGGGTGGTTGATATGTGATAAAATTATAGGGGTATGGTGTTTATTACACAGAAAATATAAAGGATAGAGGAAGAAGGGTCGCTCATCAGGTCATACATTAAATATTACAAACATGTTTACCAAAAGATTTAATTGATGAAATTAAATCCATCGATAATTTTGTCTGTAAAAATAACATGTCATCATATTTCTCTTTGCTTACTTTTTCATTAATTCTTTTCCCTTTATAATTCTCATGGTATATACCAAGATAATATTTCTATTAGTATTTACCGATGGATACCACAAAAGCATATTGAGTTGGAAAAAATCACCATAATTTATTTGTACTTGTCAATTTTCTGTGAATACTATTTATAATTTAGTTTTAAATGTGCTCAATAAAAAGTATTTTCAAAACAATTTTGTATTGTTGATAAGACTACTAATTAATGTTCTTCAAGTTGATCCATAGGTATTGTTGATGTTAACTTAATTCAAGTGATTCGTTAAAGGTTTGTATATTAGTTCTCTTAGAACTTTGATGGTGGTAGTGTAAGAAATTACCATCATGTTCCCGATGATATACCCATGTTCTGACTTATTTAAACTCATTGATCATGAGGATCAATTGCCTGATTTTCTCCTTGTTGAGAGGAGAAAATCAGCTACTAAATATTGAGAGAGATCTCTGATCTACCTATAAATAATAGTCTATATATTCAATCTACAACTACTAGTAAGCATAAATCAGAAAAAAATTCTTAGAAAAATTTATTTCAAAATCGTCCTGCTACTGCGATTGAGAATTTTTTTCAAAGTTTGAATAAAAATAACTAAATATATTTATAATCTAAATTTATGTTGCTATATACATTTAATATTCAATTATATAAAGGGTATAAAAGATAGCTGATAAGTAACGCTTTAACAACAATGTCGTATTTGAATCTCATGAAAATCAGTAGCCCAAATTGACCGGCGGCATCCTTCAACATTAGTCCTAGTCATCGAAGCTAGTTGCTCATGCAGCCATGGAAATGGCATAATGGATTGAATGTCAAATGCTTTTTCCAATCACTTCATTGCCTTTAGTGGCCGAGCATTTGCATGAAGCTAAATCAGACACTAATGTAAGCAAATCTATGATTTTCTTTTTCCAGTGAACAACAGCCATTGTACTTAGGTTTATCAAGCTTCTCGTCTATCAATAAAAAATAATAATCATGAAGACCCGGGCATGAAACCCAAGTATATATAAAGTTGACTTGACTTAGATTCTCTTCCCTCTCATCTTCCAACTATATATATAAACATATATTTTTTTCTTTCATATATATATATATATATATATATACAGGATCATAACAAGAAAAGAAAGATTGAGACTGACACCCATGGTAATGTAAAATATACATGTATGATGGTTGCCAGCTTGGAGATATTAATTAGAGACAATGAAATCAAAAGGATCCTCTGATTTTCAATGAAAGTGTGCTAAAGATGACCCACAAAGAGGAGCTTATTAGTAGTTCATGCTTATTCATATTGGTTAAAAAATAATATAAATTATATTATCAATCTAATATAAATTATATTCAATGATATTATGTAAAAATTTTAATTTTTAAGTGAAATAGTTCCTTAACATAGTATCAAAACTTTGTTAACTAAGCTGTCACGAATTCGATTCTCACTACACCTGTTCTATTTAATAAAAATCAAGCACAAGGTAATGTGAAACTGTTCAAGACTTGATGGGGTGTATTAGAGAATAATATAAATTATATTCTAGGATCTCATTCAATAACTTAAACTTTTAAATGAAATAATTCATTAAAAACACGGACATTAAAACACGGACGGCCCCACTTCTCATTCTAGAGCTGGCATTATTGGGTAACCATCTTCTTCATTGAAAGTACTGATCGATTTGGAATTGTATTGGAAAAAAAGAATGATATTATCTAGATAAGAAGGAAGATAGAAAGGCACGGCAAAGCTAAGACTTTTCCTGCTCATAAAAGTTCAAGAGAAGTTTGGAGACGGGAGGAGAGAAGGAAGGAAAAGGCTAGCAATGAAGTTCTTGTTCCAGTGCCCTTGTTGCGCATGTTTCTGCTTCGTGAGGCATAAACAGGGAAAACCAAGGGTGAAGGAAGCTACCAAGAAACAGTGATCATGAATTTAATGCAACCCAACGTTGATGCTTCATGTTTGATCTACTTTTAATTAGTGTATTGACTCTTGTTCCTTGCTCGTTGTTCTCATGCAATTCGTATGTAGCATATTTTTCTTTCTAATCCATATGAAATGCCTCTGCCTTTGATCACTACGCTTGGAAATACACGTTACGACTGCATTTTTATTTTTATTTTTCCCATGTTAAAAACAATCCATCCTCCATTTTCTGCCTCTGCTTGCATTTTTTTATTAAACATGGATGTATCTCGATTAATTCAACGAATACAGGTTCAAACTGATATAACTTATGCGAGTTAACAATTCTGGGAAATACAAACACATCCATCTGTAAGACCTTTCTCTCTCTGTGTGTTAGGATAGGATTTACATTAATTACGTGCTTTTGTAAGGGTTCACACGTTGCCCAGCTGATACACAAATGGGGTTATATTAGGTTTCGAGCAATTTTTACTTGAAAAATTATGGAAAATATTACAAATTGGGTCTCGTATTGCATAATGAAGCAAACCCATTCCACCTTGTCCATAGTGATATAGATCAATTGCTGTATGTGATTGCAACATGTCCGGCCGGTGATGAGCTCATGCATGCTTGCAAGAGAATGAAGATGTCAAAGCATGGTGCTTGTTCAAGCAGGAGATTAAAAATGGTGTCAAAGAAGTTTTCAGAGAGCATTATACAGAGGACAAAATTAGTGAAAAGAAAAGAAGGGATCGACGGGGTGTTTTCAATAATTTTCTCGGTATCTAGGGAAGGCAATAGAATCCGCAGGTCAAATTTTCTGTGTTTATATTATATTTATTATTTATTAAATAAAGAGTTTAGATATCTATAACTTATTTATTAATTTTCATGTATCGAATGATTATCTACTACCTACGATTATTTATTAATCAATCAAAAATAAAATAATATATGTGTGTGTGTGTATATATATATATATATATCAAGTATGTATATCAAATGATAAAATAATAAATATTATTTATATATATGTTTTGTATCAATACATGTATATTTTGTATTGTATCAAAAAAATCTATATATTACACCATTATATTTATACAATATAAATATACATTTCAAGTTAGATTCTGATGATTTTTGCATAAAATATAATAATATTTATACTCATTTATTATTAATAGAATTTAATTTTTTTTATATTAAGGTCGAGTCAGGGTCAGCATGTATTAGATTTTTTATACTGATATAATAATATCAGTTTGCATGTATCTTGACTAATTTTACAGATTCTAAAATTAATAATTATATAAATCTCTAATAATTATCATATTAAGAATTACAATTACATGATTCGAATCTAACATCACAGAAAAAACAAATCTTTTAATCGGAATCTACTAGATCTAGATGATTAAATTACCTCCGGTTTTGCTGTACACAGACTTGGCTTAACGTGTGTGTTAAGTTATTGTTTGGGTGAAACAGGTATGGATTTTGATGGCTTCAATTTCTTTAATTATAATATGATATAAGAGAGCCTCCTCCTCCTCTATTTTCGCCCTCTATTTCCTAGATGCGAAAATGCAAACCAATCCCAGATAACTAAGTGGCTGGTGATATGTAGGGATAGTTTTTTCTTTTTAATATAAAAAATCATTAAGGTCATAAAAAGCTTTTTGATGATGATGTCAATTCCAATATGAAACTCTTTGTCTACTTTTTATCTAATCAATTTTAAAAGCAATTTGAATTTTCTAATCAATTGCAGCAGCCAGTGATGATGATGAGTTTAAAAGTAATTTACCTAGGTAATCTATAAAAAAAGTATTTTTATTTTATAACAAAAAATTCAATATGATATTCTTTTAATATAAAGATGATATACTTAGATTTTATAATTTAATTCATCAAATCTGTTATCCAAGCCAAGCCAAGCCAAGAACTCTATTGGGTTTAATAAAAAAAAAATATCTAGACTTTTTTTACATAATTATATGATAACAAAAATAGATGTTTATAAAATTAAATATCAATAAATATTATGACATTTCTATTGAGATAATGATAAACCAATAGAAAACAATCTGAAAGGAGTTATGAAGACAATTCAAAATTCTTTAATAAAACATTTAATAAAAAATCAATACTAAATGATAAAATTAATTAAAAAAACTCAGGAATAGGTTTTCTTATTTTTCCCACGAGAGTGGATGAAACATAATTTGCTCCTTTTTCATTTTTCCTAAAATGTCATCTACTTTTTTTTTTTCAAGTGGGTGACAACCCAGAATTTGACCACCATTATGGTGGCTAAAAAATCAGAGGAGAAGTTTTTGGGCCTAAAAATATGTTTTTAATCGATTTTCTCTCTCTTCCATCAAATTCAATGACTAAAATGTTAAGAAAATAACTTTTTGGATTAAAATTAAAACTAAAAAATAAATGGGACTAAAGCAGTAAAAAATGTAGATGGATTAAAGAGAGCTATTGAATTTGAGATTGGCTATAGAGTTTTTCCTAGTCTTACATTTTGGTCCTCTATTGCTAAATATTTTTCTTTTTTAACAAGTTTTTACAAATTGACCATGAAATTAGGTATAAAAAATGGCAATTGAAAACAGAAAAAGTTTGAGGACGAAAAAGAAAAATATATTTTGTAAATTTTTACAGTGACTTACATGGCCTTTATGAATATTTTGAAATGACTTGTGAGAGATTCAATGTTGATCTTCATTTTATTTTGGAAACCACGTGAAAGTGTAAGAAGCTCTGCTCAATCAGTAACTTGTCTCTGTCTGAAACGCGTTGGATCAGAGTAAGATCTCGTGTTTAAGTAATTAATATTTGTAACTATATATTCATGAAAAAACACCATTAAAGATTTAAAATGATCTGGTCCAGGAAAACAAGTCTGGTCCATTCTAGGGTTTATATATATATATATGTGTGTGTGTGTGTGTGTGTGTGTGTGTGTGAAGATGGAGGAGAGGTTGAGTTCAACGCCATAAATGGTAGGGATCAATCTGCAGGCCTCCTAGTCCATCATCACCCTAATATTTAATGATTAGAGTCTTTATTGTTTTTTTTATGTGATAAGACAAGTTTAATTTATGGGTCTAAATAAATAAATAAATAAAATCTCGAATATTTCATAGTTTTATAAAAATTACATACTTTGTCTTGAATTTTAGATTTACAGTGTTGAATTGTAAATTATAAACTCTTTGTCGTTGTGCTCTTCTCCTTGGAAATATTGCTGCTGTTGTTGCCATCAAGCTCTCCTTTAACTCAATCCAAAAAAATAAGTAAAAATACAAATCAGAAAACTCATACTTACACGTCTATTTGACCATAGAAAAAGACATCTATAGATAGGTACAACGTATGGACAAAATTCCTCTTCAAACTTTAATTCTAATCAGAGTTTGTCCTAAAAATATTTAATTTTTCGTTGTAGACAAAATTACAGACTTCTCTCCCTTGGAAAAGGGACATTTTTCATTTAAAATATCAATGTGCATTCCAAGTCACCGATCACTTAATCCCAATTTCTAACCACACTTCCTTTTCAATTTTCAGCAATTAACAGTATTTGTTACTGCTTAATTACTAGATTTAACCTTCTAATACTCTATTTGTATTTATATTTTAATTATGTTTTTTATTTTATTTTTTTGGTTTTTTATTTCAGTTTTTTTGTGCTCATAACATGCATGTTAATATTAATTTTTTTTTAAATTTAAATATATGATTTTTAAATAAAAATCATTTTTAAAAGTATCCATTATAAAATTCGAAAACAAGCATGAAATTCATGACTTCCTTAGCATGCGGTACTACCCAGTCAAACTATGAATACGAACAGATATGTGCTCATCGACCTAGAGAAAGGGCAAAAAAAAACATCATTGACTACAATTCTAATCAATTCTTGCCTTTACACATTTTCTCTCATTCCTGTTTTAAAATAATTTCTTGGAATGAAAATTCTTGACTTTGTTTTTACCCAAAGAAATATTTTAGGTCAGAAATCAAAATCACGTGTAAGACATCGACAGAACGATTAATAAATGCTCCAGTTTGTATTTATTGGCTGCATGTGCCCCAATAAATGAATGACTGACTTACAGGAATCGATAATTAAATTATAACATTTATTTTCTTGAAAAGGGTTACATTATTGTTTATTTAATACTTTTTTTAATTTAAGATAAAATCATTATATTGCCCTTTTTATATTTATTACTACTAATCAAATTGCTCCATTCGATGTTCAAATTGCAGCTGGTTGGGAGATGGACTCAGAACAATCCCTCTCGTGTTGCCTTCCCTTTGCGTCGAAAAGTAATATAATTCATCTGTTCAACGAAACATCTGAAGCGACAACAAAAAACAAACACACTATTTTATTTTCTCACTCACTTTTCGGATTGCTCATCTCTCTCACTCACTTTTCCAAGGCACATATAGCACAGCATATGAACAAGTTCTAGTGAAAATTCTCCTCTGCGTTCATTGGCTGCAACTTGAATACTAGGCTGCCTGCTTCGTCGTAACCCGGTTGGCTTGTTTCTAGCCAAGAAAATTTCATGTGCTTGTGGTTTACAAGCTAGCATTTTATAACAAAGGACCTGATGAACTTCTCTGATTCGTAGATATCATCTCACCCATCTGGCATTCAAATTTGTTTGGTAAGAAAATTGAGTGTGTAATTCGATCACTCACACATTTAGGGTGTGTTTAGCATTGCTTTTGCTTTTGCGATTGCGATTGTGATTGAAAAAAAGCAGTTTAAAAAAAAATGCTTTTTGTGTGTTGCAAAATAAGCAGTTAAGTGTTTGGTTAAAACTGTGGTTGAGTTGGAGGTTGAAAAAAAAGCAGTTTTGGGTGTTTAGTTACCAAACTTTTCATATTGCTTTTAACTTGTGAAATTACTTTAAAGGGTATATATATATATATATATATATATTGTAAATTTCATTTATTATAATAATATAATGTAATTAATAATTAATGAAAAAACAAATATTATGTTTCAAAAATAATATAAGTATTAATAAATAATGATCTTAATTATAAATAAGAAATTTCATTTAAATTTTTCGTTTATTAAATTTCATTTATTAAAAATTTTATTAATTATTTTTTTATAAATTTCATTTATTATAAATAATTAAGAAATTTCATTAAAAAATAAGAAAGGTTTTCTTACAAGTTTTTATATTGAAAGGTTCTTTTTATATATAGTTTTTTTTTAATAAAACAACTATATATAAAATTCACAATGGCTAGGGTCAATTATGTAGAAGATAAATAAGAGAATTTATTTATGAAAATTAAAAAACAAGTTGAAAAACAAGTTGTATGAAAATTTAAAAAATCATATCAATATGAAAATATGTATTTGACCCTTAAATACTATACATATATTATTTAAAGATACTTTTAGGAATAGCCAATCAAGTCTCTACTTGATTATTCGAGGACTAGAATTATATTCCGTTTATTAATTATTTTATAGTCCTTCATTATTGTATTATTTTAATTTTTTATTCTTGCACATCAATATTATTCTGAATCGGAACAGGATAATTTATTGAAAAAAAATTCACAATTCAATGCACAAATAATTTCGCTTTCACGTTCATAATAATAACCCACAATCTTCAAAGTCTCCGCAAAATCCTATGTAACTTTGTGCTACAAAACACAACACCGCATTCAAGAACTGAAATTCATAAAAACTGTGCAATAATAGAGCATTAAGATGACGGCCGATAGAATCACTGATGACCGACAGGTCGTCTTGAACTGGAAGAGAAGGAGAGTGCGGTGGTGGTGAGTCCAGATCGTCTTCAACTGGCAGAGAAGGAAAGTGGGTTTCTAGATAGGGTTGCTGTGAGGGTTGCAGAGGAGAAGGGTGTGGTTTTTTGGGGACGAGAAGAAGAGAAGGCAGTCGAAGGGAAGAAGAGAAGGCAGAAGAAGAAGGGTGTGGAGAAGAAGAGAAGGCAGAAGGAGAAGGGTGTGGACGTTGCTTGGTGCAGACGAGAAGGAAAAAGATAAGGCTCGGATGAGAAGATAAGATTTTCAGAAGGGTAAAGATTTTCAGCAGATTTTCAACGGATATATTTTAATCGCAGATCGTTATTTGACAAATCGGCAAAAAATAAGTATCAAAAGACAATTTTTTTCCGAACGCCGTTTAAGCTCAAAAGTGTGTGTGGGACCCACCTCTCAAACCTGTGTTAGGTTTTTACCAAACACCAAAATTGTAAACACGGACTTAGTACATATTTTGCCAACACAATCCGCTTTTGATTTTGAAATTATTTAGGAACCAACTGTTCTTTATCCATTCCTTAGGAGAATCCCAGCTGACTAGGAGAGAGTTAGTCATGGGATAGTTGTTGCTTATTTTTCTATTTGTATTTCTATTTAAACTGAACTCTTCTTTATGAAATACACAGATCAGTTCTTCCACTTCCACGTTTTCCTTACAAAGCTTTAGCTGTTCTATAGCTTTTTAGTTATTACAGAACATTCAGTGCTCAACAAATTTCTCTTACAAAACAGTCACTTAACTTTAAGCTTCTTTCACTTTGAACCCTTCTCCTTACTGCTGTGCTGAGGTGGTGTTTGGGAACATTTTAAAAATGCTTTTTAAAATAATTTGATATTTTTTTTACTTCAAATGATTTTTTTTAGATTATTTTAATATGCTGATGTTAAAAATAATTTTTAAAAAATAAAAATATATTATTTTAATATATTTTTAAATAAAAAAAACAATCAAAAAATTAATTACAACCACATTCTTAAACATACAGTATATCCATAACCTTCAAATAAATATCATACTAGTATATCCCATAACCTTCAAATAAATATCGTCCTCGTCCCTATTCGAGATGGGTTGTGAGGTCAATGCCTCTTCCTAAACCATTTTAAAAACCTTACCTTCAAAATATAAACTGAAAAAGAACATAACAGGACTGATTCACACAACAAATTTCCATCATTTCGCCTTTTGTTTAATGAAAAAGAGACTATCAACATAGTCTACGTATTGAAGATAGACGAAAAAACTGGAGAAGGTGGGACAAGATCGAAGAAATGTTATCAAACACAGGTTTCGAAGCTGCCCCTTTGCTGGAGCGTAGTGACAGTGTAGAAGAAAGTAATGAGAGAAGGTTGGGGTGGAAGAAGGTGCTTTTTCTAGATGTAGGAGAGGCCAGGAACCAAATCTTGTTTTCGCTGCCAATGATTCTCACTAATGTTTTCTTCTACATGATAACTTTGGTCTCAGTCATGTTCGCTGGTCATCTCGGAGAGCTTGAGCTTGCTGGAGCCACCCTGGCTAACTCCTGGGCTATGGTCACTGGTTTTGCCTTCATGGTAACTCAATCTCGCACTTCTTTTCATGATTTTTTCAAGTAACAACTCAGGCTCATATCTTAGTTTTTGCCTTCTATTTTTTCCTTTATTCAAAATGGTGTTGAAATTGAGGAATTGGAAGTGCATGATTGTGTCAAAACATCGTACAGATGAAGATAATATTAGTATAATTAGCTAAAAAATCACTGTCATAGCTGCAGTGGGGATCCCTCCTGATGTGTGTGGTATACGGGGCGCAATGTTTCGTGCCGAGTATGGGGTGAGCACATCTTCCTACCCATTTTTTTTTCTTGAAAAATACCTCTGGACAAGCTTAAGCTTTTAGACGGGTCATCCGCATTTGAATCGATGCATTTACCAGATATTTTCTTTTTGCTGGCAGACTCTATTTTGATTCCAACTACTTATAACCCTTAATTCAGATTTTATCTTTATATCCTCTCCAGTTATGTTATTTTTTAAGAAAAACTTTTCCAGATTGGGTTGAGTGGAGCACTTGAAACACTATGTGGTCAAGGATTTGGTGCCCAGATGTACAGAATGCTAGGAATTTATCTTCAAGCATCCTGCATTATATCAATCATCTTCTGTATTTCCGTATCGGTTATATGGTTCTACACAGAGCCAATTCTGCTATTACTCCAGCAAGATGCTCAAATTTCTATGACTGCTGCTCTCTACATGAAGTATCTCATCCCTGGATTGTTCGCATATGGCATTATGCAGAACATCCTGCGGTTTCTTCAGACACAATCTGTAGTAATCCCCCCTGTCGTATTCTCATTGGTGCCACTGTGCATTCATATTGGTATTGCTTTATGCTTTGGTTCACTATACAGCTCTCGGGTATAAGGGAGCTCCACTGGCTGCATCCATTTCACTTTGGATATCAGCCCTGATGCTAGCTATATATGTGATTCGTGCGAAGAAATTCGAGCATACATGGGGTGGATTTTCATTGGAGTCATTTCACTACATTCTTCATGACTTGAAACTAGCCCTGCCTTCTGCTGCAATGGTATGGTAAGTGAAACTGTACAGGATTACGTCCACTTCTTTTGATCGTGACTAGTAAAATCTCACCACCGATCCACTTCCATTTTTTCCCGGAATATTGTGCCAGCCTAGAGTACTGGGCCTTCGAGATTCTGGTGTTCCTAGCAGGAGTGATGCCAAGCTCGGAAATAAGTGTCTCATTGATCGCGATATGGTACGTTCAATCACGATTGCATGTCTTTACCATCTCGTGAACTGTTTTCATACTAGTTTCTCCTTCTCACTCTGTTTTTTCAATTAATATTCAGTGTAAACACAGAAGCTGTGGCCTACATGTTAACCTATGGTCTCAGTGCAGCTGCGAGGTTTGCTGATAATTTGAATTTCTATGTCGTTTTTTCTGTCATTGTTACATTTTTGTGTTGTAGATATTGAAATCAATAACTTCATGAACAGCACAAGGGTGTCGAATGAGTTAGGAGCAGGCAATCCAGACAGAGCTAAGAATGCTTTGGCTGTGACTCTCAAGCTCTCTGTCCTTCTCGCTCTTCTTGTTGTTCTGGCTCTAACATTTGGTCACAACATCTGGGCTGGATTTTTCAGTAGCAGCCCAACGATAGCAAAGGAATTTTCAACGATGGCTCCCTTTCTTTCAGTTTCGATCACTCTTGATTCTGTGCAAGGTGTCTTATCAGGTTCGAAACAAGCCCTTTTCTGCAGATAGACAAGGGAGGTTAATTTTTCTCATATTTGTCATCAGTGAAAGGGAATCACAATTTCCTGGCCGTGCTTTTCTCAAACTCAGTTTCCTTCGATGATGTTAATTCTTCCTCTATTTCACTAAATTTAGAAGCTTCTTATCATCTGATTATACACAAATCGTTCCTATCAAAGTGAAAACAAAAACCCTTTTTTCAGAAAATGCATTTGACATACTGCAGGAGTGGCCAGAGGTTGTGGCTGGCAGCACTTGGCTGTTTATGCTAACTTCGCAACATTCTACTGTATCGGCATGCCTGTAGCTTGTGTTCTTGGATTCAAGCTAAAGCTGTATGTCAAGGTAAATCAAAATTGTCAACGAAATGTAACATGGTTCGAGCCTGTACAAACACTGATGAACTCTGATGATCTATTTTCTTTGGTGTAGGGTTTATGGATTGGCTTAATCAGTGGCCTTTTTTGCCAAGCCGTCACCCTCTTGTTCATCACAATAAGGACCTCTTGGGCTAAAATAGATCTGTCTACAACCAGAGAAAAAGAGAACCCCATTGTCGTTTAACAGGATCTTCTCCATTAATAAATAGCTGCTGATCAAGCGACAGACACAGCTTAGCTGAACTGCAAGTTACTAGAAAGTAGCAAGACTTTAGTCATTAAAACAAAACGTTTGTCTTATGATGCAGTGGCTTTCTATGAAGAAATGAGTTTTTTAGGCCTTGACCAAGAACGATGACTCTGTCAAATTTCAGGCCGGAGAGAGGATTTCCCTGCAATTCTCAGCTCTAGCTAGATCATCTTCTTCTACAAGAGGATGAGTTTCTCAATTTTGACATGGATGCTGATAGTGTTTGGAAAGATACTGTTTATTGTCTGTAACCTCAACTTCCATGAGCAATTAACAATGCAGGGCATGTAAGGATTCAGCTTTTAAAAGGTAACTGTTTTTTTTTTTTAAATAAATAAATTTGGTTTTCAATATTTTATGTTAATTTATTTTTATCCATAAATATCGGATTAGTTAAGGTTTTTTTTTTTTTTTTTTTAAATTTGATTCGATTATGTTATCTTAGTATCATAAATTGAATTATAAATTTGGCTACATGACCAAGTTGCTTTTTCTTTTGGTCATTTTTTTATGCAATTTTATCATTTATTATTGAATTTATTAATAATTGAACTCCATGATTTTTTATTTATTTTCTATAGAATTATCTTAGTATCGAAACTTGGATCAAAATTTTAATAGTTAGTTCGATTTGAGTTTTTTTTTTTATATATATTTTTGATATTTGATTTTTTTTTTATCAAATTCATCCTTCATTATTTCTTGATTTTATTTACATTCAATCTCATAGTCCGAGACAAGCTAACCCAATTTATAGATTTAATAGACCAATCTTAGTGCCCGTTTGGGACGGCGTTTCAAACGCTGTTTCCAAAAATTTTTTTTTTCATTTTAAATGAATATGTTTTGGTGTTTTTAGATCATTTTGATGTGCTAATATCAAAAATGATTTTTAAAAAAAAAAAAATTATTTTGATGTATTTCGGCATGAAAAGCACTTTAAAAAGCTATCGCAACCGTTCTCCCAAACAGGCCCTTAGTTGACTTGCATCACTCTACTCATGATTTGAAAATTTATCCCATGTTTGCACAAGTCAATCTTATATATCATTATATCATTGTCTAAATATTTTTAAAAATAATTATCATTCAATACATTATTTGCTTTTATATTTAAAAAAGGTGTATAGTGTGCATTCAATTTTGAATTCTTTTAAATAAATAAATAAATAATCTGCTAGAAATCCCGTTAGCAATACATGAACATTAGGGTCTTTTGGCAAGGGGACTAGTCAAATGACAGCCTTGGCCAAGATTTCATCAAAAAGTGCTATGAAAAATGAAGTCAAAATAATTTTTTCAAATTTTCCAAACATTTTTCTTGCACTGCAAAATAACCAATTTATTGCAATAAAGATAGCTTTCATTGACAAGGTCCTCCCTGTTGTCCCCGACAAAACAGAACATCATGGCATCTCAGTTTCTCCTATCTGTCCCTCTCTCCATCAAAAGCATACTTCTGAGATTTTATCAGGGAAAGTTCATTTTCCTCTGGTTCTGAGAGATACAGAATGGTCCATTTTGCACGCAGTGTAATCAACAGCAGAGTGCAGGTTTGGCATGACAGACCGCAGATTAAACCAATCCATAATCCCTGATCCGAAATAGACCCAGAACAGAATATGAAAATCCAGAGGAAGAAGATTGAGGATTAAGACAAGTTACCAGGTTCATTTTCCACTATTTTCTATGCAGAGGAAACTGCTGTCATGAATGTCTAGTGTGTGTCTGTGAAAAGCTGCATGCTTGTGTAAGAGTAAACATACAAAAAAAATACTATTTTTGCTTTGCGTTTCACCTTGGAATAAAGCTTAAACTTGAATCCGAGGAGGGTAGCAATCGGCATTCCAATGCCAAAGAATGCTACTACATTTACAATAACAGCGAGATTCTGCCAGCCACACCCTCTTATTACCCCTGCCACAAATTAAAATGCTCGCATTAACATCTGAACAAGCCATCCTGCTACCCGCCTCAAGGATAGAAAAATGAGATCAAATAAGGGAAGAAATAGGATCCTTGAAACCTGCAAAGACGACTTGGAAAGCATCGATTGCGATGGAAACAGCAAGGAAAGGTGTCATCGAGGCAAAGGCTTTCATAATGGAAAGGTCATCACTGAAGAAGCCAGCCCAGATATCATGGCCAATGGCTAGTGATAAAACTATCAGAAGAGCAAGAAGGACAGAGAGCTTGAGAGTCACAGCCATGGCTTGCTTGGCTTTGTCAGGATTTCCTGCTCCCAGCTCATTAGACACCCTGGTACTATTAGCAGAAAGTTCTTATTTTCAATATGTAAAAGCTTGTGGGAGCAAATAATTATGGAAATGCTGTAGCTAAGAATTGTCAAATTAATTTCCAGCCATTTACCTCACAGTAGCGCTTAGACCTGAGCTGCACATGTAAGCAATGTCCTCTGTGTTCACGCTGAAGAGAAACGAAAACATCACTGTTGGAAAGCAAATCAAACAGCAGATTCTAAGGAACAGATTAGGAAAAATCTTCTATGTAATTGATTTACTTTCAATGTAAATGCCCTGTATTTATCCTTTCCTAGTTAGGCTATTTGTTTCCTAGTTGGACAACAATTCTCTTGTATATGTATACAATATTCATCAATGAAAGAACCATCTGGGTATAGCATATTATACACCAGTTTTACATGGTATCAGAGCGGGGAAAATCCTAAATCCCTGTTTCAATTTATTTTTTTTCATCTCAAAACCATCCATATCTCCTTTTGTTCAATGGGAGACGAAGAGCAGAACACATCTGCAATCACAAGGAAAGAAGGTGGCTCTTCCAGTGGCACACATGACGCCAACAACCCCTTCTTTGTTCATCACAGTGACCATCCAGGCATGGTGCTTGTTCCCAAACTCCTTAACGGGGATAATTACACAACATGGTGCCGATCAATTCGCTTATCTCTTGGTGCTAAAAATAAGCTGGGTTTTATCGAAGGTACTGTCAAAATACCCTCTGCATCAGAAAACCCAGATCAATATTCCCACTGGCTGCAATGTAATGATATGGTGCTATCATGGATCCTCAATTCCGTTCAACCTGAAATTGCCGACAGTGTTATCTACTCAACAACTGCACACGAAATTTGGGAGGACTTGAAGGAACGATTTTCTCAAAGCAACGCACCAAGAATTTTTCAACTCCACCGAGAGATCACTTCCCTTACTCAAGGGCACATGTCTGTGGCTTGCTATTTCACCAAAATCAAGGGTCTGTGGGACGAGTTGGCTTCCTACAATGACTTACCCACATGCTCTTGCGGCGCCATGAAGAAGCACCATGAGCGAGAGGAGCGTAATGGTCTGCTGCAATTTCTCATGGGATTGAACGAGTCCTACAGTGCGGTAAGAGGACAAATATTGCTCATGAATCCATTACCCACTCTTCGCAGGGCATATGCATTGGTTTCGCAAGAAGAAAAGCAAAGAGAATTGGGTTCTGGAAGGATAATTGAAAGTGGGAGTGCAGCCATGATTGTGCGTTCCAACCAGCAGCCCCGGTTGAATAACAGATTTCACCAACAACCCAGGTATAATCACTCTAATCCTTCAATGCCCAATACAAAATCAGTACTTTGCTCTCATTGTGGAGACACAAATCACGTGATTGATACCTGTTGGAAGCTGCATGGATACCCTTCATGGCATAAATTGCACAAATCGGGAGGTAATAGCAGACTGTCTGGAGGAGGAGCACGCAGAAAATTTATTTCTGCAAATCACGTTGATGCTAACCTTGTTGATGCAACTTCAGTTGACACAAATCCTAGTTTTCATGAAGTGAAAACAGTGATGCCCAACCTCACCAATCAGCAGTACAAGCAGATATGTTCAGTCTTGAAAGACAAAGACATCCCACGAACTGATGCCCATGAATCTTTCCCCAATTCAGGTTTGTCTCATGATTCCCCTGAACTTGACTGGATAATTGACAGTGGAGCAACAGACCATATCACGTCTTCTCCTCATTTGCTCACAAATATAAAACAGTGTGATATGCCTCCCGTAACACTACCAAGTGGAGAACAAGCTTCTATTACTGCTACTGGCACTTTACCGATAAACTCCTATTTATTTCTAAAAGATGTGTTGGGAGTTCCCACATTCAAAGTTGACTTGATGTCGGTGAAAGTAAAATTACGAGAGGATTTAACTTGTTCGATAACCTTTTTTCCCACATTGGTGTATTTTACGGATTTGGTTACGAGGGAGGGACGATTGGTGTGGGTAGACAACGAGGAGGCCTATACTATTTGGCGGCACTTGCTTCAAATTCTTCCCCAAAACAAATCGGTCCATCTTGCTATTTGGCTTTCAATTCTGCGAACTTATGGCATTGTCGTTTGGGTCATTTATCTTCAACCCGTTTAAATTTTTTGTCGAAAACATTGCTCAAATTTCCTTCTTTTTCCAATAATGTTTGTGACATTTGCCCATTGGCCAAGCAAACAAGAATTCCTTTTATTAATAGCTCCATCACATCTTCGCATCCTTTTGAACTCATTCATTGCGATATTTGGGGACCACATAAAATAGCATCTTTATCCGGAGCACATTATTTTCTTACCGTGGTAGATGATTTCACAAGATTTACATGGATTTTTCTCATGCACCATAAAAGTGACACACAAGAGCACATTCGATCTTTCTTTGCTTATGCTCACACACAATTCCACACAAAAATCAAACAAATCCGTGTGGATAATGGCGGAGAATTTTTTTCACTTCGCCAATTCTTTTCAGATCATGGTGTCATTTACCAACGAACTTGTGTTTACACCCCCCAACAAAATGGGGTCGTTGAACGCAAACATCGTCATCTCCTTGAAATGGCACGAGCTCTACTTTTTCAAGCTCACCTACCTCTTCGTTTTTGGGGAGAAGGGGTACTTACTGCTGCTCACATCATTAATAGAATCCCCACAAAATTGTTGGGCCAAAAATCCCCCTTTGAAGCATTATATGGAAAACCACCTTCATATACACACATGAGAGTCTTTGGATGTCTTGCCTTTGCTACTAATAACCATCCAAAATCCAAATTTGATACCCGTGCCATCAAAAGTATTTTTTTGGGATACCCTAGTGGACAGAAAGCTTATAAATTGTATGACCTTTCTACCAACAAAATTTTCATTAATCGGGATGTCTATTTTTTTGAGCAACAATTCCCATTCTTAAATTCCACCACATCTCCATTATCCATATCATCTCCTCAACACATGGCCGATTACACCCAACCCATAAATACCTCCCATACAACCCAGCCCACTGACCTCACTCCTCCCGAATCCAACCCCACACACCAGTCAGAGCCTACACAACAAACCGAGCCCACACACCAGCCCGAGGCCACAAACAATGCCGAGCCCACACACCAACCTGAACCCACATCCATAATCTCACCCGATAACCCACCTACTCCTGCACTCTCTTCTCCAAATCCAAACCCAACCGAATCCATATCAACAGCTATTACCACAATTCAATCCCCCCCTTTTACAGACACTTCGGCCACATCACCATCTCCTTCATCTTCTCTTCCAATTTCTCAAACTCCTGTCAGAGTCTCACATCGCTCAAAACGCAAACCTGTTTGGCAGACCGATTATGTCCTCAATCACGTCCTCACGCCCAGACCCACATCATCGTCTTCTTTGCCTCCAATCCTCCATAAAGGTACACGTTATCCCCTCTGTAATTTTATTTCCTATCATCGTTACTCTCCTTCACATCTCACATTTATCGCAACTGTCAGTAGTAGTATAGAACCTACTTGTTTTGCAGAAGCTGATGCTGATCCCAAATGGAAGCAAGCTATGTGTTCTGAACTTGAGGCTTTAAATGCCAATAACACATGGACGCTGACTTCCCTACCTCCTGGCAAGAAACTCATCGGTTGTAAATGGGTCTACAAACTGAAGTACCGATCAGACGGTTCAATTGACCGTCATAAAGCCCGACTGGTGGCCAAAGGGTACACCCAAACCGAGGGAATTGACTATCAAGACACCTTCTCACCCACGGCCAAGATGATTACCGTCCGTTGTTTGCTTGCCGTGGCAGCTGCTCAGAACTGGTCCCTCAGTCAATTAGACGTCAACAATGCATTTTTGCATGGGGACCTCTCCGAAGAAATCTACATGACACCCCCACCTGGTCTCCGGCGACAGGGGCCGAATCTTGTATGTCGCCTCAACAAGTCACTCTATGGACTTAAACAGGCGTCTAGACAATGGTTTGCAAAATTCACTGAAGCAGTTCTAGCAGCTGGTTTTACCCAGTCCAAGGCAGACTACTCTCTCTTTACATGCAAGAAAGGTACATCATTCACTGCCTTGTTGATTTATGTCGATGATATTGTGATAACTGGGAATGATCAAAAGGCAATTTCATCCCTCAAGCAGTTTTTGCAGTCACGGTTTAAGATAAAGGACCTTGGAGACCTTAAATATTTCTTAGGGATTGAGCTTTCCCGATCGAAAAAGGGTATATACATTTCCCAGAGGAAATACGCCCTTGATATGTTGAAAGACAGTGGCAATTTAGGAGCCAAACTAGTAGCATTTCCCATGGAACAGGGTACTAAACTTTCGGATGCAGGTGAACTACTCAAAGACCCATCTCAATTCAGAAGGATGGTGGGGCGCCTAATATACCTCACCATCACACAACCTGATATCACATATCCAGTGCATGTGCTTAGTCGTTTTATGCATGCACCCCGAGTTCCACACATGGAAGCAGCTTTCAGAATCCTTAAATACCTTAAGAATGCACCAGGCCAAGGTCTATTTTTTCCAGCTGAGAATAAACTAAAGTTGCGAGCATATTGCGATTCCGATTGGGCAGGATGCCCTATGACGAGAAGGTCCACGAGTGGTTATTGTGTATTTCTTGGTGATTCGTTAATTTCTTGGAGAACTAAGAGACAAAAGACTGTCTCCTTATCTTCTGCAGAGGTGGAATATAGAGCAATGACGGGAACATGTTGCGAGCTCACTTGGTTACGAAGTCTGTTATGTGATCTGCATCTTACACATCCAGAAGCTTCAGTTCTACATTGCGATAACAAAGCAGCACTTCACATAGCTGCAAATCCAGTTTTCCATGACAGGACTCGCCACATAGAAATGGACTGCCATTTCATTAGGGACAAAATAAATGATGGTTCAATCTCTACGCGGTTCATTCCTTCCTCACAACAGCTGGCAGATATGTTCACTAAACCCTTGGGAAAAGATGTCTTCCTGTCTATGCTTGGTAAGTTGGGAGTTCTTGATATTCACTCTCCAACTTAAGGGAGGGTGTTGGAAAGCAAATCAAACAGCAGATTCTAAGGAACAGATTAGGAAAAATCTTCTATGTAATTGATTTACTTTCAATGTAAATGCCTTGTATTTATCCTTTCCTAGTTAGGCTATTTGTTTCCTAGTTGGACAACAATTCTCTTGTATATGTATACAATATTCATCAATGAAAGAACCATCTGGGTATAGCATATTATACACCAGTTTTATAATCACCAAAGTCCAGTCAGGAAAACAAGTGCAGAAGAGATACATTTTGGGGCAAGGATTTATTGCGGTGTAAACTATAGATCATACTGATAGAGAATAATATAAATCATATTCTAGTGTCTCACCTAAGAGCTTAAGCTTTTAGGTGAGATGGTTTCTTGAATGGTATCAGAATCTTGTTAATCCAAAGGTCAGGTGAGATGGTTTCTTGAATGGTATCAGAATCTTGTTAATCCAAAGGTCATGAGTTCAAATCTCACCACCCCTCATTCTATTTGATAAAAATCAAGCATAAGGTAGTGTAGGGTATGTGCAAGTTTCAAGCCCAAAGAGTTTTCACTTGAGGGTATGTGTTAGAGAATAACATAAATCATATTTTGAAATCTCACCTAAAAGCTTAAGTTTTTAGATGAAAGATGGTTCCTTGACACATACCAGATTGCAATCACAGATGTGGTTAGTTCTGCGTTTGGCATCATTCCTGCGATGAGCACCAAAAGCTCGAATGCCCAGTACTCCAAACTAGAAAATCATCGAAGAGAGCTAGTGAGACATATGACATTACAAACCTACCAATAAAATGAAACATTTATTTGTTCTCTTACCACACCATTGCAGCAGAGGGCAGGGCCAGTTTCAGGTTTACTCCGATGTGACGCAATGATTCAGAAGAGAACCCCTCCCAAGTTTTTTTAAATTTCTTTGAATAAATCACATATATAACCAACACAAGCGTTGAAATCCACAGAGATATTGAAACCGCCAACGAAGCTCCTCTGAAACCAAGAGCTGTCTTATGAACCAATGCATAAGCTACACCGATGTGAATGCACATTGGGATCCCTGAAAGCAGGATGAGGGGCATGACAATAGATTGTGTCTGAAGAAACCTCAAGATGTTCTGAAGGAATCCAAATGCAAATACGCCTGGAATCAAATACTTCAAGTAAAGAGCAGCAGCTTTTGAAATCTCAGGATCCTGACGGAGGAAGATGAGTAAAGGGCTCTGTGTAAAGCCAGATAATGCTTATGATTATGGAGCACAGAAAGGATATGATGCAGGAAGCTTGAAGATGTATTCCTAGTGTTCTGTACAGCTTTGCACCAAATCCTTGACCACAAAGTGTCTCAAGTGCTCCACTTACTCCAGTCTGAAAAGGGAAAAGAAAATTAGAAAGAAGGATCATAAGCATTATACTTGATAAACAAAAAGAGCTGATAGATTCATAGGACTAAAACATTGCTCCAACTCATTTTCCTTGATTGTATGTTCATAACCATATATAAGATACGATCACTAAACCATTCCTGTGTGTGTGTGGACGGGGGTGGGGGATGAGACGGAGAGAGACGTACCATGAAAGCAATGCCGGTGACAGTGCACCATGAATTCCCGAGAGTGGCACCAGCAAGCTCAAGCTGACCAAGATGGCCAGCAAACATGACAGAAATCAAAGTTATAAGATAGTAGAAAGCATTAGTAAGGATCATGGGCAGTGAAAACAAGATTTGGTCTTTTCCCTCTTCGATATCCACTAGGTTGATCCACCAGCATCTTCCTTTGCCATTTTGATCTTCTCCATGATGATCGTAAACATCTAAACCTGTTTTTGACATCTCTACAGCTATCTCTATGATCCTTCTTTCGACAAAAAAAAGAAAAGGATTTATTAGTTTTATGGTTGACTCTGCATTCACTTTGCGTGTCATTATGGTATAGTGTCAGTGTATTGCTGCGCATTATTCCAAGCCCGGTTTATTATATAACATTTCCATCGCGTAACGTTGTTTAATGCAAACATTACAGATATCTATGATCCAATCAGAATTTTATAATTTTATTTGTTTATCTGGATTTATAAAAAACATTTTCTAGAAATAAAGTTTTTCATATCCAGAAAAAACTATAACACCCGGTGTTTTAATAAATAATTTCGCAAATATTTTTATTAACAGAAAATGGGTGAAAGGGAATGTATATATAATTAAGACAAAGATAGTTTTTATTAATGCACCATTGGATCCATGTCACCGTGCAAATTAAGAGACATTGAAAGACCAAGATGGTCAGCGAGTAAAACAAATTGTTTATTGAGGCGTCTGTTGAGACATGGTAGGGGACATAATAGCGTTTGGACGTGATCTGGGTATCTATAATTAACGATGAAATTAATTTTTTTGTGTTTTTAAATTATTTTAATATGTTAATATTAAAAAATAAACTTTTAATAAACTATTATTTTTTATATATTTTTAAATAATTAAAATAATTTAAAAAACAATCTCATCGCATTTCAATATCTCTTTTTTCAAAATATTTTTCTTACGTTCTTAGAAGTAAGAGAGTATATTAAGTATTTATAGATTTCTGTAACCTTCGCTTCCTCTATCTTCCATCTTTTTTTTCCCTTTCATTTAATGTTTCAATGATAACAAAATTAAATAAAAATATTGTACACTCAATGATCACTAAAACTAAATATAAAAGATAAAGAGAAATAATTAAAATTAAAATTAATAATTAAAAAATTAAAAATTATTATTTGTAATGCGTTTGAGTAAAAAAGTGATATTATTTTTTAATAAAATATTATGGATGCATTTATATGCAATCAAAGAATAAATTTAATATAACTACGAAAATAAGAGCAATCCAAACTATCTAAGAGGTTAATGTAGCATTGTGCTCTTATATTTTAGGGGTATCTATCTCGAATAAACTCCCTCTCCTCTGCACCTACCAACCCTGGGTTATTTTGCCGCAACCATCCACGTTGAGTTTGACCTAATCTCCTATAGGATTGACCCAGCAACTCTGTCTAATCATTTTTTTATTAGCTATAATGTTTGTTTGAGAGTGTGGTTGATATTGTTTTGAAATATTATTTTTGTTTAGAAATGTATTAGTATTAAAATGATATTTTTTTTATTTTTTAAAATATATTTTTGATATCAACTCATGAAAATAAAATAAAAACATTGATTATTTTTAAATTAAAATTAAAAAAATATCAAAAATGATTTGTACAAGCAGTGCCCCATTTCCGTGAGTTTGAATCATTTCAGCATCCACCACCTTTCTCTTATAGCCAAAACAGCACCGTTACCAGTTAGCCTGCTGCACACCAAGGCTGTGTTTGTTTCCCGGAATTCACTTTCCGGGAAAACCACTTTCCAAATTTTTATGTGTTTATTTGCCTTCCGGAAAGTTGGTCAACGCAAAACACTTTCCGACCAAAGAAAAAATTTGGCTTGGTTTTCGTGAAAGTGTTTTCCTGAAAAATTTTAGACGGAAAAACACTTTCCGGAAGTTGTGAAAAATTTAGAAATGTCATTATTTGCTGATTATATCAAATTTGATCCTCAAACTTTTGATTGCTATATATAATTTGTTTTGAATATTTATTTTTCAATTCCATCTCTTAAAATTTAATTTTTTATATTAATTTTGGTCCTTATTTTTTTATAATTGCTATTTGCTTTTTTTTCTTATCATTTTTTTTATTGAAATTTTTTTATCTATCAAATTTGGTCCTCATTTTTTTTATTGTTACTTATTTTATTTGAAATAATTTATGAAATGTTAATTATTATTATTATTTTAATTTATTCACCTTTTATTTTTTAAAAAAAAATTTTTAGATTTGATCTCTATTATTTTGATTATTATTTATTTTATTTGAGATAATTTATGAAATTATATTTTTTTTCAATTTCATTCTCATTCAACTTTTTAATTTGTAAGATTTGTTCCTCATTATTTTAATAAACTTGAAAAAAAAAATTATTAATAAATTATTTTCCAGTTCATTTTCCATAACACAAACAAACACTGGAAAGTGTTTTCCAAATTCATTTTCCATAACACTGTCAAACATCGGAATTCACTTTCCAGGAATTCACTTTCTCCGGAATTCACTTTCTAAAAGGAAACCACTTTCCAGCAAACAAACGGGGTCCCAAAACTAAGAGTAATCATTTTCGGTTTAATTTGATTTTTATCTATATAAACAATTAAGTTAAAATCATGATTAATAAAAGAAATTGAAAGCGAATCGAAACTAGTTTAAACCGACCAATTTCGGTTCGGTTCAAATTGTTTTTTTTTGTAAAAAAAACAAAAAATAGTACATTATCACTTTAGATTATTTTTTTGGACTTTAACCAAGTCTTTTTCTTCTCGCATTTCAATTTTAGAATATAAATTTTTTTATAGTATATTTTTTTAATTTGAATCAATTTGATTTATTTATAGTTTTACTAGTTTTAGCCTTAAAAAAATCTAAACCAAACAAAACCAACATATTTTAAAAATATTTTAATCAATTTAATTAGATGTTTTAATTATTCAATTTTTATCAAACATTTTTTTCACTTTTTCAGTTTTTTTCTCACCCCTACCAAAAACTCTTCAACATCTATCCTTCCAAATAAACAACAGTGCAGTGCCAAACTTCCAGGTCCCCGTTAATTAATTAATTAATTAACATGTACTAAAATGTCTTGACACTGCACTAAACAAAAGTGTTTTTGGTATTTTTCAGTACTAAAAAGTTAAGATTTTTAAGAATTTTTTTAATTTCAAATTTTTATTTTTTATTTTGATGATCAAACATTTAGTTTATTGAATATTGGACTTCATAATTTATTTTCATTTATTTTTTATGAAGTTATTTTTTATGATTAGGATCAAGAATTTTATGGGTTAATTGTATTGACTCAAGTCATTTTCTTATTTTTAAAAAAAACAAAATTCAATTTTATCGTTAAATATTAAATTGATTGGAATTAGGTTTCAAAATCATAATTATTTTTTTTTATTTTTTTTAAGGGGTTATATATTACCTAGTCAAGAGTTTTATAGGCTACTCATCGAGCTGCTCTTTTTTATGATTTAGTATTTGTTTTTCAATTTTATATTCAATATTAAATTCATTGGAAATTAAATTTTATATTTTTTTTATTTATTTTCTATAAAGTTATCCTAGTCTCCTTACCCGGGTTTAACAAGTTAATTTAGATTTGGCTATTTTACAGGTTATTGTTCATCTATTTTCTTATTTGATTTAAAAATAACAATTACTCATTCAACATTAGGTTTATGAAAAATAAGTTTCATAATTTGTTTTATGTTTGTTTTCAATAGGGTTATCATGACCTTATAACTTGAGTCATGGGTTAAGTCGATTGATCTGAGATTTTTTTTTATCTTTTTTTTGTTATCATTTTCTTCAATATTAGATTGACTAGAATTAAATAAGTTTATCTTGGTCTTATGATCTAGGTCGACTAGAATTAAATAAGTTTATCTCAGTCTCATAATCTAGGTCACGATTTGTTTTTGTTAGCTTAGGTGTATTTTTTTTCTATTTTTTTTTAATTTCATTATGTAATATCGAGTAAATTATTAATTAAATTTTATAATTTATTTTAATGTGATTGACTAACCTAAATTTAGTAGGTTGACTTTGATTTACTCAAATCATAACGATTTTGGTCCATAACGAAAAATTGAAAGAAGTAGCTAGGGTGATCTCTAACCCAAGATAGTGTCACAGTGTAATCTAAAGCCTACAGTATTCCCCACCAAACCAACAAAAGATTTGAAAGATGACTACTAATAAACAGATCGAACATAAAAAAACAAAACATTTATTAAAAAGAAATGCTCATAATTTTCATCAAAAATCAATGGCTAAAACGTGGTACAGCAGCAGTTCCTGAAATCAGAGAGGTCTTCAGAAGCCAGAAATGGCCATGAACTAGCTAACTAACTAGCTGCTGCAAAGAAATACAGAAAAGGCTGCACAGGGTAGCATGCTAATACACATTACAAATGAAGTCAGAAGAGCAGAGCACAGGAAAATAATCCTCATAAACGAAAATAATAGCCCAGCTGATGAATCATATCTACCTTTGAATTATTTCTTCACTTCGTTCACGCACTCATCCTTCTCTTTGAACCACAATTCTGCAAACTCACAATTCTTCCATGCCTCAAACCATGGGCCACCGCGAGTATAATGTATTGCTTTAGGAAATGTTGATGTGTTGTCACCTTCCACAACTTTGTTATGGCCCTCCAGGAAATTCCACACAAATGGGATAGAGCCGATTTCTTCATCCTCAAGCCACTGAAACCTGTGAAGGAAAGCCCCTGTTTGGGTATTCACAACCTCAGGTGTCAGAACCTTGTTCTTCGGGTGCCCACAATTGTACAGCACCATGGAAGACCAGTTCTTCCTTGGATACACAGTCTGCACCGCACCATCCATTTTTGTGGCCTCTTTTGGAGTGTAGTCGTGTTGCACACACATGATGGCATACTTATCATCAATCAAATCCCTCAATTCCTTAATGTCAGCCAAGTAGAGGAAATCACAATCGACGAACATTGCCCAGCCATCATAGTTAGCCAAATGCGGGGTCAAGAAACGAGTAAAAGAGAACTCTGTGCTCTCAAGCTGTCCTCTCTCGCGCCAATACAAGCCATTCTTTCTGAGATCTGACTGCACAATGGGGGTGATCTCAACGGGGATCGAGGACCGTTTCAAAATAGAATGGTGACAAACCTCATAGGCAATATCTTCACGTGGATCGTAGCCCACGAAGATCTTGAAGGGCTTGTCAATCGTAAAGCCTTCATTGGCAGTCACAGAATGCACCTCACCATTGGTCACGGTCATGGTCATTCAAGCTGGCTCTGAATAGTGAATCAGGATCACAGATCTGCGTAAAGCAATAAACAAGCAAGCAATTGCATTAATTAGACCACGAAGGCAAATCAGATCATCTGTTTTACATGCCCAGATTAATTTTCGAAAAGAATAGTGGTATGATTTTATCCTGTGATGGATTCAATTATCAAAAAGGTTGGCCGGACTAGCAATGTAATTAATAGGTAAGAAAAAAATCAAATCATGGAAACAAAGATAACTCATATATATAATTTGGAGAAATTCAGTAATAATTTGGAGTTGGAGCTGAGTTTCATCAATACCCACATTTAGCCAAACAGAGATTATTAATAGAGAATCCAATGCAAAAACTAATCAAGCAATCATTTTATACAAAACAAATCAAGAGAAACAAACAGCAAGAGATGTGTGTAACAAATATATCTCCAGAATACAGAACAATATACATAGAGCCAGGCAGCTACCCAAGCAAGAATTTTGTAAGGAAAAAAGGGATCAGACATGGAGAGAGTACCTGGAGCAGAGAGAGAAGATCTTGAAAAGGAGAGAAGAATAAAATGGAGTGAAATTCAATGGTTTTTCTCTATCTAGTCTTTCTTTCTTCCTTTTCTATCTATAGAAAGAAAGGAGAGAGAGAGAGAGAGAGGGAATTGAGCGGTGGATGTTAGCGGGGAGAGATATTGGTATTTATACAAAGTCCAGTCCTGCCACCCCCGAACTATTTTCTGCTCAAAGTCAAATTTTGTAATTATTTCTTCAAACTCCAATTAATAATAATAATAATAATGTGATCCATTTTTGGTAGTCCATTTTGTAATTATATATATATATATATATATATATATATATATATATATTAGTCATTTACCCGTGTTTTGCCATAACCATAATTATATTTTTCAACACATAAAAAAATATTAAGAGTGTGAGATTTTTTATATGCTATAATTTTTTTGTGAAGCACAAGTTTCTAATAAAATATATGATTTTTAAATATGAATTTATTTGTTTAACAGGTTTAAACAAAATTATCAGTATAAAATTATCATCACCATTAAAAAACAAGAAGATTCGGATACCAGTATCATTGAATTCACTGTATTAGAATCAGTTCATTTAATAATATAATTTAAATTAAACACAATAATAAGATATAATTGTGTAAACACCTACAATAACTAAACAACGAAAATAAATTATTGATTTTATACCTATAAAAAAATCATTGAAAATTCATTGTCACGTCACTATTATTATCATAAATATAACAATTAAAATTATCATCGCTACTATTGCTCAAACAATGAAAATTATTAAATTATCCCAAAGAATAAAAAAAAATACTTTAACAAAAGAGCAAATAAGAAAACAATTAAAAAAATCACTAAAATTATCTTTATTATTGCGTAAACAATGAAAAATCACAAAATTATCCCAAAGAATAAAAAAATCCTAAAACTTTAACAAAATAAAAAAAAAATGACAAAACCAAAATAAATATTATTAGCATAAAAAATTATATGATCTAGAAAACAAATAACAGAAAAACTAAAAAAAAGGAAAAAAAAAAGAAGAGAAGAAATATCAATTTTAAAATGATCAACATAAATTAAAGTTTAAGGACTAAATTGAATAAAAATAAAACTCTAACAAAAAAGAAAATGACAAAAGTAAAAATCAAAACTAAGAGCATAGATATATAAATACAAACAAAAAATAAGGATTATCTTTGAAGTATGAAAAAAAAACAAAAAAAAATCAAACCAAAAATTAAAAGAATAAAAACCTAAATGAAAAATAAAATATATAATTAATTTCAATAGGACGACAAAAATTGCAACAAATCAAAACCTTAAAATCAAAAAAATAAAAGGAATTTAAAACAAAAAATTAAAAGAATAAAGGCCGAAAATAAAAATTACATATATGATCGATTTCAATTGGAGGATAAAACTGAAACAAATCAAAACCTTGAGACTGAAAATATTAAAGGAATTAAAAACAATCATAAATTAAAAGAATAAGGGTGGAAATGAATAATAGCATATATGACTATTTTTAATTGAATGGCAAAATTGAAAACAAAACAAAACTTCTATAGAGTAAATCAGGAAGAAAAAATAAATCAAAAGATCATGGATTGAAATAAAACACTTATAAACAAAGAGGATTTGTATGTATCTTTTGTTGTAGGAGCAGAAAAGGGGTAAAAAAAGAACAATAGACAACCTGCAAGCTTCCGCCTGTCATCGGCCGACATGCACACCACCATGTGGAAGAGGATATGGTGGAGCATCCAGAGAGACTATGGTTGGAAATTTGCAACTATCACATGACACCGCACTCGCTATTTGAATCGCGCGTACAAGAGAAAATCATTGGCGCGTCAGGTAAACGCACTAGTAGTAATTCCAGAAAAATAAATTAAAAAATATTTAATTACATAAACCCTTTGTTTTGTCACTTCTGAGATATTTAAGTAGTTTAACTATTCACCAAACATGAAAAAACAAAAATACTATAATCGATAGCCTTTTGTTAATGTCTCATCCAAGGGTATCATTTTTATTTCATTGTTCATGATCAGAAAGAAATATCTAAAGTACCATTGCTCAACCTTTGTTTTTTTTTTTTTTGTCTACTTTCAGGGATAAAAACATAGTTTTATTGTTCAAATAAAAATAAAAAAATAATGCAAACACTCCCACACAACTAGCTAATGACACATAGGTACAGTGAAAAAGTTAAAAATACCTTCAAGGCTGACATATAATTTTTATGAACTGAAAAACAAAATAGTAATTACACTATTAAAATCTAAAATAGTATGTGTCAAAGAACATTGTGAAACATCGACGTGTTTTATTGTGTTATATAAATATAAATATATATATATATATACACACACTGGAAAAGACAAAATCCTTGGGATGGATCACTCTGTTTTGCTGGGTACAAAAAGGAGAAGAGAAGTTCCAGGATTTACTTGTGCTCTCTCCCTTGAAAGGAAGACGAGAAAGCAGTAGAGAACAATAAAAGATTGAAGGAAATAAGCATATTTCCCCATTAGGTGGTGGTTTCATAAGCACATACATTCTATACAAAATCATGAACAATCATCAGAACGAAAAGAAAGGAAAGGGAATAATCACTTAAAAACAACAGCAGATGGTAACATTATGCACAAAAACAACTCTTTCTACTGCACCACCAACAATAGCAGATGTTAACTCCTCATTATTCCACCAATGCTTATATAAACCTTATAGTTGGTGCAGTATGACGGGAGCTCCATGCTGTGGTTGAAGAGTAATGACAATGCAAGGAGCATGCGTGTAAGAGGGTGAAAGCTCAAACCAGAAATTTTGTAGAATCATGGTGAGAGCCATCTTTGCTTCAGTCAAGGCAAAGTTTTGGCCTAGACAAAATCTAGGGCCCCAACCAAAAGGATAAAATGCAATTTCATCCTTTGATGCCTTAGAAATTCCTTCAGAGAATCTATCTGGTTTGAATTCTTCTGCACTGTCTCCCCAATACTCAGGATCATAGTGAAGAAACAAAAATGGTAGCAGAAGGTCTACCCCAGCTGGAATGGCAATCCCTCGAATGCTTGTTTCCTTTAGAGTATGTCGATGGAGAATCGTCACAGGTGGATATAGTCTTAGTACCTCATTTAAGATCATTGGGACCTGCAAATTTAATGAGTTTCATAAACCAAAGATTCATAAATTTAATGAGTTTCATAAATCAATGCGTGAACAGAAGAAGTACTTACGATTTTGAGTTGTTTTATACTATCGATATCAGCTGTTTTCTTGCCACAAATCTGCAGGACTTCCTCTCTCGCCTTCTCCTGCCATTCTGGATGCATAGATAGAACTATCAATGTCCAAGTGAGCAAGTTTGCTGTGGTCTCCTGGCCTGCAAAGTAGAACAACTTGCATTCCTCGATCACATCTTCAATTGTCATGTCATTATCAGCTTCATCTCTGCACTTTAAAAGCAACCCTAGCAAGTCAGCATCGCCTGAGTCTCCATTTTGCATGGCCTGTTCTTTCTTGTGGATAATATTTCTCAACGCTGCTTTTATCTCCTTGTCTATGCCGTATCTCTTCTTGTTCTTTTTAGTGGGTATGAATCTATTGGAGAAGCACAAAGAAATGAAATGTTGGTAACTGTGATGTAATTTATTATCAGACATTGGTTATAACATTTTAACAAACACCAAGAGAAGCTAGAATTTGCAGGAGAAATTAAGAAATGGCATTAAAATGTACCTCAAACCAGGGAAGTAAATGGAATAAAAAGCTTCATTGGACAAAATAACTTGATCTTTTTGAAGATCAAATATTTTCTTTCCCTCTTCATAGCTGCTTCCAAAGGCTGCTCGAGCAATAACATCACTTGCAAGAATATGAAATTCGCGTGATACATCCATTTCACATGATCCCTGAGGACCTGCTAATTTCTTCCATCGTTGAACCAGATCACAGCAGCAGGCTGAAAATGCTGGGATCATCCCCTGTTCATTTACCCAGTACTAATCAGTATATAGACTCCGATACCATATCAGAAGTTGATTCAATTCAAAAGTCAAAAAAGCTGTTGATTGAAGGCTAAAGATCTGGAATCCGAAAATCCTAATGAAACATGTATACAAGCTAAATGGCTATATTAGTTACTGCAAAGTTTCTTTATGATAATAATTCAAGAATCATTTCAAGCCTCCATCTCAAGTGTGTATAGCTGTACCATCCCCTTTAATGAGTAAAGAAGTCCAAATAGATTCTAAACTTTCAAACTCAGTCTTAAGAAGTTCTTGAGAAACTTCAAACTTCCAAGATTCAGGTGGTGATGCTACCTTTAATCTCTCAGCGTGGAAGGCAGGTGCCATCAACCTCCTGCGTTTGGCCCATTTGTCTCCTTCCAAGGTTGCGACTCCCAGTTGTAAGAGACTCACGAGGGCATTTTGCGGTGGCTTCACAATATGACCACTCGTGTCTGTGAATACCAACCTCATCAGCTCTGGATCAGCTACTAGCAGCCTGGGTCTTGTCCCCATCCAACTCAGGGAGACCTTCCCTGTTCTTGCAATTCAGGATCATACCAAATACAATCATGAACAAAAAATTCTAAAAATAATAGTGATATAGCTATAGAAGCTGCTTCTCACCGTAAATTTGCACCATCTTGTACAAGAATGGCAGGACACGTGGTGAAATTTGATGATTTAGAGCGATGGGCCTGGACTTTGCTTCTTTAGAAGACCTTGCAAACTCTTTCATATCGCCATTCAAAATACTGTAAGAAGTGCCTCTTATCCCTTGCTTCCTCAAACGCTTCTCTTGGCTTTTCGGCTTCAGCCAGAAACTGTGAGCAACTCTGAAAACGACATACAGAGATAGTAGTAGTAAAGAAGATGACAGAAGCCCTTTGGAAATTATTAAATCTTCCATTTTTGTTTTTTGGTTGGAAACTGCAGCTTCAGCAAACTTGGGATCGATGAGATTTGATGGAAATGAGACCCGACTGGTAAAGAATTAATGGGGCCGGCTTTTGTAATAGCGTTTGAACTTTGTGCTCAAAGTCAAATTTTGTCATTATTTCTTCAAACTCCAATTAATAATAGTAATAGTAATAATAATAATGTGATCCATTTTTGGTATATATATATATATACTAGCCATGACACCCGTGACTCGTCGCGGTGAGAACCATATTTATTTCAATATAAAAAAATATTAATTATGTGTAATTTTTTTATTATAATATAAATTTAGACAAAATAATAAATCTATGCAGAAATCTTTTGAAGTGCAAGTTTTCTATAAAATATATGAATTTTAAATGGATATAAATTTATCTATTAAGTAGGTTTCAATGAAATAACCAATATAAAATTACCATTATCATTAAAAAAAAAAAAGCAAGAAGATTCAGATATCTAAATTATTGAATTAAGATTAGTTCATTTTATAATTCAATTTAAATTAAAAACAACAAACAAAATATAAATTGTGAAAGAACAAGCATTAATCAAATAACAAAAATAAATAGTTAATTTTCTATCCCAAAAAGAAGAAAACAAAAATTAAAAATCCATCCCCATGTTATTATCATTATCATTACTATAACAGTTAAAATTATTATCAATATTATTATCCAAACAAAGTGAAAAAATATTAAATTGTCTTGAAGAATTAAAAAAAGTAAAATATTTTGTCAAAAAAATCACTAAAATTATCATTATTATTGTGCAACCACATTTAATTTTTAAAATCATCTGATCCAAAAATCAGATAAAAATAACAAAAAACAAAAAAAAATGGAGCAATATTAATTTTAAAATGATTACCAATATAAATTAACATTTCATAATTGAACTGAATAAAAATAAAACCTCAATAAATAATAAAACGACAAAAATTCAGAACAAAAACAAAAAGTATAAATGAATGAATACGAACAAAAAATAAACATTATCCAAGAAAGATCGAAAAAAAGAAAGGTATCAATACTAAATAAAAAAAATAAGTGCCAAAATGAAAAACAAAATATATATAATTAATTCCATTTGAATAACAAAACTATAACAAATAAAACATTGGGACCGAAAAACAATAAAGAAATTTTTAAAAATAAAATGCAGTGTAACCAGCATAAAAATTTAAGAATGGAACATAATAAAAATAAAACCCAGACAAAAAATAAAATGACAAAAAATAAAAACAAAACTTAAAAGCACAAATGCATAAATATGGATAAAAAATAAATAGTCCATGATGACAAAAAAAACAAATGAATTAATGCAAAAAAATCAAAAAAAAATCAAAATATATAATTATTTCTAATTGAAGGATAAAAATAAAATAAATCAAAACTTCGGGACCAAAAAACAATAAAAGAATTTTAAAAAATCAATATAGTGCAATTATTGAACTAATCAAAAGAATAAGGATCAAAATAAAAAGTAACATATATGACCAATTTCAATTTGGGCACAAACTTACAACAAATTCAAATTTGCATGCCAACATTATTAAAGGGACCAAAAATATACCAAAAATCAAAAGATGAAGGACCGAAATGAAACTTACCGTATATAATCAATTTCAATTAAAGGACATAATTGAAAATAATTGAAAGTTCCATTGAAAAATCCATAAGAAAAATGAAATCAAAAGAGTAGAGACCAAATTCAAATGTATAAACATATCAGGGACTGTCTCGTACTTCACCAGCAGCAGGAGAGAGAAAAGATGGGGGAAAGAAAAATAGTCCACCGTAGATCACACGGTCACCGTTGCATGACACGCGCCGCGTGTGTAGGCATAGAGCATGTCGGAGAACCATATGAGACCGTAGAATCACATTTTACACCGATGAACGATACCGCAAGTGCCACCTGACAGGCGCGTGTGAGCGGAACACTGTTGGCGCGTCTGTACGACGAACCTGCACTATCCCGGGAAAAGTAATAATAAAAAATTAGATAATTACCCATACACCCCCTGGACCCATCGATATTTATGAAAAAACAGGGAGGCAAGTACTGGAATTCCCCCGGTTCCAAGTGGCGTGTTTTTAACTGTGCAACAAATCCGGAAATGTCATCCATGTCCCCTGGAAAAATAAAAAATACCCCTGGTGGGTTAAATTTTTTTATCTCTGAGATAAAATGATCATTTTACTATAGCAATGAACGAGTTGGTTAGCCCGCGCATTGCGCCAGGGCTTTTTATATATAGCAAACTTATTATTTATGTGGTAAACAAAGAATTTTTTAGTTGATAAATAGAGAATTGTAAATTTTAAATCATGCTATAATTTTTTTTTATGTATTGAATTAGTTGATTATTGTTATAAGTCTAAATACTCAGATAATAATTCAATTTTGAAATTTAAAAATTATAAGCGATAAAATTTATGAAAGATTAGCGAATTGTAATTTGAGTATTGCAAGACCATAATTGATTAATTGTTTAGTATGTATTAATTGTTTTGATGGTTATTTAATTGGTTGATGTAAATCTGTAATCAATAAAATGAATGAAAGATGATTTTTTGTTGTCTTGAACTGAATGTGTTGATGGTTAAATATTTTTTAACAGTTACTAAGCATTTAACTGGTTAATAGCAATATTGTAAACGCTGAAATCTATTAAAGATAGATTATTTTTTGTTTGCATTGATCTGGTTGGTTGTTGACATTATTTTACTGGCTTGGAGAATAATTTAGTC
>CM055436.1:4185785-4210785 GCA_029228465.1 Salix viminalis | reverse complement strand
GACACGCGCCAGCCTTCCGCGCGCAAATATAATAAAATAATGGGTCAATTACCGATACGCCCCTGTCCACACCGATAATTACGAAAATACCTGATGGGAAAGGACGACCCTGCCCCCGTCTCCTGTTAGCAAATTTGTCGTTTTTCGTGCCCATTTTCGTCAGCGCACTGTGCCAAAAAATCGAGAAAACCCGAGAGAGCCCCTGCAACTGTGCACTATTTTGTCTTTTTTCGGGGCTTTAATCGGTAATGCACTGTTCACAGGCGGGAAAAAAAAAAGGGTGGACGAACTCGCGCGACGCACGGAGGACAAAGCTCGCGTCCACAGTGAAATGAGTCTGCGTGAACAGTGTTGTCAACTGTTCAAATCTCCATTTTGTTTTAGTTATTAGTTAATAGTAATTTGTGTCTAGGGGAACAATGCAAATTTAAACAGTAAAAGACCGCCGGGTTTTATATTTTAGCTAATAACACATCTTTGTATTCATTTCGAAGAGATGGAACAAAATGATGATGATTTTCAATTATCAAAACAATAAAATATCAAAAATAAAAATAAAAAATCAGGTGTGAAATAATATTACTATTGTATTTATCAAGATCTGTAAGTGAATCTTCAATGAAAAGGATGAGTTTGTCTTTATACTATCATCGGAGAGTTGAAGAAATAGGCACTGTAAACTTAAGCAACCCCTCCCAAAAAAAAAAAAGTTTTAAGTATTTTTTTTAACCAAAGAAAACTTGTTTTTTAATCTATTTTTAACCTAAAATACATTTAAAATATTTTAGAAAAATATGATAAATTTATTCGTTGTCTCAAAAAAATCACTCCAAAACCAAAATCAACTTGAAATTATAAATCACTTCAAGATTAAATTTTTTTTTCTTCATAAACTTTAAAGATAAAAAAATCACCTAATATAAACTCATCTCATCAAATAAAATAAAATAATACAAATTTTATTTGTTTTAAAGATCCAAATTGATATCAATATCATTTTTTTTTTATTGCTGAAATCCAGCAACTTCACTCTTTTCTCATCTAGGGATAAAAAAAATTAAAAATTGCACCAAAACTAAATATAGAATAATTTGAGGGAACGCAATTATATGATGTATGTTATTTTTTATGTTTAGGGAGCAAAATGTATATTTTGAGAAAATTATGGCTTGCCACCCATATTTAGCATCTTTTTTATTTCGATCCCTCTCTTCTTTTAATTCCACTATTTCATTAAAAATTAAAATTAAAACGTAAAAAAAAAAAAACAAATCTAGCATTGAGAAATGATAAAGGTAGTGTCCGGAAGACATTGTCGGAAAAGCAAGTGGGGGAATGAATCCTCCTTCCATGCTTTTGTGTAGTATTTCCTGAGTTGTCATTATATATATATATATATATTAACCATTTATTTGTGCTTCATGCAGCCAAAATCATATTTTTTAAAATATAAAAAAATATTAAGAATATGAGATTTCTTATAATGCTATAAATTTGGTTCAAATAATAAATTTGAGCAAAAGGTTTGTGAAACGCTAGTTTCCAATAAAATAAATGAGTGTTAAATCAATATAAATTTATTTGTTTAACAGGTTTCAACAAAATTATCATTATAAAATTATTATCACCATTAAAAAACAAGAAAATTTGCATACTTGTATCATTAAATTCAATGTGTTAGAATCATAATTTAATTTAAATTAAACACAATCATTAACTATACAATAAACCGTGTGGCGTTTTTTACTCGTGCATTTGTGTATTGTAGCATGTGAGTGTGTGCATCGTGGATTGTAATAGTGTATTTTTTGGGTTGGTTCGGTTCTTGGTTCGCTTCGGTTTGGTTGGTTTCCGGTTTTCCCATTTTTTTTATTATTTTTTTTGCACAGATGAAATAGCCGATTTTAGCTCTCAAAAAAAGACAAAAAAACCGTTTAAGGGTAGAGGGGCTCGCGGTTGCACCCTAATCGGACCCGGGACCGTCCGGTCCGTCCGTCTACCATTGCATTATTTTATATTTAATTGGAAATGGCTAATTACCAGTTTGACCCCTAATAAGACAAAAATAGCTGACTTAGGCACGTAGAGCTAAACCGTAATTGACCATGCTTTTTTTTTAATTTTTTTTCTTTTATCGCCTGCGCTGCGGTGTCACACGCGGCCGACAGATATTCGCCTCACGCCCTCTTTGATTGGCGCGTGCGTGAGTGCCTGGAGTCGCCGGAGATGAGCTACCGGCGTCTAGATCGATGCGCGCCATACCGTTTCTTCCTCCCGGTGCGGCACGCTCGGCCTCCGACGTCAGGGATGCGGCGGCGTGCGGTTAAAGCCAGCTGCAGCCGTTTCTCTCTCTCGCACGTCAAAGTGCGAGGAGAGTCTGCCGAGTTTGTTATTTTTTCACTTCGATCCCCTAGTACTTTTAATTTCGCTTTATGGTCCTTTATTTTAGTTATATAAGTTTTGATTTAGTTCGATTAGGGTCCCTTCGATAGAAATTAATTGGAAGAGACATTTTCACTCGATCCTCCTTCTTTTTAATTTCTGGATTGGGTTTAAATAAATCAATAAATTCAGTACAAAATTTTTTGATTTATTCAATTTTGTCCTTTGATTGAAATTGATAATAAATTTGAGTTTCATTTCGGTCCTTATACTTTTGATTTTTTTTAAATCCCTTGATTTCTTTTTATGATTTAAATTTTCTTAAAGTTTTTATGGTTTTTTTAGTCTTTCATTTATTTATATTTTTCATTATTAACACAATAATAATAATAATAATAATAATAATAATAATAATAATAATAATAATAATAATAATAATAATAATAATAATAATAATAATAATAATAATATTTTTAATTGTTTTTCTTGCTTGCTATTTTGTTCATGCTTTTTTATTTTTTTTCCCTCGGTATAATTTGATAATTTTTTATTGTTTTGATAGTCACAACAATAATAATTTTTAGATGTTAAGACTCGATGTTGCTATTGTTATAATATTTTAAATTAATATTGCTTCCTTTTCCCCTTTATGTTTTTTATTATTATTTTTATTTGCTTTTTTTATTAAATGATTTTAATAATTTTACTATCTGCACAATAAGGATTTTAGTGGTTAATTTTTTTTTCTTATAAAAATATTTTGCTCTTTTTTTTAATATTAGTTTTCGCTCTTTTGTGATTTTTTATGACGCAATACCTATATTCTAAAAGATGTAATTTATGCTTGCGTAACAAACTCTACTTAAAATTTTATACATTTTATCTCCTAATCTATAATTTTTATTTAGTTATATCATATAAATTTATCATTGTGAATTTAATTATGTTACATTATATATACTAAGAATGCCCACGGCAACGCTGTGGGGACACTTAGCTAGTAAGATATAAATTGTGTAAAGACCAACAATAACTAATCAACAAAAAATAAATCGTTGATTTTATACTTATAAAAAAAAAGAATACATCATTGAAAAATCCATTGTCACACCACTATTATTATCATGAGTTCATAACTATAATACATTTAAAATTATCATCATTATTATTGCTCAAACATTGAAAAATATTAAATTATCCCAAAGAATAAAAAAGGCAAAACATTTTAACAAAAGAGCAAGCAAGAAAACAATTAAGAAAAAACAATTATTAAATTATCATTATTATTATTATTATGTAAACATTGAAAACCACAAAATTATCATGAAGAATAAAAAAAACCAAAAACTTTAACAAAAGAGCAAACAAAATAACAAAAAAAAAGACAACCAAAATAAATATTATTAGCATAAAAAAATAATCTCACCTGAAGAACAAATAAAAATAACAAAAAAAATAATAAAAAAAAAGAGCAAGGGGAAAAAAAATATCAATTTTAAAATGATTATCAACATTAAATAAATTTTCAAGACTAAATTAAATAAAAATAAAACCACAACAAAAACAACAACAAAAAAAGACAGAGATCAAAAACGAAAACTAAGAGCATATACACATAAATAAAAAACAAAAAATAAGGATTATCTTATAAGTATCGAAAAAAAATCAAAAGAATCAAAAACAAACCAAAAATTAAAAGAATAAGGGTCTAAATAAAAAAAAAATATATGATTAATTTCAATATGACGACAAAACTGCAACAAATCAAAACCTTGAGACAAAAAAAAATAAAGGAATTTAAAACAAAGAAAAAATTAAAAAAATAATGGCCACTATAAAAAAAACATATTTGATCAATTTCAATTGGAGGATAAAGCTGAAACCAATTAAAACCTTGAGACCGAAAAATTAAAGAAATTAAAAAACAAACCAAAAATAAAAAGAATGAGGTCTAAAATGAAAAATATCATATATGATTATTTTTAATTGAAGGGAAAAATTGAAAAAAAAACTTCTATAAAGTAAATCAAGAAGAAAAATAAATAAATAAAAAAACTAGAGACTGAAATGAAACACTCATAAACAAAGAGGATCTATATGTATTTTTTACTATATGAGAGAGAAAAGGGCTAAAAAATGAGCATTCAACTACCCGCAAGCCTCCGTCGCCCACTATTCGCCGACACGTGCACCATCATGTGGAAGAGGACATGGTGGCGTATCTGAAGAGACGATGGTTGAACATTTGCAATCGTCGTATGACATCGCATGCACCGCTTGAATTCGTGAGTACTGAGAGAAAAATTATCGGCGCATGTAGGCAAACGTACTAGCAGTTATTTTGGAAATTTTTTTAAAAAAAATATGCAATTATCTAAATACCTCACGGTGCCTACAATAATAACAAAAAAACTGAGTGGGAAAATACCATAATGCCCATAGCATCAACCCTCTATTTTTTATTTATTTATGAGGGCATTTAAGTAGTTTAACTATTCATCAAACATGAAAAACCACAAATACCCTCACCAACAGCCTTTTGTTAATGTCTCATCCAAGGGTGACGTTGTTATTTCATTATTCAAAGTCAAAAGGAAATATCTAAAATACCTTTGCCCAACTTTTGTTTTTTTATTTGCTTTCAAGGGTAAAATACAGTTTTATTGTTCAAATAAAAATGAAATAGATGAGCCCCCCCAAACAACCAACTAATGACACATAGATACAGTAGAAAAGTTGAAAATACCTACAAGGTTGACAGTTAATTTTCTATGAACTGAAAACCAAAACTGCAATTACATCAGTGTTGTTAATTTAGTTTTGTTTCGGCCGAAAGGTTTCATACCAGTTGTCGTAACCCAATTTTTGGTTTACTCCCCAAAATAAAATAAAAATAACAAAAATAAAATAAAAGGGGTCGGCGTGGGTAGAAAAATCAATGTGGAAATTTTGGTTGTTTTCACGAGACCAATCATATCTCTTTGGTTCCAAAAATAGAGAAAAATATAGATTTAAGGCAAAAATAATTTATCATTGGATGAATCTGTGTAAAAACTAAGTTAAACGACATAATTATATTTTTTATGGGTTGATTCGATTTAATCGTCAACAAATTTAAAGTTTAATTATGATCGGGAATTAATTTAAGGTCCAATTGAAGGATTTAATTAAGTGCAAGGACTTAATTATACTTTAAATTGGTCAAATTAATTTTATTAAGGGCTTAGTCAATGAGAAATAAATTTCTTGAATTTAATTCGGGCTCAATTGATGAGAATGGAATTTTTCGGAGATCGATTTGAATTTTTAAGTCAATAATGCTGAAATCGGGGGTCAAATTGAACAAATTGATAATTTAATGATCAATTGAAGGTTAAATCGCGCAATCGGAAACCAGAGACCAAAATAAAAAAAAAGGGTGCTGCGCATTTAAGGTTGTCTGTTGAAATTTTGACGGGGATACAATTGCATAAAATTAAAAGTTTAAAACTAATCGAGGGTGCGATTGAACCAATCAAACATTGAAGGATCAAATTGCAAAAAAAAAAAATAAATAATAAAATAAAATAAAACACCAAGATTGCATGTGTTGCACTGGAACAGTGCAGACCACAACTCGACAACCCACTGCCTCTGCAAATTCTTTGCAGAGGCAACCCACAGCTCTGCAACCCACGGCTCTGCAGCCCCGTCCCTCTGCAATCCACAGAGCACGACGCTACTCAGCCTCTGCAACTCATGCAATGTGCATGAGGAGTGCCTCGGTTCCCTATAAATAGGGGAGGAAAAAAAAAAAGAAGAGAGAGAGGAGGGGAGAGTGAAAGAAAAGAAAAGAAAAAAACAAGGTAGAGAACCAGAAAATTTACGCAGGAGGAAGATAACAGAAGAGAGGAGAAGAAAACGCAGAAAAACTTGCACACGACAGCCACCTCTTCTTCTCCCTCATCTCATCTTCTCCATCTCCGACAGCAGCAACACACTCTCTCTCTCCCCGACCGTGCTCTCTCTCTCTAAAAACCAGTTCCTCGGTCCTCTCTCTCCCCACCGTTAGAAGCCATTTTAACCACCCATTACCGTCCTTAAAATCACCATAAAACTCCCCTATATAACAGAAACTGAACCCCACTCTCAGGCGAAGCAACGGTGACAGTTGCAGCACAAGCCCGGCGACTTTGGAAGCTCCCTCCGGCCACCACAGGCAACCGTTGACGACGCCACCACGACAGGAATCATCACATCGGCCTCCTCTACCCAACGGTACTAGCAGGTACGCATTTCGTCACACTTGAAAAAACACTATTTATCATCTTCCTCGGCTCCGCATGCAACAGCGGGACGCAATTTACGTCCCCTGTTCGTGCGGGCCGAGGCAGAGTGAGCAGGCCGGGCCTCATGCCCGGCCCAGTCTTTCCAAACTTTGGGCTTCCAGCCCGTGAGGACTGGAAGCCCAGTCCAAAAGCATCTGGGCTTCCAGTCCGTGAACGCTGGAAGCCCAACCCACAAATATCTGGGCTGCCAGCCCGTGAGGACTGGAAGCCCAGCCCAGAAGACCCTTTGGGCTTCCAGCCCGTGATGGCTGGAAGCCCAGCCACATCCTTCTGGGCTTCCAGCCCGTGAGGGCTGGAAGCCCAGCCCACTAAGGGTGGGCTGTCAGCCCACTATGGCTGACAGCCCAGCCCCCCAAAAAATAAAAAAATAAAAAATAAAAAATACAAATTGAAAAAAAATATATTTTTATTTTACTACTATTATTATTACAAAAAATTCAAAAATATAAAAAATGTATTTGTTTTTTTGTGCATACGGCCGGATTCCAAAGCTTTTCTCATTGTATTTTTTCAGTAAAAAAAAATATGTTGCATCTTTTTCCATATTTTTAAAAATGAAAAAATTTGGATATCGTGAACCGGTTTATGATTATCCGTTGGAAGTCGGCCAAAATGTCAAAAAATAATTTAACAATTATTTTGTTTTAGCTTTCAGGTGTAAATTTACATTGTAAAGTACACTCAGTAGATAAAAAATATTTTTTACTACGGTGTAAAATTACATTGTATAATACATCCCGTAGATTAAAAAAAGGATTTTAACTACGGTGTAAAATTACATTGTAAAGTACATCCCGTAGATAAAAAAAAAATATTTTTACTACGGTGTAAATTTACATTGTAAAGTACAACCGTAGATAAAAAATAATGTTTTTTAATGCAGTGTAAAAATTTTAACTTAGAAAAACAATCAAACAACAATGCAGCTTACCTTAGGTAGGGTGCACTCGGGGTGATGCGTCTTCCCCTTTGCACAACAAGTCCCCTTACCTAGACTCTCATGGACCAATAGGTTCCTAGTAACCTTAATACTAGGTGGCGACTCCTAATAATTATAGTCGTAAATTTTACGACTATAAACAACCCCCATTTTCACCGCGCGCCGTTGTCTCCCCCGAACCACAGGGGAGATGGCGGGCGTAGCTGCCAGAAAAATTCGCTCGTCGCTGACGGATGGCGACTCCATCGGGGACATAGTCTGGGATCGAGCATTGTTTGTCTGATTGTTATTTTTGAGTTCATTTTTTTATACTCGTATTCTTACTGCTTTAGCATGCAATTTTAATTTCAGTCAATGCATATCATCGAATGTGAATTATTTTCATCATGCATTTTAATTTTCTCAGTAAACCCAAATTTAAGTTAGGTGGGGAGTAGCGGTCTGCCCCATGACTGTTGGTCGGGGTTCAGATTCGTGAAACATCCAACTATGAACTGAGTGTTTACATGTTAATGGCGGTCACACTGTGCCCCAACCATTTCTTGTAAACTCCCTACACCACCTTCACGTGAGGCGGTCACTGGGCAGTTCATAGACCTTTTGAGACCAGATAGAAAGCTTACCCCTCATATAATGACTTAGAACTTGCCTTTGATTGCAAACTCCCCGATAATTTGTTGATGTGCATGTACATACATTTGCATCCACATGCATCCATCACCGTGCATAACATATCATCAACAGGTCAAAATATAGGTCCCCGAAGAGCTCCTACCACTCGACCCCAGCAGAGAAATATGGAGGACGAAGAGCGTGCACACCGTGATGCTCATTTCCAAGAAGAACTGGATTCTCTGAAAGCTAGTGTGGCTAGTCTCACCAGCTTACTCGAGCAAGCACTGAGAAATGCCTCTGGCGAGGGTCCTTCAACTAGACCCACAGCGGCTACTCAAGCACAAGGATTGAACCACCAAGAAGAGGTGGTAGGAGTTCAGGATCCGCAACAAAACCCTACTTTCATACAATCAGCAGTGCCGACACCTACACCAACCCCAACAGTTATAGAAGCATCAGAAGATGTCGACCAAGATAAGATGGCAACGCTGGAAGCCAGGATAAGGGTCATCGAAGGGGTAAATTTATATGACCTAGTACAAGCTGCAGATATGTGTTTAGTCCCGAATGTTGTAATACCGAAAAAGTTTCGTGTCCCTGAATTTATCAAATACACCGGGACACAATGCCCTATCACTCACCTAAAATCATACTGTAACAAAATGGCAGAAGTAGTGCATGACAAAAAACTACTGATGCATTTTTTCCAAGACAGTTTGAGTGGGGCAACCTTGAATTGGTACATGAGACTAGACAACACCAGGATCCGTAGCTGGAAAAATCTGGTAGATGCTTTCATCAAGCAATACAAGTACAACATGGACATTGCTCTTGACAGAACAAGTTTGTCCAACTTGGAGAAGAAGGATAGAGAAAGCATAAGGGAATATGCTCAAAGATGGAGAGATCTCGCTGCACAGGTACATCCTCCGCTTCTAGATAAAGAGATGGTAACATTATTCGCCAACACGCTAAGAGCGCCCTATTACGAACATGTGATGGGCAGTTCAGCACAGCAATTCATGGATGTTGTAGCCGTGGCAGAGCGAATAGAGCAAGGAATCAGAAGTGGTAGAATATCTGCACCTCTGGAGAAAAAGGGCTTTGAAGGCAAGAGAGAAAATGTTGAGTATTTTGAAGACGACTATAAGGGTAGGAACAACCAATTCCAAAACTACCATAACCCTTCATCTGAAATTGCCAACATCAATCTTCAAGCCAAAGATCCACCTAAAAGCTTCCCAAAAAGAAATTACCAAAAAACCCAAGAACAGCTACCTCCGCTACCATTGCCTTTGAATGAGATGTATGAAAAATTGGTGAGCATTAAGCAAGTAGCTCCTGAACCTCAGGAACCTTTGCAACCACCTTACCCTGGTTGGTACAAACCCGATCTCACCTGCGAATACCATGCTGGAGCTGCAGGGCATAGCATTCACACTTGTGGTGCTTTCAAGAAGAAGGTCATGCAATTGATTAAAGCAGGGTGGATAACATTCGATGAAAATCCAGGTCCTGCGCCCAATTAAGCTTCACAGAAATGGGGTACCAAGTGTTCGCACAGTAGTGACATCGACAAAGCTTTTGAGAACGGGGCGACCGGTATTAGAAGATGAAGTCTGCTTCCATGATTCCCTCTTGTTTCGGTCATGACCACACATTATGCCCATGTTTTAACTTGTCGGCAATTTTGCTTGTAATGCCACAAGACTTTTTTTGTTCAGCAAACATTTCTCTTCAGTGATCATGTATTTGCTTGTGTTTACGATGTGTTCTTGCTTATTGTTTAAATAACACAAGCACGCTTTGATATCCCTTTCATCCAAATTTTACATGATCTCATGATTTCATCAAGATTTTTGGCAAATCAAATTCTAGTACGAAAATAAATGCCAATTTGATTTTTGTTTAACAAATGTGTTCTGGGAATTCAAAGGATTTCTTTGAAAGGTGATCTCATACCACCAAAACCCATATAATAAAAGCTAATCTCTTATCCAAACAAATAATCCAAAAAAATCAAAAACTTGTTTCGCATGGAAAAGCAAAGCTTATTGATTCAGATTGCATGTTTTTGAAATGAGGAAAGGCCATCTTTGATATGCCTTCACAAAGTCTCAAATATCCTTTGCAGTCCCTATTTGAGCCTAATAATTATTTCTTGATAATTAACCCTGACTAGGATCACACCCTACACTGGGGGGCAAGTGCAAAAATCTATAAAACAGTCCTCAATGACAAGTGACGCCCGAGCAAAGCTGGGGGGCATAAACATAAAAGGATTTTAGTACACTATAGCAAATTAATTCAACATTTTGGTAGTACTAAAAACCCAACATAGAAAGCCACAAACAAAATACTTGGGGGGCATGTCAAGTCAGCACGATGTTAGTGCCAAAAACCATAAAAAAACCCAAACAAAATACTTGGGGGGCATGTCAAGTCAGCACAACGTTAGTGCCAAAAACCAATAAAAAAGCCCAAACAAAATACTTGGGGGGCATGTCAAGTCAGCACAACGTTAGTGCCAAAAACCAATAAAAAAGCCCAAACAAAATACTTGGGGGGCATGTCAAGTCAGCACAACGTTAGTGCCAAAAACAAATAAAAAACCCAAAAAAATACTTGGGGGGCATGTGAAGTCAGCACGATGTTAATGCCAAAAACCAATAAAAAAACCCAGACAAAATACTTGGGGGCATGTCAAGTCAGCACAACGTTAGTGCCAAATACTAATGAAAAAGCCCAAACAAATACTGGGAGGCATATCAAGGTCAAAGCCCAAATAAAAACTGGGGGGCATGCTAGGTCACTATGAAAATCAATCATGAGGGCTAAATGAAGTTCTAAGAGTAAGCACTAAGTGATCCTTAGTCTAAAAAAACCTTAAACACTTTTTGAGCCTACAAATATCTTTTTTTTCGTAGCCAGTAACCTAAGCCTACATTACAAGCCTAATAAAGCCCTTTCTGATCAAATGCGAGTTATCTGGATCGATAAGCAATGCTTTTCCATTTGAAACAATCTTTACAAATATTTCACATGACCTGATCGAAGCCTTCTTGACATACGAGACTTGCAAATATCATTTCCCATTCTTGTCAAAGTCAACATAAAACCTGACAATGAGATCACTTGAATTCTTTCGAGAACAAGCTTGTTAAACAAGCATCAAAATGGTTTTTGTGCTTGGAATGACTTTGAAATTCCAAAAGTTTTACATGAAAATGATTTTTGCAAATAGCCATCCCTTTCCTGCAAACACTCGTAGCCTAAAACACTGGTGTGACATGACCCGGCTGGGGCAATTAAAATGACTTTTGTTTTTGGAATGACTTATTCCAAAATTCCCACATGAAAACACCATCTTTTCAAATAACCAACCCTTTCCTGCAAACACCTGAAGCCCAAAATACTTTTGGGGCATGACCAAACAGGGGGCAATCTAAAATGCAATTGAAGTTGGCTCCATCGTTTCTTTTTAAAGAATCTGGATCAAACTCAGGGGGCATATCATCTCCAGTGGTCACAATCAACAAGTTGCGGCTTGAGTATGCAGAAGCAAGAAGCCGTCAAATCATATGAAGTTGACTCCATAATTCCTTTTCAAAGAATCTGGATCAAACTCGGCGGGCATGTTGATACGGAAAACCTATCATCTGCAATGGTTAAAATCAACAAGTTGCGGCTTGAGTATGCAGAAGCGAGAAGCCATCAAATCATGAAGTTGACTCCATAATTCCTTTTCAAAAAATCTGGATCAAACTCGGGGGGCATGTTGATAAGGAAAATCTATCATCTCCGATGGTCAAAATCTTAAGTTGCTGCTCGAGTAAGCAGAAGCGAAAAGCCGTCAAAGCTAGAGATCCAAATCCCAGAAAAGAAGGTCAGGAAGAAGAAAAGGGGACCTATATCTTTCAGGTAAGTATACATGCATCATCATGCATTGCATCCCCATTGAAAATCTAAAAAATATTTTGGAGGGATTGTAATTTACGAACCTTCATTCATTTTGTATGCACGCTTTCAAACTCTTACCTCTTTGAGAATGCTTTTCAGCTTTATCTTTTTCTTAATTTTAGGTGTTATCATGCATTGCATCCCCATTCAAAATTTAAAAAATGTTTTGGAGGGATCGTAATTTACAAACCTTCATTCATCATTTTGTGTGCACGCTTTCAAGCTTTCACCTCTTTCATTTCCTTGAGCATGATTTTCAACTTTATTTGGGTGTCATCATGCATTGCATCTCCCTAGGGATCCAAGAAATGTTTTAGAGGAATTGTAATTTACAAACCTCTACTCATCATTTTGTGTGCGTCTTCGAGCCCTCACCACTTTCACTTCCCTAAGAGCGCTTGCGAGCCTTTCATTAGAACAGATAGAGTGTTTTTCAATCCTATCCCTTTCCTTATTTGAGTGAGCTTTCTAGTCATCAACCAACTCAGATAGCATGTTTCTTTTTAGCCCTATCTCTTTTCAGAATTTGAGTGAGTTTTCCAACCCTCAACCATCAATTAGGATCGTGCGCTTCTTAGCCATTCCTTTCCTCTCATTTGAGTGAGTTTTCCAACCCTCAACCATCAATTAGGATCGTGCGCTTCTTAGCCATTCCTTTCCTGTCTTGAGTGTGTTTTCCAACCCTCAACCATCAATTAGGATCGTGCGCTTCTTAGTCATTCCTTTCCTCTCATTTGAGTGAGTTTTCCAACCCTCAACCATCAATTAGGATCGTGCGCTTCATAGCCATTCCTTTCCTGTCTTGAGTGAGTTTTCCAACTCTCAACCACCAATTAGGATCGTGCGCTTCTTAGCCATTCCTCTCCTCTCATTTGAGTGAGTTTTCCAATCCTCAACCATCCATTAGGATCGTGCGCTTCTTAGCCATTCCTTTCCTCTTGTTTGATTGCGTTTTCCAACCACCAATCAAGATAGTGCATTTTCCATCCCAACCCTCCTTGTCGAGTGTTTTCCAACCTTCGACCATCAATTAAGATAGTGTTTTTCCAACACTATTTTTCTTCCTCTCTTGAGTGAGTTTTCTAACTCTCAACTATAGATCCTAGATAGCCTGCTTTCTAGCCCTATCTTCCATTCCATCATCTTCACCATTCTCATTGCTAGATGGATCGACCACTTCTTGGTCTGGTAAATCCACTTTTCTTTTTCTTTACAACGCTTACTATTTCAAGTCTTTTACAATACTTTAGTCGTAAGCATTGTAAAGAGGGGGGCAACTGTCGTAACCCAATTTTTGGTTTACTCCCCAAAATAAAATAAAAATAACAAAAATAAAATAAAAGGGGTCGGCGTGGGTAGAAAAATCAATGTGGAAATTTTGGTTGTTCTCACGAGACCAATCATATCTCTTTGGTTCCAAAAATAGAGAAAAATACAGATTTAAGGCAAAAATAATTTATCATTGGATGAATCTGTGTAAAAACTAAGTTAAACGACATAATTATATTTTTTATGGGTTGATTCGATTTAATCGTCAACAAATTTAAAGTTTAATTATGATCGGGAATTAATTTAAGGTCCAATTGAAGGATTTAATTAAGTGCAAGGACTTAATTATACTTTAAATTGGTCAAATTAATTTTATTAAGGGCTTAGTCAATGAGAAATAAATTTCTTGAATTTAATTCGGGCTCAATTGATGAGAATGGAATTTTCGGAGATCGATTTGAATTTTTAAGTCAATAATGCGAAATCAGGGGTCAAATTGAACAAATTGATAATTTAACAGTCAATTGAAGGTTAAATCGCGCAATCGGAAACCAGAGACCAAAATAAAAAAGGGGTGCGCGCATTTAAGGTTGCTGTTGAAATTTTGACGGGGATACAATTGCATAAAATTAAAAGTTTAAAACTAATCGAGGGTGCGATTGAACCAATCAAACATTGAAGGATCAAATTGCAAAAAAAAAAAATAAATAATAAAATAAAATAAAACACCAAGATTGCATGTGTTGCACTGGAACAGTGCAGACCACAACTCGACAACCCACTGCCTCTGCAAATTCTTTGCAGAGGCAACCCACAGCTCTGCAACCCACGGCTCTGCAGCCCCGTCCCTCTGCAATCCACAGAGCACGACGCTACTCAGCCTCTGCAACTCATGCAATGTGCATGAGGAGTGCCTCGGTTCCCTATAAATAGGGGAGGAAAAAAAAAAAGAAGGGAGAGAGGAGGGGAGAGTGAAAGAAAAGAAAAGAAAAAACAAGGTAGAGAACCAGAAAATTTACGCAGGAGGAAGATAACAGAAGAGAGGAGAAGAAAACGCAGAAAAACTTGCACACGAAAGCCACCTCTTCTTCTCCCTCATCTCATCTTCTCCATCTCCGACAGCAGCAACACACACTCTCTCTCCCCGACCGTGCTCTCTCTCTCTAAAAACCAGTCCCTCGGTCCTCTCTCTCTCCACCGTTAGAAGCCATTTTAACCACCCATTACCGTCCTTAACATCACCATAAAACTCCCCTATATACCAGAAACTGAACCCCACTCTCAGGCGAAGCAACGGTGACAGTTGCAGCACAAGCCCGGCGACTTTGGAAGCTCCCTCCGGCCACCACAGGCCACCGTTGACGACGCCACCACGACAGGAATCATCACATCGGCCTCCTCTACCCAACGGTACTAGCAGGTACGCATTTCGTCACACTTGAAAAAACACTATTTATCATCTTCCTCGGCTCCGCATGCAACAGCGGGACGCAATTTACGTCCCCTGTTCGTGCGGGCCGAGGCAGAGTGAGCAGGCCGGGCCTCATGCCCGGCCCAGTCTTTCCAAACTTTGGGCTTCCAGCCCGTGAGGACTGGAAGCCCAGTCCAAAAGCATCTGGGCTTCCAGTCCGTGAACGCTGGAAGCCCAACCCACAAATATCTGGGCTGCCAGCCCGTGAGGACTGGAAGCCCAGCCCAGAAGACCCTTTGGGCTTCCAGCCCGTGATGGCTGGAAGCCCAGCCACATCCTTCTGGGCTTCCAGCCCGTGAGGGCTGGAAGCCCATCCCATTCAGGGTGGGCTGTCAGCCCACTATGGCTGACAGCCCAGCCCCCCAAAAAATAAAAAAAATAAAAAAAATACAAATTGACAAAAATATTTTTATTTTACTACTATTATTATTACAAAAAAAATTCAAAAATATACAAAAAAAATGTATTTGTTTTTTTTTGTGCATACGGCCGGATTCCAAAGCTTTTCTCATTGTATTTTTCGTAAAAAATATGTTGCATCTTTTTCCATATTTTTAAAAATGAAAAATTTGGATATCGTAACCAGTTTGCGATTATCCGTTGGAAGTCGGCCAAAATGTCAAAAATAATTTAACAATTATTTTGTTTTAGCTTTCGCGGTGTAAATTTAAAAAAAAACAAGATAAAACGGCGTAGTTTTTACCTCGCTGAAAATTTCAGCTCGTTTCAAATATTCCGCCCAAATTTTGGCTGAAACATTCCGGTTTCGTTCCACCCGTTCCGTTTCGGCCAAATAGTATTTTTTTTAAATAATGAATAATTTTACAATATCAATCATATCTCTTAATACAAAATTTAGATAGAGATGAAATTTTACGAGGAGTCTCTTCACATACTTATATATATTATGTTAAAATTTCAGAGATATCAGAGAATGTAATGACCTTGCAAAAGTGATGATGACATTCTCGTAATATTATATATGTTCATAATTTTGTTAAGAAAATTCATTTTATTGTGTCTTTTTTTATATTAAATTTCACAATTCTAAATAATTTTATTTTTGGATTTGAACTATTTTTTTAATTTATATATATATATATATATATATATATATATATATATATATATATATATATATATATATATATATATATATATATATATATAGTACAACTATGAAACGACGCGTCGAAACACTCCAAAACCGAAACATTTTATTCCAATTGAAAAAACAAATCATCAACCATAACAAAATTGACAACCTTAAATTAGAATATTAAAATCCACTGTAATCTATGTCTAGGAGAAGTTCCAGGATTTACTTGTGCTCTCTCCCTTGAATGGAAGAGGAGAAAGCAGTAGAGAACAATAAAAGATTGAAGGAAATAAGCATATTTCCCCATTAGGTGGTGGTTTCATAAGCACATACATTCTATACAAAATCATGAACAATCATCAGAACGAAAAGAAAGGAAAGGGAATAATCACTTAAAAACAACAGCAGATGGTAACATTATGCACAAAAACAACTCTTTCTACTGCACCACCAACAATAGCAGATGTTAACTCCTCATTATTCCACCAATGCTTATATAAACCTTATAGTTGGTGCAGTATGACGGGAGCTCCATGCTGTGGTTGAAGAGTTATGACAGTGCAAGGAGCATGCGTGTAAGAGGGTGAAAGCTCAAACCAGAAATTTTGTAGAATCATGGTGAGAGCCATCTTTGCTTCAGTCAAGGCAAAGTTTTGGCCTAGACAAAATCTAGGGCCCCAACCAAAAGGATAAAATGCAATTTCATCCTTTGATGCCTTAGAAATTCCTTCAGAGAATCTCTCTGGTTTGAATTCTTCTGCATTGTCTCCCCAATACTCGGGATCATAGTGAAGAAACAAAAATGGTAGCAGAAGGTCTACCCCAGCTGGAATGGCAATCCCTCGAATGCTTGTTTCCTTTAGAGTATGTCGATGGAGAATCGTTACAGGTGGATATAGTCTTAGTACCTCATTTAAGATCATTGGGACCTGCAAATTTAATAAGTTTCATAAACCAAAGATTCATAAATTTAATGAGTTTCATAAATCAATGCGTGAACAGAAGAAGTATTTACGATTTTGAGCTGTTTTATACTATCGATCTCAGCTGTTTTCTTGCCACAAATCTGCAGAACTTCCTCTCTCGCCTTCTCCTGCCATTCTGGATGCATAGATAGAACTATCAATGTCCAAGTGAGCAAGTTTGCTGTGGTCTCCTGGCCTGCAAAGTAGAACAACTTGCATTCCTCGATCACATCTTCAATTGTCATGTCATTATCAGCTTCATCTCTGCACTTTAAAAGCAACCCTAGCAAGTCAGCATCGCCTGAGTCTCCATTTTGCATGGCCTGTTCTTTCTTGTGGATAATATTTCTCAACGCTGCTTTTATCTCCTTGTCTATGCCGTATCTCTTCTTGTTCTTTTTAGTGGGTATGAATCTATTGGAGAAGCACAAAGAAATGAAATGTTGGTAACTGTGATGTAATTTATTATCAGACATTGGTTAAAACATTTTAACAAACACCAAGAGAAGCTAGAATTTGCAGGAGAAATTAAGAAATGACATTAAAATGTACCTCAAACCAGGGAAGTAAAAGGAATAAAAGCTTCAGTAGACAAAATAACTTGATCTTTTTGAAGATCAAATATTTTCTTTCCCTCTTCATAGCTGCTTCCAAAGGCTGCTCGAGCAATAACATCACTTGCAAGAATATGAAATTCGCGTGATACATCCATTTCACATGATCCCTGAGGAACTGCTAATTTCTTCCATCGTTGAACCAGATCACAACAGCAGGCTGAAAATGCTGGGATCATCCCCTGTTCATTTACCAGTACTAATCAGTATATAGACTCCGATACCATATCAGAAGTTGATTCAATTCAAAAGTTAAAAAGCTATTGATTGAAGGCTAAAGATCTGGAATCCGAAAATCCTAATGAAACATGTATACAAGCTAAATGGCTATATTAGTTCCTGCAAAGTTTCTTTATGATAATAATTCAAGAATCCTTTCAAGCCTCCATCTCAAGTGTGTATAGCTGTACCATCCCCTTTAATGAGTAAAGAAGTCCAAATAGATTCTAAAACTTTCAAACGCAGTCTTAAGAAATTCTTGAGAAAGTTCAAACTTCCAAGATTCAGGTGGTGATGCTACCTTTAATCTCTCAGCGTGGAAGGCAGGTGTCATCAACCTCCTGCGTTTGGCCCATTTGTCTCCTTCCAAGGTTGCGACTCCCAGTTGTAAGAGACTCACGAGGGGATTTTGCGGTGGCTTCACAATATGACCACTCGTGTCTGTGAATACCAACCTCATCAGCTCTGGATCAGCTAGTAGCAGCCTGGGTCTTGTCCCCATCCAACTCAGGGAGACCTTCCCTGTTCTTGCAATTCAGGATCATACCACATACATGCATGAACAAAAATTTCTAAAAATAATAGTAATATAACGATTGAAGCTGCTACTCACCGTAAATTTGCACCATCTTGTAAAAGAATGGCAGCACACGTGGTGAAATTTGATGATTTAGAGCGATGGGCCTGGACCTTGCTTCTTTAGAAGACCTTGCAAGCTCCTTCATATCGCCATTCAAAATACTGTAAGAAGTGCCTCTTATCCCTTGCTTCCTCAAACGCTTCTCTTGGCTTTTCGGCTTCAGCCAGAAACTGTGAGCAACTCTGAAAACGACATAGAGAGATAGTAGTAGTAAAGAAGATGACAGAAACCCTCTTGAAATAAAATCTTCCATTTTTGTTTTTTGGTTGGAAACTGCAGCTTCAGCAAACTTGGGATCGATGGGATTTGATGGAAATGAGACCCGACTGGTAAAGAATTTACAGGGCCGGCTTTTGTAATAGCGTTTGAACTTTCACCTCTTTGCTGTCCTTCAACTATTTGATGAAACTCTTTTCAACACTTTCCTTCCATACTCGTTAAAGGTTGATTTGCTAAATTACCGCATGATTTTGAAGCTTTAATACAATGATTGTGACCAGGCAACATCGAATTATTGGTCTTGATATTATGCCGAAATCCATCAAGATTAATAAGATAAGAGAAGGAAATTGTATTCGTGAAGATCAAGCCACAAGCCCACCTCAAAAATGTTTGTCCCGTGCTTTCTTTCTTTATGTCCTCCTCTTATCACTTTGTTTCACAAGCTCCACAATCATTATGTCATGATGACTTCAACGTAGAATATAAAAAATGAAAACGACAGAACAAGAATCCAAGTGATGATTTTTTATTATTTTTTTGCAAGTGGCGGTACCCCTCACTGCCGGCAGAAGGGGGAAGAAGATGAGAAACCACTCTAGATCCACTAATTTCTTATGGTTCACCAGCAATAGCGAGTGGGTACACGCGCCGCCACTGTCTCGACAGTGTTCCCGAGTCTCAACAACTTCTGCAGTTTAGTTATTTATTTATTTATCTTTTGAAGGTCATTTGTTCAATTTTTAAACGTTTAATATATTTTTAGATTATTGTTAGAAATCAAGTTTTGGTGTTACGTAAACATTAGATAATTTGGAGGTGTGTAAGTAAAATATAATAAAAATTCAAAAATTCAGATTTATTCTGTAATTTCCGGGGTTTACATATTCATATGAATAAATTGTTCTCATCTAAATATTTAAACTATATTAAATTACACAATGCAACTTATATCAGGTAGGGTTCGCTAGGGTGTTAATATTATTCGTAGCCACAATCAGTTTCTTACCCTTGAATCTTTAATAAAACCAGTATACTACGGTTTCCTTGAAATCTTGAACCAAACAACTAAGTGACGACTCTATCAACCTGTAGACATCGTGTTTCCGCATGCAACAACAAATATGACTTAATCTTAAATCTTTAATAAAACCGGTATACTACGGTTTCCTTGAAATCTTGAACCAAACAACTAAGTGACGACTCTATCAACCTGTAGACATCGTGTTTCCGCATGCAACAACAAATATGACTTAATCTTAAATCTTTAATAAAACCGGTATACTACGGTTTCCTTGAAATCTTGAACCAAACAACTAAGTGACGACTCTATTAACCTGTAGACATCGTGTTTCCGAATGCAACAACAAATATGACTTGATCTTAAATCATTATGTCATCATCTTAAATCATTATGTAATCGTGTATCTCAAAACTAGTTTTGTTTTTGTGAATGGTAGTTATAGAGTGTGGTTTTCTAAGGACCAGTAAAACATCTATAATTGTACTGACAAATGGATCATGAAGGTACTAAAACCTCAAATAATTGCTATGGAATTTCTACCTTGATTATATCGGGATGTCACAAGGCAACATTAGATGATCTTGATCTTTGACATTAATGCCTTAGTCACATCAATTTTAAAAATTTGTCGAAAAAATTTAAAATAAAAACTATATGAGGACTACCAAATTTGCAAACACTTAAAATAATAGCGTATGGAGCATGTCAGAAAAGAATATAAACTAAAGCTTAATACAAAAAACTATTAACATCTTGACATAAACGTCATTTGAGTTATTACACATGGATTTAATGGATCTAACTCAAACTAAGAGTGAAAAAAATATATCATGATCATTGAAAATGATTATTTAAGATATATTTGGGTTATATTATTAAGAGATAAATCAAAATCTTTTGGTTTTGTAAGGAAACTATTCATAATTTAGAAATAGAAAAAAATATTTATCTCTAATAAATTGTTTTGGTGTCACCATGGGAAAGAATTTAAAAATAGCAACTTTTTTTTTTATATATAAACAAGGAGTTTTATGCTTCAATCACTCCTCAATAAAATGGTATAGTAAAGAGAAAAAAAAAAGTTGTACAAAAATTGGCTTGGATAATGTTGAATGGCAGAAAAGCTGTAATACACATGTTAAACTTGATCCTCATTCTTTTCATTAGTATTTGTCTTGTTTTAGATATATTTTAGAGTTGAAGTTTTTTTCCTTTGTGATTTGATCCTTTTTTTTGCAATTCTTTTCTCTTTGATATTTTTTTTACAATTTTATCCTCTAATATTAAATTGATTTAGAATTGATCTTAATAACTGAATATAGGTTTAGGATTTCATGAGTTGCAAGGATCAACATAGGTTTAATAGATTCACAAAGGTTTACTAGATTTTTTTATTTCTTTTTTTAAGTTAATACCTTTTCATTTTAATTCATCAATACTTATTTATTTTTTAATTTCATCATCCTTAAATTTTATATCTTTTAGATTTTGTCATCGTTCTTTTAATTTATTTATTTCGATGATTTTTACAATTGAAGTTTTCTTAAAAGAATTTCATCCTCCTTCAATTTTATTTTCCTATGTGATTTGATCCTTTGGTGCAATTATTTTTGCTTTGGAAAATATTTTAATTTATGTTTATTTTTTTACAATTCATCCTCCAATACCAACATTATATTTGTTGGAAATTGAACTTTTTAATTGAAACTTGGTCTATAATTTCACAAGTTATGAGCTTGGAATATTAAACCTAGTCAAGGAGATTTACCCGAGTTTACTTGTCTTTTTTCCTTTTTATAATTTTTTTAGTTTTATCATTTGATATTTATTTATTTATTAATTTTTTCTTGTATTCTTTAATTGAACCTGGGATCAATTGAGAATCGATCAAGATCTAACCACAAGGAAAATAAAGGAAGTAAAAAAGAAGAGGCAAATTGTTTAAGCAAATTAACTCATTATGGTCATGTTTATTGTCTAGATCATCGATTATATAGGTTAGCACAAATTTGGATCAACATGACCTAACTTGTTAAATTAATGACTTACATTTCAACTTGATAACATTGTTTTTATAAAAAAAAAATTATTTTATTATATAACAATAAAAATATATGTTACTAAAAAAACAATTGGATAAAATTGAAAAGAGCAATGATGATGGACTATGAAATATTTTTTACTATTATAGTCTTATTCAAAGAAAGAGTAAACATTTGATTGGTATTCAATAAAATAATATCTAAAATTTATTATTAATTAATTTAATTTTGTAATTAATTAATATATTTTTAATTAATTAATTTTAAAAATATAGATTTAATTAAAAAAAATAGGTCAGATGCACGAGTCTCACCTTAATTAAAAAGCTTAATCACACCTGATTTAAAAAAAAAAAAAAAAGTGGACGACATATTATACACTCTTTTTTTATTATTAAGCAGGAAATAGGTCATCTACGAGGCTATCCAACCACCACTATAGTTGGTTTTCCTTTAAGAACTCTTTTTTTTTCTTCTTAAAAATATCTCAAAAACATCATAAAAACCTGTATATACTATCCACCCCCTCACCAAAAACTTTAAAATCATTACAAAAACATCATTAATTGAATTTTAAAAATCAACATTGAATAATATATGTCTTCCCTGCAATGTGTCGAGGGAAAATCACCACTAAAAAACTTCTCTCGAGAAGAAAAACTCATAAACACAATTTAGTTTTTTTTTTATTTCAGTAGTCATATTACGGTCAAATGAAAAGAGCTTTGAGGCTAGCATGATTGCTTTTTTTTTTGGTATAACCATCCGGTGTTCGGCTACTGCCAACTAATCTGGATTCAAGCCGGGTGAGACCCTTAAGGGTAACAAAGCTCTCCCACATAGCGTCGCTGCATACCCAAGGTCTCGAACTCGAGACCTTGGTTAAGCCAGGAGAACCCTCTGCCAGCTGACCTACATACTCGGTGGTAGCATGATTGCTAACCACTGAACAAGGACTGCTTCTGCGTGTGTTAAAAGGAACAAAAATATTATATCGTTACTGTAATTAATTGTAATTGATTCTTACCATTGTATTAGCAGAGATTGTGACAATCACATTTATTGTATTTGACTTTCCTAGAATAGATTCTACAAAGCTGTATAAATCTTGCTCTTTGCAATGTTCTTCGATAAACAAATAATACAATATTTCATTTTCTTTTATGATATTAGAGCACCAACATTGGTGAATTTATCTACATACCTTCCGTTTCTTACCAACTCTGTTTTTTTGGTGGTATGAGCAGACCCTTTCGTTTCTTACCAACTCTGTTTTTTCGGTGGTATGAGCAGACCCCTGCTTCAAATCACCAACACCATCTTCACAATAGAACATTGAATCCAACAATCTTGCAAGCAGATCCTTGCTTGCAAACAATCTTCAAATCATCAACATATCAGTTGCAAACAATCTCATTCCCAACACCAAATCTACCTTGCAAAGAACACAATCCAACTGCAAACAAATCAACCAACACACAAATAAAAGAATTTCTAACAAATTTGTTTTATTATAATTTTATGAATTAAATATTAAAATAACTACTTACATCACATTAAAAATCGATTAGTTTTCAACATAAAAAAAAGTCCAGCACAGCGCACGGGCAAATCACCTCGTTGCAATCTAAAACAAAGCATCTCAATATTATATTAGATCGATTTCAAGAATAATTTGATTTTATTATTTATAAGAGATTGAAAAATATATTGATTGAAAAATCTCAATTCTAAACCAATCTTAAGGCTAGCTCACGGTCAATTGATTGATGGTTTTTATTATGACCCACTAGGTTTTTAATATATTGACTTAAATGTAAAGTATAATCCTAATAAAAATAGAATTAAATAAATTAAATATTTAATTTATTATTAATTCAATAATTGATTAATTTATATTTAAATATCAAGTGCACTATTTAAAAATATACTATTATACCTCAAATATTAAAAAATTCATAAATGATTTACTTAATCTCTTGGTGATCAATTGCACAATGTAATTATTATAATTTCATCATGAATATTTTGCTTTTGATATTATAGCATAGGGTGTGCTTAGTCAAATTATATTTATTCTCAATAATATAGTCATTAATTTTTTGAATTAGATTTGAAACTCCTTTAAAATCTTATTCTACAAATCTTATTTTATCCTATGGAAGGATTTCACAATAAATATTACTTGATAAAATATGAAATATTTAATTTAATTCATGTAAGGTGATTAATTATCTCTTGAATACTAAAATATCTTTATATAGTTTATATTATATCAATGTCTACTTGTTTGTTATCCTTGACTAAGACAATATATAATAAGATCAAAACATAACATTTTTAATATATATATAAAAAAAAAACTTAGTGGTTTTAAGTCTAAAAATCACTTATATAATTTTATGTGAGCCTTTTTATGACACAAGCGATCTTGTCATATAAAATTCTCATGTGGATCAATTCAGTGTATATATAATCTAATAAACACATACATATTAGTTCTAGATATCACTCATTCCTTAATTTATAAAATAATTTCTTTTTTATTATAAAAAATAATATAATATGTATGAGCCTTGATATCTCAAATTATCATCAAGTTTTTATAAAACATTAATTTTAAATTGTAATGTGATGGAAATCAAAGAGAAATGCTTTGCTATAGATTAAAATAGTTGGGGGTAAAACCCACCTATTTCACTATTTATATGAATAACAAAAAAAATTATTTTTTAATTATTTTTTTCTTGATATATTTAAATATAATTCTTTCAATATTAGTTTATATTGAGTTTTTTTTATTTCCATCATTGAATATTATGTTAATTTTGAACTGGTCTTTATATTTTGTCTTAGTTTTTTTTTTTTTTTTAATCTTTGAAGTTATCTCAATCATAACTTCAATTTGAATATTCAATTTGCGTTTAATTTTAGGAACATATATTTTGGTTTTTTTATATAATTAAATAAAAAATAGTTTTAAAAGATAGAAAGAATGGAGGACTTGTCATCTTGATTATCTCTGAACTCATCAAGTTGAATAAGTCATGTCAAGACAAGTTTTATACATTTAATCTAAACCTGAAGGTTAATAGTGAGGTTGAGAGGTTTCAAAATTAACTTGTTAGGTTGTATTTAATAACAATGTTAAACAACCTTTTATGACCTAACTATTGTTTACATTCTTCTATATATATATATATATATAACTCA
>CM055436.1:4141471-4181471 GCA_029228465.1 Salix viminalis | reverse complement strand
AAAAAAAAAAATTGTGAATGTGTTTTAATCGGTTATTTGTAATTGTGTGACCGATTATCTACTATTATATAACTATATTAAATGTATCTCAGAATACTTATATTAATTTTTTATATTAAAAAAATCTTAGGTCATGTTTTTCTTTTTCCCTATATATATATTCTTAGGTGAAAGACTAAAAAATATATATATATAAAAATTAACACCATTACTCGTCAAAAACAATAGAAATTATTAAATTATGAAGAGCAAAAAAAAAATATTAACAAAAGAGTTACTAACAAAAATAATTGTTATCATTATTATTTTTGTTGTTGTTGTTGTTGTTGTTGTTATTGTTATTATTATTATTATTATTATTATTATTATTATTATTATTATTGTTATTATTATTAGTATTGGTATTATTATTGTTATTATTATTATTGTTATTATTATTGTTATTATTATTATTATTATTGTTATTATTATTATTATTATTGAAATAATTGTTATTATTATTATTATTATTATTATTATTATTAAAATTCAAGGATAAAATTAAAAAAATAAAATTTGGAGGACCAAAAATAAATAATGCAAACTGCGGGAGGGACTGAAATAATAAAATCAGAAGAAGAGGGACTGAAATCAAACTTTGTATATATTACCAATTTCAATTGGAGGACCAAATCAAAGAAATTACAACTTCTGTACCGGAATAATTGAAGGAATAAAAAATAAATACAAAATCAAAAGTATAAGGACTGAAATAAAACTTTCTTATATAATCAGTTTTAATTGAATGGCACAATTGAAAATAATAAAACTTTAATTTGAATAAATCAGTAATAACAACGAAATCAAAACTTCAGGGACCACACTAAACTTTACGCAAACATCAGGGACCGGAGGTGACTTTGGGGGCGGCAGAGAGAGAAAAGCGACGTCCCGGTGGAGAAAACCGTCCGACGCCGCTTAACCCGGACATCTACTGACGGAACGCCAGCGACGGAAGAGAGAGGACATACCGGCGCATCTTTTGGGGACGGCGAAGTGAATTTTTGACGGGCGAACGACACCGCACGCTGCCGCCAACGTGGTGCGTAAGCTGGGGAACCTCGCTGGCGCGGGGATCGGACACGCCAGCACCTTCCGCTGCACAAATATAATAAAATAATGGGTCAATTACCGATCACTCTGTCCCACACCGATAATTACGAAAAATACCCGATGGGAAAGGACGACCCACGCTCCCGCCTCATGTTAGCAAATTTGTCGCTTTTCCGTGCCCATTTTCACAACGCGATCTGTGCCAAAAAAAAATCGAGAAAACCCGAGAGAGCCCCCCTCGCGAACTGTGCACTATTTTGTCTTTTCGGGGCTTTAATCGGTAATGCACTCGCTCACAGCGAGGGAAAAAAAAAGAGTGGATCGAACTCGCTGACGCATCGGAGGACAAAGCTCGCGTCCCACGAGTGAAATGAGTCTGCGTGAACAAGTGTTGTCAATCTGCTCAAATCTCCATTTTGTTTTAGTTATTAGTTAATAGTAATTTGTGTCTAGGGGAACAATGCAAATTTAAACAGTAAAAGACCGCCGGGTTTTATATTTTAGCTAATAACACATCTTTGTATTCATTTCGAAGAGATGGAACAAAATGATGATGATTTTCAATTATCAAAACAATAAAATATCAAAAATAAAAATAAAAAATCAGGTGTGAAATAATATTACTATTGTATTTATCAAGATCTGTAAGTGAATCTTCAATCAAAAGGATGAGTTTGTCTTTATACTATCATCGGAGAGTTGAAGAAATAGGCACTGTAAACTTAAGCAACCCCTCCCAAAAAAAAAGTTTTAAGTATTTTTTTTAACCAAAGAAAACTTGTTTTTTAATCTATTTTTAACCTAAAATACATTTAAAATATTTTAGAAAATATGATAAATTTATTCGTTGTCTCAAAAAATCACTCCAAAAACCAAAATCAACTTGAAATTATAAATCACTTCAAGATTAAATTTTTTTTCTTCATAAACTTTAAAGATAAAAAATCACCTAATATAAACTCATCTCATCAAATAAAATAAAATAATACAAATTTTATTTGTTTTAAAGATCCAAATTGATATCAATATCATTTTTTTTTATTGCTGAAATCCAGCAACTTCACTCTTTTCTCATCTAGGGATAAAAAAAATTAAAAATTGCACCAAAACTAAATATATGATCTATGTTATTTTTTATGTTTAGGGAGCAAAATGTATATTTTGAGAAAATTATGGCTTGCCACCCATATTTAGCATCTTTTTTATTTCGATCCCTCTCTTCTTTTAATTCCACTATTTCATTAAAAATTAAAATTAAAACGTAAAAAAAAAAAACAAATCTAGCATTGAGAAATGATAAAGGTAATGTCCGGAAGACATTGTCGGAAAAGCAAGTGGGGGAATGAATCCTCCTTCCATGCTTTTGTGTAGTATTTCCTGAGTTGTCATTATATATATATATTAACCATTTATTTGTGCTTCATGCAGCCAAAATCATATTTTTTAAAATATAAAAAAATATTAAGAATATGAGATTTCTTATAATGCTATAAATTTGGTTCAAATAATAAATTTGAGCAAAAGGTTTGTGAAACGCTAGTTTCCAATAAAATAAATGAGTGTTAAATCAATATAAATTTATTTGTTTAACAGGTTTCAACAAAATTATCATTATAAAATTATTATCACCATTAAAAAACAAGAAAATTTGCATACTTGTATCATTAAATTCAATGTGTTAGAATCATAATTTAATTTAAATTAAACACAATCATTAACTATACAATAAACCGTGTGGCGTTTTTACTGTGCATTTGTGTATTGTAGCATGTGAGTGTGTGCACTGTGGATTGTAATAGTGTATTTTTGGGTTGGTTCGGTTCTTGGTTCGCTCGGTTCGGTTGGTTTCCCGGTTTTCCCATTTTTTTATTATTTTTTGCACAGTGAAATAGCGATTTTAGCTCTCGAAAAAGACAAAAAACCGTTTAAGGGTAGAGGGGCTCCGCGGTTGCACCCAATCGGACTGGACCGGTCCCGGTCCCGGTCCCGGTCTACCATTGCATTATTTTATATTTAATTGGAAATGGCTAATTACCAGTTTGGCCCCTAATAAGACAAAATAGCTGACTTAGGCACAGAGCTAAACCGGTAATTGACCATGCTTTTTTTAATTTTTTTTCTTTTTACTGTCGGCGCGTGTGTCACACGCGGCCGACAGTATTCCGCCTCACGCCCTCTTTGATTGGCGCGTGCGTAGTGCTGGAGTCGCCGGAGATGAGCTACCGGCGTCTAGGTCGATGCGCCACAGCCTGTTCTTCCTCCCGGTGCGGCGCGTTCTGGCCTCCGACGTTCGTGGAGGCGGCGGCGGCCGGTTAAAGCCGCTGCAGCCGTTTCTCTCTCTCCTGCACGTCAAAGTGCAGGAGAGTCTGCCGGGTTTGTTATTTTTTCACTTCGATCCCTGTACTTTTAATTTCGTTTATGGTCCTTATTTTAGTTATATAAGTTTTGATTTAGTTCGATTGGGTCCTTCGATAGAAATTAATTGGAAGAGACATTTTCACTTCGATCCTCCTTCTTTTAATTTCTGGATTGGGTTTAAATAAATCAATAAATTCAGTACAAAATTTTGATTTATTCAATTTTGTCCTTTGATTGAAATTGATAATAAATTTGAGTTTCATTTCGGTCCTTATACTTTTGATTTTTTTTAAATCCCTTGATTTCTTTTTATGATTTAAATTTTCTTAAAGTTTTTATGGTTTTTTTAGTCTTTCATTTATTTATTTTTTTCATTATTAACACAATAATGATAATGATAATAATAATAATAATAATAATAATAATAATAATAATAATAATAATAATAATAATAATAATAATAATAATAATAATATTTTAATTGTTTTTCTTTCTTGCTATTTTGTTCATGCTTTTTATTTTTTTCCCTCGGTATAATTTGATAATTTTTATTGTTTTGATAGTCACAGCAATAATAATTTTAGATGTTAAGACTCCGATGTTGCTATTGTTATAATATTTTAAATTAATATTGCTTCCTTTTCCCCTTTATGTTTTTTATTATTATTTTTATTTGCTTTTTGTATTAAATGATTTTTATAATTTTACTATCTGCACAATAAGGATTTTAGTGGTTAATTTTTTTTTCTTATAAAAATATTTTGCTCTTTTTTTTAATGTTAGTTTTCGCTCTTTTGTGAGTTTTTTATGACGCAATACCTATATTCTAAAAGATGTAATTTATGCTTGCATAACAAACTCTACTTAAAATTTTATACATTTTATCTCCTAATCTATAATTTTTATTTAGTTATATCATATAAATTTATCATTGTGAATTTAATTATGTTACATTATATACACAAGAATGCTCCACGCAACGCTAGGGGGAGCACTTGGCTAGTAAGATATAAATTGTGTAAAGACCAACAATAACTAATCAACAAAAATAAATCGTTGATTTTATACTTATAAAAAAAGAATACATCATTGAAAATCCATTGTCACACCACTATTATTATCATGAGTTCATAACTATAATACATTTAAAATTATCATCATTATTATTGCTCAAACATTGAAAAAATATTAAATTATCCCAAAAGAATAAAAAAAGGCAAAACATTTTTAACAAAAGAGCAAGCAAGAAAACAATTAAGAAAAAAAACAATTATTAAATTATCATTATTATTATTATTATGTAAACATTGAAAACCACAAAATTATCATGAAGAATAAAAAAAACCAAAAACTTTAACAAAAGAGCAAACAAAATAACAAAAAAAAAGACAACCAAAATAAATATTATTAGCATAAAAAAATAATCTCACCTGAAGAACAAATAAAAATAACAAAAAAAATAATAAAAAAAAAGAGCAAGGGGAAAAAAAATATCAATTTTAAAATGATTATCAACATTAAATAAATTTTCAAGACTAAATTAAATAAAAATAAAACCACAACAAAAACAACAACAAAAAAAGACAGAGATCAAAAACGAAAACTAAGAGCATATACACATAAATAAAAAACAAAAAATAAGGATTATCTTATAAGTATCGAAAAAAAATCAAAAGAATCAAAAACAAACCAAAAATTAAAAGAATAAGGGTCTAAATAAAAAAAAAATATATGATTAATTTCAATATGACGACAAAACTGCAACAAATCAAAACCTTGAGACAAAAAAAAATAAAGGAATTTAAAACAAAGAAAAAATTAAAAAAATAATGGCCACTATAAAAAAAAACATATTTGATCAATTTCAATTGAAGGATAAAGCTGAAACCAATTAAAACCTTGAGACCGAAAAATTAAAGAAATTAAAAACAAACCAAAAATAAAAAGAATGAGGTCTAAAATGAAAAATATCATATATGATTATTTTTAATTGAAGGGAAAAATTGAAAAAAAAACTTCTATAAAGTAAATCAAGAAGAAAAAAAAATAAATAAAAAAACTAGAGACTGAAATGAAACACTCATAAACAAAGAGGATCTATATGTATTTTTTACTATATGAGAGAGAAAAGGGCTAAAAAATGAGCATTCAACTACCCGCAAGCCTCCGTCGCCCACTATTCGCCGACACGTGCACCATCATGTGGAAGAGGACATGGTGGCGTATCTGAAGAGACGATGGTTGAACATTTGCAATCGTCGTATGACATCGCATGCGCCGCTTGAATTGCGAGTACAGGAGAAAATTATCGGCGCGTTAGGCAAACGTACTAGCAGTTATTTTGGAATTTTTTTTAAAAAAAATATGCAATTATCTAAATACCTCACGGTGCCTACAATAATAACAAAAAAACTGAGTGGGAAAATACCATAATGCCCATAGCATCAACCCTCTATTTTTTATTTATTTATGAGGGCATTTAAGTAGTTTAACTATTCATCAAACATGAAAAACCACAAATACCCTCACCAACAGCCTTTTGTTAATGTCTCAACCAAGGGTGACGTTGTTATTTCATTATTCAAAGTCAAAAGGAAATATCTAAAATACCTTTGCCCAACTTTTGGTTTTTTATTTGCTTTCAAGGGTAAAATACAGTTTTATTGTTCAAATAAAAATGAAATAGATGAGCCCCCCCAAACAACCAACTAATGACACATAGATACAGTAGAAAAGTTGAAAATACCTACAAGGTTGACAGTTAATTTTCTATGAACTGAAAACCAAAACTGCAATTACATCAGTGTTGTTAATTTAGTTTTGTTTCGGCCGAAAGGTTTCATACAAGTTAAAAAAAACAAGATAAAACGGCGTAGTTTTTACCTCGCTGAAAATTTCAGCTCGTTTCAAATATTCACTTAAATTTTGGCTGAAACATTCGGCTTTTAGCTCCACCCGTTCCGTTTCGGCCAAATAGTATTTTTTTTTAAATAATGAATAATTTTACAATATCAATCATATCTCTTAATCCAAAATTTAGATAGAGATGAAATTTTACGAGGAGTCTCTTCACATACTTATATATATATTATGTTAAAATTTCAGAGATATCAGAGAATGTAATGACCTTGCAAAAGTGATGATGACATTCTCGTAATATTATATATGTTCATAATTTTGTTAAGAAAATTCATTTTATTGTGTCTTTTTTTATATTAAATTTCACAATTCTAAATAATTTTATTTTTGGATTTGAACTATTTTTTTAATTAATATATTTAATTATATATATATATATATATATATATATATATATATATATATAGTACAACTATGAAACGACGCGTCGAAACACTCCAAAACCGAAACATTTTATTCCAATTGAAAAAACAAATCATCAACCATAACAAAATTGACAACCTTAAATTAGAATATTAAAATCCACTGTAATCTATGTCTAGGAGAAGTTCCAGGATTTACTTGTGCTCTCTCCCTTGAATGGAAGAGGAGAAAGCAGTAGAGAACAATAAAAGATTGAAGGAAATAAGCATATTTCCCCATTAGGTGGTGGTTTCATAAGCACATACATTCTATACAAAATCATGAACAATCATCAGAACGAAAAAGAAAGGAAAGGGAATAATCACTTAAAAAACAACAGCAGATGGTAACATTATGCACAAAAACAACTCTTTCTACTGCACCACCAACAATAGCAGATGTTAACTCCTCATTATTCCACCAATGCTTATATAAACCTTATAGTTGGTGTAGTATGACAGGAGCTCCATGCTGTGGTTGAAGAGTTATGACAGTGCAAGGAGCATGCGTGTAAGAGGGTGAAAGCTCAAACCAGAAATTTTGTAGAATCATGGTGAGAGCCATCTTTGCTTCAGTCAAGGCAAAGTTTTGGCCTAGACAAAATCTAGGGCCCCAACCAAAAGGATAAAATGCAATTTCATCCTTTGATGCCTTAGAAATTCCTTCAGAGAATCTCTCTGGTTTGAATTCTTCTGCATTGTCTCCCCAGTACTCGGGATCATAGTGAAGAAACAAAAATGGTAGCAGAAGGTCTACCCCAGCTGGAATGGCAATCCCTCGAATGCTTGTTTCCTTTAGAGTATGTCGATGGAGAATCGTCACAGGTGGATATAGTCTTAGTACCTCATTTAAGATCATTGGAACCTGCAAATTTAATGAGTTTCATAAACCAAAGATTCATAAATTTAATGAGTTTCATAAATCAATGCGTGAACAGAAGAAGTATTTACGATTTTGAGTTGTTTTATACTATCGATATCAGCTGTTCTCTTGCCACAAATCTGCAGAACTTCCTCTCTCGCCTTCTCCTGCCATTCTGGATGCATAGATAGAACTATCAATGTCCAAGTGAGCAAGTTTGCTGTGGTCTCCTGGCCTGCAAAGTAGAACAACTTGCATTCCTCGATCACATCTTCAATTGTCATGTCATTATCAGCTTCATCTCTGCACTTTAAAAGCAACCCTAGCAAGTCAGCATCGCCTGAGTCTCCATTTTGCATGGCCTGTTCTTTCTTGTGGATAATATTTCTCAACGCTGCTTTTATCTCCTTGTCTATGCCGTATCTCTTCTTGTTCTTTTTAGTGGGTATGAATCTATTGGAGAAGCACAAAGAAATGAAATGTTGGTAACTGTGATGTAATTTATTATCAGACATTGGTTAAAACATTTTAACAAACACCAAGAGAAGCTAGAATTTGCAGGAGAAATTAAGAAATGACATTAAAATGTACCTCAAACCAGGGAAGTAAAAGGAATAAAAAGCTTCAGTAGACAAAATAACTTGATCTTTTTGAAGATCAAATATTTTCTTTCCCTCTTCATAGCTGCTTCCAAAGGCTGCTCGAGCAATAACATCACTTGCAAGAATATGAAATTCGCGTGATACATCCATTTCACATGATCCCTGAGGACCTGCTAATTTCTTCCATCGTTGAACCAGATCACAACAGCAGGCTGAAAATGCTGGGATCATCCCCTGTTCATTTACCAGTACTAATCAGTATATAGACTCCGATACCATATCAGAAGTTGATTCAATTCAAAAGTTAAAAAGCTATTGATTGAAGGCTAAAGATCTGGAATCCGAAAATCCTTATGAAACATGTATACAAGCTAAATGGCTATTTTAGTTCCTGCAAAGTTTCTTTATGATAATAATTCAAGAATCCTTTCAAGCCTCCATCTCAAGTGTGTATAGCTGTACCATCCCCTTTAATGAGTAAAGAAGTCCAAATAGATTCTAAAACTTTCAAAAGCAGTCTTAAGAAATTCTTGAGAAAGTTCAAACTTCCAAGATTCAGGTGGTGATGCTACCTTTAATCTCTCAGCGTGGAAGGCAGGTGTCATCAACCTCCTGCGTTTGGCCCATTTGTCTCCTTCCAAGGTTGCGACTCCCAGTTGTAAGAGACTCACGAGGGGATTTTGCGGTGGCTTCACAATATGACCACTCGTGTCTGTGAATACCAACCTCATCAGCTCTGGATCAGCTAGTAGCAGCCTGGGTCTTGTCCCCATCCAACTCAGGGAGACCTTCCCTGTTCTTGCAATTCAGGATCATACCAAATACATGCATGAACAAAAATTTCTAAAAATAATAGTAATATAACGATTGAAGCTGCTACTCACCGTAAATTTGCACCATCTTGTAAAAGAATGGCAGCACACGTGGTGAAATTTGATGATTTAGAGCGATGGGCCTGGACCTTGCTTCTTTAGAAGACCTTGCAAACTCCTTCATATCGCCATTCAAAATACTGTAAGAAGTGCCTCTTATCCCTTGCTTCCTCAAACGCTTCTCTTGGCTTTCCGGCTTCAGCCAGAAACTGTGAGCAACTCTGAAAACGACATAGAGAGATAGTAGTAGTAAAGAAGATGACAGAAACCCTCTGGAAATAAAATCTTCCATTTTTGTTTTTTGGTTGGAAACTGCAGCTTCAGCAAACTTGGGATCGATGGGATTTGATGGAAATGAGACCCGACTGGTAAAGAATTTACAGGGCCGGCTTTTGTAATAGCGCTTGAGCTTTCACCTCTTTGCTGTCCTTCAACTATTTGATGAAACTCTTCATCAACACTTTCGTTCCATACTCGTTAAAGGTTGATTTGCTAAATTACCGCATGATTTTGAAGCTTTAATACAATGATTGTGACCAGGCAACATCGAATCATTGGTCTTGATATTATGCCGAAATCCATCAAGATTAATAAGATAATAGAAGGAAATTGTATTCGTGAAGATCAAGCGCCCACGTCAAAAATGTTTGTCCCGTGCTTTCTTTCTTTTTTTTTTCTCGAGAAATTTGTCCTCCTCTTATCACTTTGTTTCACAAGCTCCACAATCATTATGTCATGTTGACTTCAACGTAGAATATAAAAAATGAAAACGACAGAACAGGAAGATAAGTCCTAATGGATGATTTTTTATTATTTTTTTGCAAGTGGCGGTACACCTCACTGCCGGCACAAGGGGGAAGAAGATGAGATACCACTCTAGTGTTGAGATAGTTGGTTAATTGTTCAAATAGTTGTTAATTGTTTGTTGAATTCAGTTGTAATTAGTTGGGGTACCTAACTGGAACTAGTATAAAAGGGGAAGGGTATACATGCATAATGTGTGGGAGTCAATTGCACAATAATAAAAATCAAGGATTATAACAAATGGTATCAGAGCCCATATAAAAGGGACGGGGAGAGAGAAGCTCTGAAAAAAAAAGGAAAGTTAGAGTGAGAAAGGGGAAATCGATTCTTTCGACAGAAATCGAAGTGAATCTGTTCATAAAATCTGCTCAATCACTCATCAATTCGATCATCAACAAGCTCACAGAAGGAAAGAAGAAGCTGTGAAGAAAGAAATCTTGATTTGAAAGAAGAAATTCAAGATTTCGTGATTTTGCGATCGACGATCATGAAGTGTGAAGAAATCCTTGATTGAACTAAAATCGAAGCTCCACGACCGACGACCACCGCAGACCGTGGAACTTCAGGCAGAGAGTGAGAGAAACACCGAGAGTTAGAGGTGAGAGAAACACCGAGAGTGAGAGGTGAGAGAAACACCGAGAGAAGAGAGAGAGAGAGAGAGAGGTGAGTGTTTCTAAGAAGAAACACAGTGTTTCGAAGGAGAAGTTTCGAAGGAGAAGAGAAACCTGAGTTTTTGAAGAAGAAGAGAAAATTTGGAGAAAAATGCTCAACAACGCAGACAAGTTTGTGCAAGCTGCGATTCCGAGATTCAATGGTTTCTATGACCACTGGTCGATGATGATGGAGAATTTTCTCAGGAGTAAAGAGCTATGGACTTTGGTAGAAGGAGTCCCAACCGTGCCAAGGGGAACGGTTGCAAGTGAGGTTCAGCGGAAGGTCATGGAAGATGCTAAGCTCAAGGACATGAAGATCAAAAATTGTCTATTCCAGGCAATAGACCGAGAGATTATGGAGACTATCCTTGACAAAAGCACATCAAAGGCAATCTGGGAGTCTATGAAGCAAAAATACCAAGGGTCAACCAAGGTGCGCAGATCTCAGCTGCAAGCCCTAAGAAGAGAGTTTGAGCTGCTGAGTATGAAGGAAGGGGAGAGTGGGACAGATACATCTCTCGCACTTTGGCAGTGGTGAATAAGATGCGCATAAATGGAGATAAGATGGAGCAGAGTGTAATAGTTGGTAAGATTTTACGAACTATGACTGCTAAATTTAATTACGTAGTATGCTCAATTGAAGAATCGAATGATTTAGATACTATGAGTATAGATGAATTGCATGGTAATTTGTTAGTGCATGAACAAAGGATGTTTGAGTACCGAGAGGAGGAACAAGCCCTCAAGGTTGTGTATGAGGAAAAACCAGCCCGTGGCAGGGGCAGGGTTTTTTTTAATTCATATAGAGGGGGTGGTTTTAGTGCTGCCAGGGGAACCCGAGGTAGGGGTAGAGGCAGGGGAAGGTATTCTGTCAATAGAGAGTTGACAGAATGCTATAAATGCCATAAACTGGGACACTTCCAGTTTGAATGTCCAGAATAGGAGAGAGGAGCACATTATGCTGAGTTGGATGAAGAGGAGGAACTACTGCTCATGACTCATGTTGATTTGCATAATGCTAAAAGAGACGAAGTATGGTTTCTAGACTCCGGGTGTAGTAATCATATGACGGGGAATAAATTGTGGTTTGTTGATATTGATGAAGGTTTTAGACAATCTGTTAAGTTGGGAAATAATGCTAGAATGGGTGTAATGGGAATAGGGAGTATTAGAATGAGAATTGAAGGTGTAACTCAAATAATTACTCAAGTCTATTATATTCCCGAACTAAGAAACAACTTGCTAAGCATAGGTCAATTGCAAGAGAAAGGGCTAGCAATTCTTATTCGAGATAATGTGTGCAAAGTGTTTCACCCATCTAGGGGATTGATAATGAGGAGTGAGATGTCTATGAATAGAATGTTTGTAATATTGGCATCTATAACCTCTAGTGAGCATGTATGTTTTAAAACTACTGCGGATGAAGAAGCACAGTTGTGGCATTGCCGTTATGGGCATTTGAGTTACAAAGGGTTGAAGACAATGCATGATAAAAAAAAATGGTGAAGGGGCTGCCACTGCTGACAGTCCCTACAAAACTGTGTGAGGGGTGCATGATTGGGAAGCAACATAGGGACCCATTTCCGAAACAAAGTGAGTGGAAAGCTGCGAAGAAGTTGCAGCTGGTTCACTCGGATATATGTGGGCCAATAACTCCAGTATCTCTCAGCAATAAGAGGTATCTAATCACCTTCATAGATGACCATACCAGGAAGATTTGGGTGCAGTTCATTGCTGAAAAATCAGAGGCTTTGATGGCTTTCAAGAGGTTTAAGGTGTTGACTGAGAAGGAAGTAGGGGAGAGCATTTGCTGTTTGAGGACAGATCGGGGAGGAGAGTTTAACTCTTAGGAGTTTAAACAATTTTGTGAGAACCATGGGATTAGCAGGCAGCTCACGGCTGCATACACACCCCAGCAGAATGGGGTCGCGGAAAGGAAAAATAGGGCAATCATGAATATGGCCCTGAGCATGCTAGTTGAAAGGGAGGTTCCGAGAGAATTCTGGCCCGAGGCAGTGAATTGGACAGTGTTTTTGCTAAACCGAAGTCCTACATTGGCTTTAAAAGACAAAACACCCGAAGAGGCATGGAAAAACATCACCCCATCAGTGGAGTTTTTCAAGGTGTTTGGGTGCATTGGATATGTGCACAATGTGGATCAGCAAAGGAGGAAACTGGATGATAAAAGCACAAAATGTGTGCATTTGGGGCTGAGCAAGGAGTCCAAGGCTTACAGAATGTACAATCCAGTGACCAAAAAGATTGTCATAAGCCGTGATGTAGTGTTTGATGAAAATGAGAGCTGGAAATGGGGAAGATCTGAAACTGAACCTAGAAGCAGTACATTGGAGTGGGGAGAGGATGAGATAGAGGAAACTAGTGATGGAGATGGGGCTGAATATGGTGCTGCAGCAGGGGCAGCAACTGGTGCAGCCAGTGACAGTGATCACGCAGCAGAGATTGGAGAAGAAAATGCTGAGAATGGCTCATTTTCAGATGAGGTGGAAGTGGAACAGAATGTCACTAACTTGTAGAGTGGAGATGCTGGCGCATATAGCAGGATGCAAGGAGAGTGAGTAGAGAACCAGCATGGATGAAGGACCATGTGTCAGGAGAGGGTTTATCAGAAAATAAGGAGGACCAGGACATGGTTATGTATACTGAAGCTGGAGATCCTAGAACATATGAGGAAGCAACCACAAATCCCATATGGAAGAAAGCTATGGCAGATGAGATAGCAGTCATAGAGAGGAACAACACTTGGGTTCTGACTGAGCTACCAAAGCAGACCAGAGCTATAGGGGTGAAGTGGATCTACAAGACCAAATTGAATGAAAAGGGTGAGGTGGATAAACATAAAGCTCGGTTGGTTGTGTTAGGGTATGCTCAGAGACATGGTATTGATTACACGGAGGTATTCGCCTCGGTTGCAAGATGGGATACCATACAGATGATTATGGCAGTGGCAGCATGTAATCAGTGGAACATCTATCAATTAGATGTCAAGAGTGCCTTCTTACATGGAGAGTTGGAGGAGAATGTGTATGTGGAACAACCGAAGGGGTTCATAAAGAAAGGAGAGGAAGGAAAAGTGTTGAAGCTCAAAAAGGCATTGTATGGGCTGAAACAAGCCCCAAGGGCATGGTATAGTAGAATCGAGACATACTTTCTCAAGGAAGGGTTTGAGAAATATCCAAGTGAGCACACTTTGTTCACTAAGATCAAAGGGGGGAAGGTGTTGATTGTGAGTATCTACGTGGATGATCTAATATTCACCAGTAATGATGATGTGCTACTTAATGACTTCAAAGGGTCAATGATGAATGAGTTTGATATGACGGACTTGGGGAAGATGAAGTTCTTTTTGGGAGTTGAAATAGTCCAAAACAGTTATGGCATCTACATGAGCCAAAGGAAGTATGCACAAGAAATACTGGTGAAATTTGGGATGGAAAACAGTAATCCCACCAAAACTCCTATGGTACCTGGTTGTAAATTGACAAAGGATGAAGGAGGAATCAGAGTCGACTCAACTCAGTATAAGCAGATGATTGGAAGCTTAATGTACTTGACGGTATCCAGACCTGACTTAATGTATGTGATGAGTCTAGTAAGCAGGTATATGGAGAAGCCCACCGAATTACACATGATGGCTGTGAAGAGAATTTTAAGATACTTGAGGGGTACTACTGAGTTGGGAGTTTGCTATCAGAAGAAAGGAGGGACTGAGGGTCTAATTGGTTACTCAGATAGTGACTATGCTGGTGATCTGGATGATAGAAGAAGTACATCTGGGTATGTTTTCATGATGAGTTCAGGTGCTGTTGCTTGGAGCTTGAAGAAGCAAGCAATAGTTACCCTCTCAACTACGGAAGCCGAATTTATTTCTGCGGCAATGTGTGCATGTCAAGCCATATGGATGAAGAGGGTTCTCAAGCAACTGAATTGGGATCAAAAGAATTGCGTCATCTATTGTGATAATTGTTCTACCATAAAATTGTCAAAGAATCCAGTGATGCATGGAAGGAGCAAACACATAGCTGTCAGGTATCATTTTCTTTGAGATTTATCGAAGGATGGGGAGATAGAACTGAAGTACTGTAGCTCACAGGAACAAGTTGCGGACATCATGACCAAGCCTTTGAAGCTTGATGCCTTTACAAAGTTGAGAGAGCAACTGGGAGTATGTGACATGTCAAAGATTGTAAATTGTTCAGTTTAAGGGAGAAAATGTTGAGATAGTTGGTTAATTGTTCAAATAGTTGTTAATTGTTTGTTGAATTCAGTTGTAATTAGTTGGGGTACCTAACTGGAACTAGTATAAAAGGGGAAGGGTATACATGCATAATGTGTGGGAGTCAATTGCACAATAATAAAAATCAAGGATTATAACATCTAGACCCACTAATTTCTTATGGGTCACCAGAAATAGCGAGTGGGTACACACACGCCGCCACTGTCTCGACAGTGTTCCCAAGTCTCAACAACTTCTGCAGTTTATTTTTTATTTTTTATCTTTGGAAGGTCATTTGTTCAATTCTTAAATGTTTAATATATTTTTAGATTATTGTTAGAAATCAAGTTTTTTTTCATGAGGGAGAAAGAAATTAGATTGGTTATTTTATAAATAATAGAATAGTAGATATACATGTGTATACACGTTAGCTTTGACCTTCTCTTGCATGAAATATAAATAAATTCAACTCTTTAAATTTGGTCATTAGCTTTGAAATTTCCTGTTTGTCACTGTTTTTTAAGTGAACTTGAAGAAAATTAATTTTTTTAAATTAATTTTTTTAATGTTTTTAGATTATTTTCATGTGTACATATCAAAAAATATCAGATATATTTCTAAACAAAAAATAATTATACTTCTAAACAATAGCATCATATTTTGAGGTGGTGTAAAAGAACATCAACTTTTTATATATAAATTTAAATTGGTCTCTAGCATCTATGATCATGGAATATTCTCGAAGGTTCTCGCCACCTCTCATCACCTCTTCTAGTTTTTCTCTTATCCAAATACCTTCCTCATCTCCAATCAATCTATGTGCTAGCTGTGTGCAAATGGACAATCTCCCCCATTAATCTCCCCATGTTTGTGTGACGTGTCGTCCCGATCCTCCACCATTCCCCCATACCAGATGCAAGCTGACAGCTATGGAGTACGTGCTCATTCCAATCATAGAACGGCGAAGATAAGAAAACATGATCGCCTGCCATATTAGCAGATGAAGGTTTGGGCAAAATGCATGCATGGTTGTCATTGTTGATCACGAATTTGAATCTTATCATTATTATTTATTTGATAAAAATAAAATATAATGTGTTAAGAAATTATCCTATTTAAAAGGTTAAGTGGTTAGGTGAGATTCTAAAACATGATTTATATTATTTTCTAATACATTATTTTAAGTGAAAGCTTTTTGGGCTTGAAATTTGCACAGAGGTGGTAAGATTTGAACTCGTGACAGTTGAGTCAACAAGGCTCTGATATCATGATAAGAAATCGTCTCACCTAAAAATTTAAGTTGTTGAGTGAAACCCCGGAATATTATTTATATTATTCTCTAACAATGTGGATTTGTGCAAGTTTCAAGTCCAAAGAATTTTCATTTGAAAAGATATGTTAAAAAATAATATAAATTATATTATGAAATCTTTCAGATATTAACTTAATCTTTTACATAATATAATTTCTTACCTACTAAGCATAAACTAGTTTTGTGATGAGAGTTATAAAGTGTGGTTTTCTAATGACCAGTGAAACATCTATAATTGTACTGACAAATGGATCATGAAGGTACTAAAACCTCAAATAATTGCTATGGAATTTCTCCCTTGATTATATCAGGATGTCACAAGGCAACATTAGATGATCTTGATCTTTGGCATCAATGCCTTAGTCACATCAATTTTAAAAATTTGTGAAAAAAATTTAAAATAAAAACTATACGAGGACTACCAAATTTGCAAACACTTAAAATAATAGCGTATGGAGCATGTTAGAAAAGAATATAAACTAAAGTTTAATATAAAAAGACTATTAACATCTTGACATAAACGTCATTTGAGTTATTACACATGGATTTAATGGATCTAACTCAAACTAAGAGTGTTGGTGGAAAAAAATATATCATGGTCATTGTAAATGATTATTTAAGATATATTTGGGTTATATTGTTAATAGATAAATCAGAATCTTTTGGTTTTGTAGGGAAACTATCCATAAATTACAAATAGAAAAAAATATTTATCTCTAATAAATTGTTTTGGTGTCATTATGGGAAAGAATTTAAAAATACTAATTTTTTTTTTTATATAAACAGGGAGTTTTATGCTTCAATCACTCCTCAATAAAATGGTATAGTAAAGAGGAAAAATAAAGTTGTACAGAAATTGGCTTGGATAATGTTGAATGGCAGAAAGCTGTAATACACTTGTTAGACTTGATCCTCATTCTTTTCATTAGTATTTGTCTTGTTTTAGATATATTTTAGAATTGAAGTTTTTTTTCTTTATGATCTGATCCTTTTTTTTGCAATTCTTTTCTCTTTGATATTTTTTTAATTAAGTTGTTTTACAATTTTATCCTCTAATATTAAATTGATTTAGAATTGATCTTAATGATTGAATATAGGTTGAGGATTTCATGAGTTGCAAGGATCAACATAGGTTTAATAGATTCACAAGGGTTTACTAGATTTTTTTTTATTTCTTTTTTTTAAGTTAATACCTTTTCATTTTAATTCATCAACACTTATTTATTTTTTAATTTCATGATCCTTAAATTTTATGTCTTTTATATTTTTTCATCGTTCTTTTAATTTATTTATTTCGATGATTTTTACAATTGAAGTTTTCTTAAAACAATTTCATCCTCCTTCAATTTTATTTTCCTATGTGATTTGCAATTATTTTTTCTTTGGAAAATGTTTTTATTTTATTTTCTTACAATTAATCCTCCAATACCAACATTAAATTTGTTGGAAATTGAGCTTTTTAACTGAACTTTGATCTATAATTTCACAAGTTATGAGTTTGGAAGATTAAACCTAGTCAAGGAGATTTACCCGAGTTTACTCGTCTTTTTTCCTTTTTATAATATTTTTTAGTTTTATCATTTGATATTTATTTATTTATTTATTTTTTCTTGTATTCTTTAATTGAACCTGGGATGAATTGAGACTCGATCAAGATCTAACCACAAGGAAAATAAAGGAAGTAAAAAGAAGAGGCAAATTGTCTCATTATGGTCATGTCTATTGCCTAGATCGTCGATTTCATGGGTTAGCAAAGATCAATACAATATGTCACCATTTTTTCATTTCAGTCCCTATATTTTTTTTCTTCGATTTTGTTCTTTGACAGTCCGTTGTTTCACATTTGAGATGGGTAAGGATTAAAATGACAAAAGCATTAGATTTCTATAAGAACAAGGTGACCAATTTACTCGTGGCTCATTAGGTCAAACAACCTTCACCAACTTTTATTTATTTATTAATTCATATGGTGGCCAATTATTTTTTTTCCAGGTGCACTAATGAGGTTTTTTTAATCCTCATTTCAAATATTTTATTTAAAAAAATAATGACACTCCTTTTTTTTAATGCAGTCATTAGATTTTGATTCGACTCGCAGTGAAGCATGAACCCCAAAACTAGTAATAATCTACCACCAGTTCCATCGAAGTCTCCATCTCCACTGGCTAATACTCCTTCACCATCGTATCATCCTGTCGATCGCCTCCCCGGCCAACACCGGCAAAATCATCATCTCCGTCGACTCCAACTCCGGCAACACCGCCACCTGAGTCCAGTTCTGGGCCAACACCATCTCCCGACTCCAATGAGGCTGACCTTGCCCCCGCTCCAGCTGCTTCTAGGGTTGCAATTAACTCCTTCAACCATGATGGTTATCGTGGCTTCTCTTCTTATTAGCTCTGCTATTAGCGGATGATGAGGAGAAAACAATCATATCCATTTTAGGTTTGGAGTTTTCTCAAGTTTCTGGACTTAATTGTCATTGCTAAACTTTATTAGAAAAAAAATGTGATTGTGTTTAAGTTTCTGGGGTTAATTGTCAAGTTTCTTATAACTTGATTTGTGGTTATTAAAAAAATGTGATTGTGTTTTAGTGGCTGGCATCTTTTTAATTTTCAACATGCACGTGTTTTTTTTAAGAGAGTACTTGGTAATTGTTATCATACTAAATAAATATAATAAGTGCATGTGTTGCTAATCTATTTTTTGAAAGTAAAAGTATAATTATAAAATTAATATTTAATATTTACAAAGTAAAAAAAAAAATATTGGAGACAGTGATATTTTTTATCGATCTGGATCAACATGACTTAACTTGTTAAATTAACGACTTGGATCATATATTCGATTAGACTTGATAACATTGTCTTTCTAAAATAATTTTTATTTTATTATATAACAATAAAAATATATGTTACTAAAAAAACAATTGGATAAAATTGAAAAGAACAATGATGATGGAATATGAAATATTTTTTACTATTATAGTCTTATTCAAAGAAAGAGTAAACATTTGATTGGTATTCAATAAAATAATATCTAAAATCTATTATTAATTAATTAATATATTTTTAATTAATTAATTTTAAAAATATAGATTTAATTTATATATAAGAAAAACAAATAGGTTAGATGCACGAGTCTCACCTTAATTAAAAAGCTTAAGCATACCTGGTTTTTTTTTTAAAAAAAAAGTGGACGACATATTATACACTCTTTTTTTATTTTTAAGCAGGAAATAAGTCATCTACTAGGCTATTGTCCATAATCCAACCACCACTATGGTGGTCGGAAAAAACAGACGGGAGATTTTCCTTTAAAAACTCTTTTTTAATCTTTTTTTCTTAAAAATATCCCAAAAACATCATAAAAACCTGTATAAACTATCCAACCCCCTCAACAAAAACTTTAAAATCATTAAAAAACATCATTAATTGAATTTTAAAAATCAAAATTGAATATGATATGTCTTCCCTGCAATGTGTCGAGGGAAAATCACCACTAATAAACTTCTCTCGAGAAGATAAACTCATAAACACAATTTTATTTATTTATTTCAATAGTCATATTGTGGTCAAATGAAAAGAGCTTTGAGGCTAGCATGATTGCTAAACACTGAGCAAGGACTGCTTCTGCGTGGTGCTTAATTTTTGTTTTTGTGAATATAATGTTTGTAACATGATTTATTTTATTTTATTTTAGCAGTTGCTTTGAAACAATTAATCCTGAGACAATAGAGTAAATTCTCAAATCACAAGTATTTTTTTTATTTACTGAAATCTATATTTTCAATATATGAATATATTTATATTCTTATCAAATTAATTCAATGAAGTTGGATTTGAAGTTGGATTTTACTGAAACCTAAAAGATTATCTTTATTTATATGGAAGAGAAAACATTTACTTCCTATAATAATTCTGAAAAACAACTGCTTCATATCTTTTTATATTTCCTGGATAAGATCCAATTTTCATCTGATTTTCATGGACGGACCAAGTCTAGCGTAAAAACCAACACTATAATATATCTTCAAGAAATTATTTTCATCCTTGTCCAGCTTTTGCATCAGGAATAAGCTGCTCTGAAAGGGTCTTGAGCTTAAGCAAACAACCGGAATAAGATTCTTCACAGAAATTTACAATTTTGAGAGACTGATCCGGGATAGAGCTACAAAATTCTCAGAGACTTAGGTAAGGTAGGAGAGAAAAATGTACAATTTTGAGAGAATTTTTTTGGCAAATACAACTTAAAACGTGCCACACCACCTACAAGGGAATGCTGGTTAAAACTTCTTCAGAAAACCACCATCTCCTCTGCCTCCTCTGCAACAAATAAATAAACAAAAAGCTGCAAATGTTACCGGGGCACCATGATAAGCCTTATAGGTGCCTAGCAAAAGTTTCACAATCTTATTATTCGAAACCCTACTCTATTACCACTATGAGTATGTTGATTGTATTAAGGAATAGCTATGGTTATCCATCTTTCCACCACGAATGCATGTGCATACAAGGCATGTTTTGTGTAAAACATAGATTCATTCCTCTTCGCCAGCATAAGAGAAATTGAAGAGGTAACACTTCGATTCGTAGCTTATTTATAGATCTTACAAATAAAGTCCAAGCAACAAGGGAAAGAAGGGTGGAACCTTTTTATCCTGGTTCTGTGGTTGAATTATGATAGGACTGGGAAGGGCACCACTGTTGATGTTCTGAATGTATGGCCGCACCTTCTCTTCCAACAGTTCATTCAACTGCAAATCAAATTGTATAGGATATTGATGGTTCATGGCATTTATAAGATAACAAACATGAAAACAAAGGTGGAATCTGGCAAATAGTGATGGAATGTGGTAAGAATATTCTCAGGGTAACTACATGCACAGAGAGACTCCTGCGCATTTGTTTCTTAAGGGAATAGCAGAAAAGCATTCAGAGAGTTTCTCATACATCCACGCAAAAAGTTCACATTTTCTCCCTTCTTTCAAGTACGCTTCCAAGTTATTTCCATTGGTCAAATATGGATGCCAAGCATCAGTTGACGTATAAATTTACATTCTTTCTAAAGTACATTCTGAGATTCTTAGAGTATTTTATCAAACATGAGACTACAAGCCCCTCCTCTTTGAATTGTTAATTACAGCACTCATTTTGGAGGGTTTCTTCTCCAATGTTTAATATTTTTTAATCTTGTTTTTGTTAGAGAATAATATAAATCATATTATGGGGCCTCACTTATAAGCTTAAGCTTTTAGGTGAGATGGTTTCTTAACATGGTATCAAAGCCTTGTTGACCCAGCAGTCACGAGTTCGAATCTCACCATCTCCATTCTATTTGATAAAAATCAAGCACAAGGTGATGTGGACTTGTGCAAGTTTCAAACCCAAAGGGCTTTCACTTGAGGGGGTGTGTTAAAGAATAATATAAATCATATCATGGGGCTTTACTTATAAGCTTAAGCTTTTAGGTGATATGGCTCCTTAACAGTTTTCTCTCCGCTTTCAATAAAATGTTCCCTTTTCTCTTGAAAAAACATTTGTAGTCTTTTACATTAGACTTGGGAAATAAATCTAAAGGGAATGATAGAGAAGAAAACTCATTTCTTTATCATGTTTTGGTGATAAGTCACTGATGCTACGATAGCTATTCCATGATAGCAATATTCATCTTACAAACTTGATGCCCGACTGGCTTTGTAGATATATTAATTCAAGAGTGACAGGATAACAGCTTTACTTAGAGAGAACCCACCCATAATTACAGAGGGGTGTTGTCCATAATATGGTTTTCATAATTTTCTTACAAAAATAAAGCCTAAAACAATTTAAGGGATTTCTTTTATCTTTCTAACTATTTCAATCAACAGACCCCACCTAAAACCGCAGCATTTCAAAATGGTTTAACTTCTTAATGCTTATTAAGCTTCACACATGTTATGTAGTTGTCATCCACCTTGCATGTTTGTGAAGAAAAAAAAATCAGAACATTACATATGTAGGGTGTCACATGTGTGTATGTGTGCGTGCACATGCAAGTGTTTATTATGCGTATAGGTTTACCACCCCATACTTGTAAATGTTACATGCAATATGCACAGGAGAGATATGAGACAAGTTAAATGGTAGGAATAGAGTCAATTTTCCCAACCTTTTCTTGACGCCATTTAGTTTCCCATTGTGCATCCAAAATTTTATCAGCAATTTCTCTTTGTGCATTAAGAAGAACAGTCATCTCATAAAACTTTTCTGGTTTTTTAAGATCCTCCTCGCTCCACGATGATGCATTTAGTGGAAGGTCCAGCTCCTGCCAAGGGATTATGGTTAGCTCAATCACCCTTCAAAGTAAAACAAGACACTCGACGTGAATCACATCTCCAAAGCATGCATGGGTATTGCCTGCCAAACCAGCCTTTACTTTTCCCTTACCAATACAAATTCATATTCAACGAGTACACATGGATTAACTTCGGTATACATTGACAAATTCAAAAGAGGAGTTAACTTGCCAAATGATCTAATGCTTGAAGTTGAGATGGGAGCATGATACTTAGAGTTAGAAATATCCAGAAATTTTATCTCTGGAAATAGAGGAAGCTGAATAAAATTGAGTGTATTGGTCTATGGTAAGATAATATGACACCTATTAAGTTGAAGGGGATACTTTAAACGAAATCAGTAAGAGCAGTTATGCTACGTTAAAATGAGAACATCAATATAGATGAAAGGTAATATAAGAAAAACTAGAACAATCACATTCTACAAATGGTATAGATCCCGGGAAGGTCATTTAAGGTCATTCAGCCATGTTCCATACAAACCAGAGTCATTTTAGGAAAAAGGTGAGAGGGGTAAAGGATAGACCAGAAATGACTTCAGTTGATCATGACTAAATTTGAGTAGAAAAGATAAAAGGAGTAGGATAGCGAGATGAAAAAATGACAGGTTGAAGTTCTATAAAGGAACCTGATTTCTAAAAAGTTGATTGAAATAAAGGTCTAACCAGCACCAACTAGTTTGGGAATAAGTTGAGTTGAGTTGATGTGATTAATAAGATTTAAAATTAGAATCTTAATCTTCCCCATTTTGTACCTTGATCGAGATGCAATTATACTGGCAATTAATGTCACCAAGAATATGACATCGAGAATTCTTCAAATACCTCAAAACAAGGACTAAAGGAACCTGTGCCTGGTCCTTAGGCTTCCACTTAAATTTGGAGAAGACATTCTTCATACTAATTGTGCATAAGGACCCTCCTTGCTTGACAATTCATAATTGCTCTTCCATTACATCATATATCTAAATTGGACATTTTTTCCATGGATGACTATTAAGTTGCTCTTGTTAAGGAATCATCTTAACCCATCAAGATACATTTTATATTATTCTCTAACACATCCCTTCAAATAAAAATCATTCAGACTTAAAACTTATGCAAGCCTACACTTACATGTGCTATCAATTAATTTTGATGATGAAATTCATACTCTTGACTATTTGATCAACAAGACTCTGATACAATGTCAAAAAATCATCTCAACCTAAAAGCTTAATTTATTAGATGAGACCTCAAAATATAATCTATGTTATTCTCTAATAACCATCAACTAGTGAAAAAAGAAACTTATCAGAGAATTGAATATATCATTGTCAATGTTTTAGATACTAAATGACTCATTTTCTCTCTCAGTTGAAAAGTGTAGAATTTGAGAATGAGAGAGACTGATTATCTCATATTATTTCATAGGGTGCATCTTTACATCTAAATATATACATCTTTGGACACTGGAAATAACAGTATCTTTCCTAATTAGTGTAGCATATCATGGCAGATTTTCTATACTGATATTTACTGAGAATATCCTAGGAAATCCCTAACTTTGAGCCTGATTTCAACACTCCCCCTCAAGCTGAGTTGTATGAGCAGATGTGTAAATGTTGTGCATGCTCAGCTTGTGACTTAGTTCTTCAAAGTTAGGTCTAGGAAGTGCTTTGGTGAGGATATCAGCAATCTGAGTTTTCGTAGGGATGTAGTCTAGCTGGATGATGTTTTTGTCCATCTTTTCTGAGATAAAATGCCTATCTATCTCAATATGTTTGGTCCTGTCATGGTGAACTGGATTCTTTGCAATGCTTATGGCAGCTTGTTGCGATGTCGTGGTCGCACAAATTAATTACCCTAGCTTAAAACAAATCAAACAAAATAGTATAGAGCAAGCAAGGGGTCGATCCCACGAGACGATTTAGTTCAGATTTTCGTGCTATATGTTATGCAATTGGGGGGGGGGGGTTGGAAGTTGTCTAGGCTAGGCTAAATCAAACTAAGCGAAAAATATATAAAACTGAAATTTATCAATAAAACAAACCTTGGTCGCAAATCAACATCCACCTACAGAAATAAGAACTGATCATGGAAACGACACATCAATTTATATTCTGAATATTTATCTCTTCTTAAAATTGGTTTGTTAACGGATCCGCCGTATAACTTACCCTAACCATCAAACAACCACAGTGTCCGCACTAGTAATTTGATTCAATGGTAGCATTAAAATCTAGATAAATTGATCGATTAAGAAACATAATTGTCCGCAATATATGTTTAGTTCGATTGAATGTTCTCCCTAAGATTAATAACATAGATCCGCTATAATTATTAACTTAGTTGCTTCATAAGTTCATATACCACAACTCCGGTTTTGATATCAAACTTAGCAATTGATTGTCTACAATAATAACTTCGAGTCCGCTCTTAGCAATTAAATAAACAATCATAGGAAAATAAGCATAGGGAGAACAAACATATTCATCATATAAACTGAAAAATTGAGGTAAAAATAGATCTCACAGTTCTTGAAATCTGAAGGTTTCCGTGTCCTTGCAACCAAGCAAAAGAATCTAGCCTTGCATGTTTATTGAACAACTAAATAAAAAGATGAAAGAACACATGATTTAGGGTTTGGAGGAGGAAGATTTTGTGTTTTCTTTTGTGCTAGCCGCCACTTCCTTGCTCCTCTTCTCCTTTATATATGCTTAGAAACCCTAATGTCTATTTTACCAAATAGTCCTTCCTTAAGTTGGCAGAATTTAGTTGTTCCTTGTAAAATTCATATCTCCTTCATATGACATCGTTTTGAGCTGAAATTTGGAGCGTTTATAGGTCTTTGAGTCCTGAATCCACTCCAATTGAGTTTGCATCAATCGGACTTCTGTAGCTTGAGATATTGAAGTTGGAATGGAAAAAAGGTCAACATTGGCAGAATGCGAGATTTGACTTTGCAGGATGCGATTTCCATGATCTTTCTCCTTTTATTTTTCTTGCATTACATTTCCAGAAAGGTATGGATGTTAGCTTTTCAGTTCCACTGGAATCACTTCATTTCGATCTCTAGAACTCACGCTCTGCACAAAACATCGACTGAACGTCAAATCTGCCAATTACCTCCAATTTACTCCTTTTTGCATCTTTCATCCAAAAATGCCTTCAAAACATAAAACAAAGAATATCAAGGCATTTTATACACAAAACATATGCAAAACACTATGTAAATATGGATGAAATTATCAAATAATATGGTCGCATCAAATGGTGAACTGGATTCTTTGCAATGCTTATGGCAGCTTGATTGTCACAATACATTTTTATAGGATTGTCTGTCTCTATTCTCAGCTCCCTAAGCAATCTTAGTATCCACATTCCTTCACAGATTCCAAGTGCTAGGGCTCTGAATTCTGATTCTGCACTGCTCCTTGAGACTACTGATTGTTTCTTGCTTCTCCAAGTCACTAAATTTCCCCAAACATAGGAACAATATCCTGATGTTGACCTTCTGTCTGATACATCTCCTGCCCAGTCAGCATCTGTGTAGATTTCAACCTTTCTACTGTCATTCTTCACATATAAAAGTCCCCTACCTGGAGTCATTTTTAGATATCTGAGTATTCTGTTCACAGCATCCATATCTTCTTCAGTTGGGTTGTTCATGTACTGACTTGCAACACTCACTGAGAAGCCAATATCTAGTCTGGTGAGTGAGAGATAGATGAGTCGCCCTACAAGTCTTTGGTATCTTCCTTTGTCAACTGGAGCATTTTCAGTTTCTGCTCTTCTCTTCTTAGCAGAATCCATTGGAGTAGTTGCTGGTTTGCATCCCAGCATACCTGTTTCAGTTAATAGGTCCAGAATGTATTTTCTTTGGGAGATGAATATACCTTTCTTTGATCTAGCCACCTCCATACCAAGAAAATATTTAAGAGGACCAAGGTCTTTTACTTTAAATTCCTTGGCTAGTAGTGTCTTCAATCTGTCCAGTTCTTCTTCATGATTTCCAGTGAGGATAATGTCATCAACATACACTATTAGTATAGCAATCCTGTTTCCTGTAAAGAATTTCACAAATAGTGTGTGATCTGCTTGACATTGTGAGTACCAATGTTGGACTACTGTTTTTGCAAATTTGTCAAACCATGCACGAGGGGATTGCTTCAATCCATAGAGTGACTTTTCCAGCTTACATACCTTTCTGTAGGTGGCTGGTGTTTCTAAGCCAGGTGGCAATTCCATGTATACCTCTTCTTCCAATTGACCATTCAAAAATGCATTCTTTATGTCCAGTTGATGTAACTGCCAGTCTTGATTTGCTGCAAGTGAAATCAGTATTCTGATGGTGTTGAGTTTAGCCACAGGTGCAAAGGTTTCCTGATAGTCTATTCTATAGGATTGGGTGAATCCTTTAGCAACCAACCTAGCTTTTAGTCTTTCAATACTGCCATCTGCATTGTACTTGATGGTGAATAACCATTTACAGCCTACTGGTTTCTTCCCATGTGGAAGTTCTGTTATTCTCCAAGTTTTGTTCTTTTCCAATGCATTAATTTCTGCTCTAACTGCCTTTGACCATTTTGGATGCTTGAGTGCTTCCTGGATACTTGTAGGAATCTGTATGCTGTCAAGGGTAGATACAAAAGCATGATATGATGATGATAATCTGTCATAGGAGACAAATTTGCTGATAGGATGATTTGTGCATGTTCTGATTCCTTTCCTTAGAGTAATAGGCATATCTGTATCATTAATAATAGGTGCAGTACTCTCATGATCATCAGTTTCCATACCTGTGTGTGTTGGAGCAGATTTTGGCCTTGGTTCAGAAGCTTGGTCAAGAGTAGGAGGTATTGAGTGCTCTATCTCCTTTCTGAGGTGTTTCTTTCTGGTATAGACACGAAACTCAGGATTAATTTGGGCAGTGGTTTGAGGACAAGTGGATGGGGATGGAAGGTAAGTCTCTGTCTCTTTATTTCCCTCAATGTATGTTTGGGGTGTATGGACATTTAGAAGAGGTGATAGTGAGGTATTACAAGGTGAATTTGTAGGCTTAGGGTCAACAGTATCATGAATTGTGTCCCATGTCTGATATTCCCTCATATTCTCCCCCTGAATATCTGATGTGGGATAATATGCTTGATGCTCAAAAAATATGACATCTAGGGAGTGATAAACCCTTTTAGTGGTGGGAGAATAGCACTTGTAGCCCTTGTGGTTTGAGGAGTATCCTATAAAGATGTATTTTATGGATCTAGGATCTAATTTGCTGCGATGTGTTTGGTGGACATGGACAAAGACTGAGCAGCCAAAGATTTTTGGATCTAGGTCTGACATGAATTTGGCATGTGGGAAGGCTGTGAGGAGTGTTTGATATGGTGTTTGGAATTTAAGGACTCTTGAAGGCATCCTATTGATGAGATAAGTAGCAGTGAGGACAGCTTCTCCCCAAAAATGTTTTGGGACATTAGTGGCGAACATGAGAGATCTAGCTACTTCTAGGAGGTGCCTATTTTTCCTTTCTGCCACTCCATTCTGTTGTGGAGTGTCAACACAAGAGTTGATGTGAATAATGCCTTGATTTAGTAGGTAGTTGCCTAGGATGGTGTTGAAGTATTCTTTTGCATTATCGGTTTTCAACACTTGAATCTTAGTTTGAAATTGGGTCTGAATCATGGAATTGAAGTTTCTAAACAGAATACCAACCTCAGATTTTTCTTTCATTAGGAATAACCAAGTTATCCTAGTATGATCATCAACAAATGAGACAAACCACCTAGTTCCTGAGATGTTTTGCACTTTTGAGGGTCCCCAAACATCACTATGAATCAGTGCAAAAGGTTTTGAAGACTTATATGTTATGCTGGGATAGTTGCTACGAGTATGTTTAGAGAATTGACAAATTTCACAACTGAAAGTCTTGGAACTTTTATTGATAAATAGAGATGTAAGTAGTTTTTCAAGGTATACAAAATTTGGATGACCAAGCCGATAGTGCCATAGCATAACATTATTGTCTTTATGGGTATTGAAAACTGATTGACCCTTAGGGCTGATAAGTACTGCATTCTGAGCTTTGCATTTGAATGGAAGGTTGTTCTTAAGGAGATAGAGCCCAGAATACATCCTAGCACTGCCAATCCTCTTCCCCGAAGCCAAATCCTGAAACACACAAAAGTTAGGGAAAAATTTAGCCACACACTTAAGGTCACGAGTTAGTTTGCTGATAGAAAGTAAGTTGCAGTCCAAATTAGGGACATAAAGAACAGATTTGAGGATCATGTCTTTTGATAGTTTGCTCCAGCCTGTCCCCTCAATTTTTGCTAGAGTTCCATCAGCAACTTTTATTGCACAATCTTCCTTGCTCTCGCTATATTCATGGAGTACAGTTTTATCACTTGTCATGTGGTTTGATGCTCCAGAGTCTATGACCCAAGGTTCTGAGTTATCTTGTTTACCTGTGGATTCAGTCCCTTTCTGTGCTGCCATGCCAGATCCAGTAGTGGTTGAGTTCTGGCTGAACAATTTCTGTAGAATCTCCAGTTGTTCTTTGGTGAAGGGATCTGTTGGTGTGTTATTGAGTCTCTATCGATTGTCATCAGAGATTGCAGCAACATAGGCTCTACTTTCTTTGTCATTGGATAGTCGAGATGGCTTCCAATCACTAGGTTTACCATGAATTTTCCAGCAAGTCTCTTTTGTATGTCCTGGCTTGTGATAGTGATCACACCATGGTCTCCCCTTCTTTCTACTGTCCCAGCTGGAGGTTCTAGAGACAAGGGCAGATCACTCCATTGATGGTCCTGAGTTATGAGATCCCATCATAACCTTCTTTCTACTTTCTTCACGCCTTACTTCTGAGAAAGTTTCTCTAAGGCTTGGAAGAGGTTTTGTGCCTATTATTCTTCCTCTGACTTCATCTAGGGTTTTATTGAGCCCTAGAAGAAATTTGAATGTCCTTTTTTGTTCTACAATCCTTCTGAACAGGACAGTATCTCCGGAGCATTTCCATGTGTGGACTTCAAACATGTCCAGTTGCTGCCAATGCCTTGTTAATGTATTGAAGTATTGGGTGACAGTAAGCTCACCTTGTCTTAGATCATGTAGTGCTGCTTCAATCTCAAATAATTCTGAAGTGTTATCAGAATTTGAGTAGGTCTCCCTTGCTGCATCCCATATTTCCTTTGTTGTTCCATAAAGAAGAAAGTTTTCTCCTATTTCATTAGTCATTCAATTGATGAGCCATGACATTATCATGTGATTTTCTATCTTCCAGTTTCGAAACTGGGGATCTTCCTTTCCTGGCATGGTGGCTTCTCCAGTAAGGTAATAATCTCTGCCCTTTCCACAGATGAACATCATGACTGATGAAGACCATTGAAGGTAATTATAGCCATTGAGTTTGTGACATGTGATGAGGAGGGATGAGTTTTCAGTTCCAGGACTGACTGTGTTTGGTAGTTTTCCAGTCTTTGAGGTGACTTCAGAGATTGAGCTTCGCCTTTCGGCCTCCATGTTGTATGAATGGATTTGGGTTTAAAAACCTAGCTCTGATACCATATAGAATTTGAGAATGAGAGAGACTGATTATCTCATATTATTTCATAGGGTGCATCTTTACATCTATATATATACATCTTTGGACACTGGAAATAACAGTATCTTTCCTAATTAGTGTAGCATATCATGGCAGATTTCCTATACTGATATTTACTAAGAATATCCTAGGAAATCCCTAACTTTGAGCCTGATTTCAACAAAAAGAGATATTAAAAAGTGCACGAGCATCAAAGAATGCAATCATAGGGTGAAGACTATGAACACTCACGTCCCCAATTTTGTGGTCGGGGTGGTGGATCAAGTTTCATAACCTCTGCCTCCAATGCATTCTTGGCTTTGTAGTATGGGATATTTTTCACAACAATAGGATCATCCCTAGCACGAACAGGATCTATTAAGATCAAGGCCTGCAAATGATTATTTAACTCAAATGAAGCTTTTGGCAAAACAATGAACTATATGCGATTCCCCAAGGTAGATATTTAAATTCAAAAGAGCTTGATTAGCAAGACAATAAGAGAAATTAGGAATGAAAAAAGAATAACTACCATTATGAGCATAATTTATTAGATCATATAGAACCCACACCTTATGGTAGACTAATAAAAAATAGTTCATGATAAATGTCAAATATAACTATTCATCATGGTTAATGAAAAGATAACAATTACTAGAAAAACAGAAAACCAAAATTCAAAAAGACAAAAGAGTGCCACGTTGTAGGTTTTGTAATTTGAGAATATGCACACCGATGACATTTTAAACAACAACTACTAATGTTTCCCCTGGATGAGCCTTGGGCATCCTTTCTAAAGAAGAGATTCAACTTCCCAAGCTTTGACCTCAAACTTAATCAATCATTATGTGAATACTGGGTAGATAAAATGATCAGGGCAGGACTGCTATTTGTTCCATTCAAAAATTATTTGAGCTTCTATCAGTTTAAGTAGTCAGTAAATTACAGCAAGCTGTACTTCTCAATATGTTTGCTAACTATGTCACTTTTGTCCTAAACATTGAAGAGGCATGAAGTTAATGAATGAATAGAAGAGCATGATATTATTTGAAAGGCTTGGTAGGCAATTCTATGAATTTGCTCGACTAAAGACCCTATACTAGCGTTGCAATGAAACTCACTCAACAGCTAGTTGAAATGCTTAGTTGTTGAATAACAACCTCACAAACTCAAGCTGATTAAAGAAGTTCCATCATTCAGCTAAACTAGATAAAAAAAAAATTGAAATGTAGTCAATAAACTTTTTTCCTCCTAGGTTTGCAGTTATTTAAACACAAAACATAAGCCCACAGGAGCTATTATACTATAAAAATTTAAATAATAACAGCCAGATGTCATTTGCAAATAAAAGAGTATAAGCTTATAAGTTCTTGCCCCCCACTTTGATAAAATATTTATCAATACGGAGAACCACAAATTGGAAAGTAGCTAAACAAATTGGAAAGTAGCTAAATATGATGGATTCACTAAAATAAAGTGGCTGCAACACATGGAATAATTTTAACTAGTAACAATCTTTTCAGTTTACTAGGAAACCTAAAAGGGTGAGTATAACAAACACACAGTAAGGATTGGAAGCAAAGTATTGACTGCATGCTCTTGTTGTCCTCTTACATGGACCAAATAATCTCATAAACAAGATCGCACTTTTAATGTGTCAATGCATTTCATGATTAGGTTCTTTAAATATACGAAGATGGTCTTACTTCCTGCAAGTGCTCCCAACCAGGTTTTCACTGGGCTACCACATCCCGTAGTTGATCATACCTCATTGATTCCTAAGCCCAACACAGAAAACCGAGTTGTTAAAAGAAGTGTAGTGATAACTTGTGCTTTGAAAACTCCTATCAATGTAACAGACCTGCCAATTTGACTTACAGCCCTAAAACATCTTAATATCTTGAATGGATAGGATCATAATATTTTCTAGGGTTCTGATTCTGTTTTTAAGGGGAAAAAACGAAAAGGGTAGGCATGAATGGCTAAGGGACTACATATAGGGATCCACATTAATCATTTATTTATTTGGCATGTATCATTCAATGAATATATGATATGCATGTCATCACTTCTTCATTTAGCATATGCAAAAGTGACAGACTTCACGTCTAATAAGCTTAGACTTTTTAAATGGATTATGAACCATTCGATAAATATAGCACATGCATGTCAGTACGTTATTGCTTAGCATGGACTAAAGTTGCAGAAGCTTAATCAAAGCAGCTTGGACTTTTCCAGGAACAGTGCCACAAGAAAATGATGAATGAAAGAGAAAATAACATCAAAAAACAGATAAGACAAAGGAAGCAAAATTGACTCGATACCTTGTATTGCCACCAAATTTTCTGCTTCATATCACCATCATAGTTGAAGCCACCAATAATCTCAGGAAATGAAAACAACCAAAATGCAGCAATGCTGGGATCTTTCATGCTATCAACTATATGCTGAAACAGAAAAAAGTCAAAACTATTTATTTTCTAAAAATATGATAAATTGAAATCAGGTAAAGATGCCTCCACTTTGAAAACCATACTATCCTCTAATTTTTCAGATGACGGATCATAACAATCACTTTCTAATGGATATCTAACCAACAAACATGAGTGGACTCCCAAATACAGAGTATATCAGAAAGAAAATAAATATAAGTAAAACATGAAGATGCAACATGTAGAGATGTGGGGTTCTTTGAAGCAACCCCACATGTCTACAAGATGCTTCTGGTATAAGCTGGATGAATCATGGTGTGCAGAAAGAATGCCATAGCAGATAGTGAAATGGATCAATGAGAAGGTGAAGAAGTGAAAAATCTTAGTGGGGTATAATATACATGATCAGTAAGGAAAGGCATAAGGATTCTGCATGGTAAATGCTCCCAAATTTAGGATAAGTATGGATACTGTAAATTGAAAAATCTCTTGGTTAAGGGGGTATGATGTCAGAGCTGTTGAAGGTTTATGATTAATGAATATAGACACTTAGAAAGGGGTTATTACCCGACGATACAATATCAAGCCAATGTAATAACGTTAGATTAGAGAGAGGTGACAATTGGTATGTACAGTAACTAGATTGCAAAGTCAACACTAAGCCAGTCAGATAATCCAAGTGTCCCAATGATAAGGTCAATTTAAAAAGAAAAAAAATGTAAGACAATATGTTCCCAAGAGGGCTCATGCTTGCATTTGATCCGACTAGGAAAGACCAAGAATGCACAAGACATCTCTAACAGAATCCCAATCTGAGCAAATCCATGTCTCCAAAGGTATCTCGTTATTTGAGGTTCTCAGGTTAATAATGAACATCCTGCCTGTCAAACTATATCACAACATTGTCTGAAAATTGTATATGCCTGGCCTTTGATTTCTGTTTTTCTTTTCTAGAGATTACATGGGTGTGTTGTATATATATAACCTAAAATCTGATACCTAATGCTAGATATACAAAATAGAAAATAAATCAGTTGTACAATAGGAAAGAAATAAAGGAGTAACGGACAACAAGTTGTCCGTTGACAGCCCCCCTCAAATTGATGCAGGATGGTCAATCAGCATCAATTTGCTATTTAGGAAACAATGTCGTTGACGTGTGAGGGCTTTGGTGAAGATATCAACAATTTGCAGGTCGGTGGAAATATGAGGAAGAGTAATAACGCGAGCGTCGTAGGCTTCATGAATAGAGTGACAGTCCACCTCAATATGCTTTGTCCGCTCATGAAAGATAGGATTAGCCGTGATCTGAATAGCACTCGTATTATCGGCATGGAGAGGTGTAGGGTCTGTGGCAAAAAAATTAAGCTCATCAAGCAACCCTCGAAGCCAAATGATTTCAGACAAGCAAGAGACATTGCCCGATACTCAGATTTTATAGAGGACTTAGATACTCGATCTTGTTTCTTACTCTTCCAAGAGATCAATGCATCTCCTAAGAACATACACCAACCAGTGACAAATCGACGAGTATCTGCACAACCTGCCCAATCCGCATCGCTATAAGCTGTAAGGCGAAGAGGGTTGTTTGTAGGAAAAAATAACCCACGAGCCACCGTGCCGTGAACATAGCGTAAGATCCGATGAACAGCAGCCAAATGAAGATGACGAGGAGCCTGAAGAAACTGGCTGACTTGTTGTATGGCAAATGAGATGTCCGGTCTAGTAATGGTGAGATAAACAAGGCTGCCTACCAATTTTCGATATAAACTAGGATCAGCAATTAAGTCACCCTCTTCTTTACGAAGCTTGATATTCATTTCCATAGGAATATCAACCAAAGTAGCATCCTTTAGACCAGCTGTAGCCACCACATCACTAGCATACTTATGCTAATTTAGAGAAATGCCCGAGGAGCTACGATGTACTTCAAGACCAAGAAAATAAGTGAGGGACCCAAGATCTTTCATATGAAATGCTTCTGAAAGATGAGTTTTGAGTTGATCAAGTAGAGCTGAATCAGAACCCGTAATCACAATGTCGTCAACATACACCAAAAAAACAACAATACCCATGACTGATTTCTGAAGGAACAAGGAAGTATCATGCTTGCTCTGTTGGAATGAGAACTGTAGTAAAGTGGTGTAGAATTTATCAAACCAGGCCCTCGGAGCCTGTTTGAGACCGTAAAGAGAGCGACGAAGCTTACACACATGTGAAGTCGGAGAAGAAAATAATCCCGGAGGCGGTTTTATATAAATGCATTCTTTAAGATCCCCATGAAGAAATGCATTTTTGACATCCATCTGATGGAGCGGCCAATGACTAGAAGCAGCAAGAGCCAGAATCATACGCACAGTAGTCATTTTAGCCACTGGAGCAAACGTCTCTTCATAGTTGACCCCATATTCCTGATGATTCCCAAGCGCAACAAGCCTGGCCTTGTAACGGTCTAAACTGCCATCAGATCGAACTTTGACTGAGTAAACCCACTTGCAAACCAGGGGAATAATAGATGACGGACATGGCTCAATGTCCCAAGTGTGATTAGCCTCTAGAGCAGCTATTTCTTCCTGCATAGCCTGTCACCAACAATCATGCTTGGCAGCGTGTGAGTAGCATGTAGGTATATCAAAATTAGACAGTGCAACAGTAAGAGCTGAAATAGAGTTATCAGACCTGGAAGTGGGAAACCCATACCTATCCGAGGGTACGGACACTCGAGATGAGTGGTGTACCCGGGGTTCTGGTGGTTCATCATTTGTCTGAATTTGGAGTGTGGGAGGATCAGATATCAAGTTAGCCGCTGGAGGAGATCGTAGGGCTGAGCCGTCTTGTATACACAATACCCGGGTTTAAAAGCGAGAGTTGACTGGATGAAGATCGGATACTTGTGACTCAAATGAAGGGAGGACCACGAGAGAAGGAGAGGACCTCGGGAGGACACCGAGAAAAGAATTGTTGATTCTCAAAAAAAATAACATTCCTAGAAATACGTGTACGTCGTAAAGTAGGATAGTAACAGACAAAGCCTTTTTGACATAAATTATATCCCAAGAATGCACATCTTACAGATTGAGCAGATAATTTATGTTGCTCATGAGGTGGTAAGTGAGCAAAAGCAGTACATGACCAGAAAATACGAAGATTATCATAACTAGGTTGTTTGGCGAACAAGCGAAAAAATGGAGACTCCATTTGTAAGGCTTGAGAGGGTAAGCGATTAATCAAGTAGGTAGCAATTTTTAGAGCTTCAACCCAAAACATGGAAGGAACAGAGGATTCTAACAAGAGAGTACGTACCACATCAAGAAGGTGACGATTTTTTCGTTCAGCTACTCCATTCTGTTGAGGAGTAGCATGACATGAACGTTGATGAATAATACCATTAGATGCCAAGAAAGCCTAAAACTCAGTAGACAAGTATTCACCACCAGAATCTGTGCGTAGTGTTTTAATAGTAGTAGAAAAGTGATTAGCGACATATGCTAAAAACTCAGTGAAGATACGATAAACTTCAGATTTAGAGCGAAGACAATAGACCCAAGTAAATCTGCTATAATCGTCAATGAATGTCACATAGTATTTGAATTTTTCATGAGAATCGACCGGGGAAGGTCCCCAAACATCACTATGAATAAGATCAAAGCAGTGGGAAGTGCGACTAGCATGCAAAAGAAATGGAAGAATTTTGCTTTTACCAATTTTGAAGGATCACACTCAAGAGATAAAGAAGGATATAGTTTATTACCAATAAAACCAGAGTTCAATACATGAGATAAGATCTGATTATTGGGATGACCTAAACGACGATGCCACACCATACTAAGAGCAGGAATTTTATTACAAGCAAAAGACTTAATGGAAGAAAATGTTGGAACAAGTAAAAATAGTGGAAACAAGCGCCCCACTTTAGGTCCCCTCGCGATCGGTTTCCCCGATACCTGGTCCTGCACAACACAACCAGCACTAGAAAAATGAACATTACAATTATCATCAACTAATTGTCCAACCGAGATAAGATTCGAGGAAAGTTTAGGAGCAAGGAACACATTAGTGAATGTAGAAGAGGCATCACCAACAGCAGTGATGGGCAAGAAACTACCATTGGCCGTCTGAATAGCCGATTGACCATCATAGGGCCGAACACGACTCAAGACAGTAGTAGTATTTGTCATATGATTTTCTGCCCCCGAGTCTATGTACCAAAGTTTAGTAGAATTTTTACCTTGCAACCCCATGGCAGATAATGCAGAAATTAGCATTTGTTGCACCATTTCTGGTGTACAATAATTTCCTGCTGGAGGTGGAAGAGTGGAGATACCACCTGAAGAAGAGGCATGTGTAACATAATTTTGTTCTAGAGGCACATTAAGAGAGGCGTGAAATGCTCTGGCCTGACAATTCTGAGGACGGATACGACAATCTTTAATAATATGACCCTTTTCTTACAATAAGAGCAGAATTTCTTAGGACAATTGGCAGCAATATGTCCATATCCCTTGCAACAGAAACATTGCAAGTTTTTAGAAGGCATAGATGATCCTTGCCTGTGAGCAACATACACCATTGTTGTTGGCCCAAAACTACCATGAGAGTGCTCCAAAATAGCTTGAGTACTAAGTCGTTGTTCTTCGCGAAGCAACTCACCGAAACAGATGTCAAGAGAAGGAACAGGAGATCTATTCAGCAAAGAAGACCGGACTGATTCAAATTCTGGTCGCAATTTCATAAGAAACTGATCTCGTCGGCTATTTTCATGTAGACTCTGAATAGTTGGAAGAGTGGCAATAGGGACATTCGCTGTAACCAAATCAGAATATTCATGCCAAAGGGTCAAAAATGCAGAGTAGTAGTCCTGAATAGAAAGATTTCCATGTTGAAACATGGCAATAGCATGTTCTAGCTGAAATCGACGAGCACCATCAACTTGATGATACACTTGCTTCAAGTGCTTCCACATAGATTGAGCAGTACAATGTGCTCGCAAATTTGGAACAATGTGTGGTTCCACCGAACTAAGAAGCCAAGACATAATTCGGGCATCAAGCACAGCCCAAGAGGGAGAGTCCTTAGGTTCTTTTGTTTTATCATCTTTTGGGGCAGCATCAGTGCCATCAATATGGCCCCAAAGATCTTTTCCTAGGAGGAAAAGTTCAAATTGAAACGCCCAGGTAGAGTAATTTGTCCCCGAAAATTTGACACATATAGGTGCTGAATCCATCTCAAGTAAATATATAACCCAAGACAAATAAACACACAGAGCTGAAGAAAATTATTGAAGACCCACAAGAAGCCGAGAGTTTAATCAAAATAAACAAGAAACAAAGAGTTGGCCGAGAGCAATAAAATCCAAGAAGCCGAGAGCAATAAAATTCAAGAAACTAAGAGCAAGAAGAACCTGGAAATTTGACAGACCCAGGTGCCGAGAGAAAAAATTTCTCAAATTCAAACCTTCTTTTTTATTATAAAAAATAATATAATATGTATGAGCCTCGATATCTCAAATTATCATCAAGTTTTTATAAAACATTGACTAATAATTTTTAGAAACAATGTTATAATGCAATAAGAATTTAGTAATTATAATCAATTTATAATTTCTTTTGCAAAATATTTTTGCCAATGTGACTCTATCTTTACTGAATATTTATTAATCAAGCATTTTCTTCCTTAATCAAATATAAGTGAAAATTAAAGATAAAGAAAAATATTCATTAATTATAAATATATTTTGCAGGTGGTGCCACATATAATCAACTAATTGGCTACAGGGTATATGTTTTTTTCTACAAGGTATATATATTCTCTAAAAAAACTTTATCTTTATTGTATATTTATTAATCAAAGATTAGTTTTATTTATAAAAGATAATGTTAAGGATAAAGAAAAAGCCTTTATTAATTATAAGTATATTTTTTTTTCATGAATAAAGATAATGCCACATATAATCAATAAATTGATTGTATGACATATTCACTAACAAAAACAGTTGTGTTTTTAACAAAAATAATCTCACCCTTGTATAAAAAAAATGATTAAACAAAAGGACAAGAAAAGGAAAAAAAAAAAACTATCCTCACAACACATCTATTTTTCTAACAAAAAAGGGTAAAAAAGTAATAACATTATTTAAATTAATAGTTAGTTGAGTCTAGCTCCAAAGTAAAAGTTTGAGTTCTTTTATTTATTTATGTATTTGTGCAAACAAACATTTAAAATATGAACATATTCATTTTAGGTTAGGTTTAAAATAAGATTTTGGGATAGACATGACAATATCTATATCTTATTTATTATCTATTGGGTAAAGTTTTGAAGATTTATATCTAATTCAAAAAAATAAGTATCTATAAAAATAATTTTATTTAGATCAAACTCATGTAGATATATATTAAGTTCATGTTAAACTATCTTATATAATTATAAGCTTTCTAACTGTAAAAGTTCACACGCAACACTATCAACTTTTATTTTAAATTGTAATGTGATGGGAAATCAAAGAGAAATACTTTGCTATAGATTAAAATAGTTGGGGGTAAAACCCACCTATTTCACTATTTATATGAAGAACAAAAAAATATTTTTTAAATTTTTAAATTTTTTTCTTGATATATTTAAATTTAATTCTTTAAATATTAGGTTTATATTGAGTTTTTTTTTTAATTTCCATCATTGAATATTAAGTTAATTTTGAACTGGTCTTTATATTTTGTCTTAGTTTTTTTTATCTTTGAAGTTATCTCAATCATAAATAAACATTTTAATATTCAATTTGCGCTTAATTTTAGGAACATATATTTTGGTTTTTTTGTATAATTAAATAAAAAATAGTTTTAAAAGATAAAGGTTAAAACCCACCTACTTCATTGTTCATATAAACAATGAAGCAAGTCCTCCATTCCTTCTATCATTTTATCCTTTTTCTTGATTTCTTTAATGTCATCCTTTAGTACTATATTTTTATTGTGTTTTCTTATTGTTTTTTTCTTTTGATTTCATCATTCAATTTTTAGTTTATTTTAAATGTAATTTATAATTTACTTGGTTTGCTTTTTATAAGATTATAATAGTCTCAAACAAACATTCTAATATTTGATTTATGCTTAGTTTTGCAATCATATATTTTTATTATAATATAATTAACTAAAAAACAGATAAGAAATAATAATTTATCAAACCTAGTTCACAATCCATGTTTTTTACTTGTCATCTTGATTATCTCTGAACTCATCAAGGTGACTAAGTCATGTCAAGACAAGTTTTATACATTTAATTTAAACCTGAAGGTAAAAAGTGAGCTTGAGGGGTTTCAAAGTTAACTTGTTAGGTTGTATTTAATAACAATGTTAAACAACCTTTTATGACCTCATTTATATATATATATATATATATAACTCACATTGGTTTATAAACTAGTTATAGATTAAAGGGTAATGAGCAAAGATCAATATGGAGAAATGAAAATCAAGCTTAATCAGATTAAAGTTTCATCCATATTTAAAAGAAAAAAAATATTTTTTGTTGTGTGTGTGTGTGTGTGTCTATATATATATATA
>CM055436.1:3925214-4140971 GCA_029228465.1 Salix viminalis | reverse complement strand
CATTGGTTTATAAACTAGTTATAGATTAAAGGGTAATGAGCAAAGATCAATATGGAGAAATGGAAATCAAGCTTAATCAAATTAAAGTTTCATCCATATTTAAAAGAAAAAATATTTTTTGTTGTGTGTGTGTGTATGTATATATATACATATACATACACACACACATATACTTGAGAGTTGCAAGTTAGCAATCTTTATACACTTGAATTCATATGTATACATGCATATGTCTAAAACTACATTTATAAAGCCTCTCAAAGTTTAAGCTAATAAACTAATTAGACTTCTCTTTCCTTGATCACTCATTTTAAGACAACAAAATAAGTTTAATGAATCTCCCAATTAAGCTTGGCCCAAATCAACCTAAAATTGTGATGATTGAGATTCAATTTGATGATCTTTTTTATAATGCTTCGATGTAGATATACCCAAGACTTTTTACCATTCATTCATCTTTTGTTGGCTATGAAGCTATTTAAGTATGCAAGCAAGCAAAAAGATGTATGAACTTATACACGTAATTATTTTCAAAGTATTAGATTAGTGATAAAATATAAATTGGTCCCCAAGAGACGTGGCGTGATGGCAAAGAGATTGAGATCTGCATAGCAGGTCTTGAGTTCGAATCAGGACGTGCTTCTCTTGTAAGAGTCTAGGACTGGGGTTTTACTCGCTTATCTAAGCCCTATAAAATACGCTTTTCAGGAAGTGAAGTTTTTTTTTAATTCAAAAAAAAGATAAAATATAAATTTAGTAGTTATGATTATAAAGGCATATTAAATAAATAAAATATTGAGTAATAAAATACTAATGCTCTTACAAATTTAAATTTAAAAGCATGCAAAATAAAAACTCTTAAACATAATAATAGAGTTATAACATGCGTTGTAAGCATATATTCAAACTTGTAATTGATATAAAAATCAAATTTCTAGCATGAATAATAGAATATATACTAAGAATATATCAATTAATATAAATGAAAGTCTTAGAATGAAAACTAATAATATAAATTCTATGTTTAAGTTAAAAAAAAATACTTATTAGTTGAAGTACTTTAAAATAATGAGGCTTTTGATTTTGTTATTAACAAATCATTTGTTCTTAAAACTTTATTGTCCCTCATTTGCTCCAACTATGATATTTGTGATAAGTTTTTCAAGACTTTAACAACGTTACCTTGTTTAGATGCACTTTCAAACAAGGTTTAATAAACAAAAAAAGAGAAAATAACATTTAATTATCCCTTTTCAAAGACTGAAAACTAAGATCTAGTTAAAAGAGAAATCTATCTTAAAAAAATAGAAGTGTTAAATTGAAAAAATAGGTGAAGAATAGTCATGAATTTTTACACAAAATTCTATCCAAAATAGTTCATTTTTTAAACATTTTTCTTTAATTCCCCTTCTATAGAGAATATTAAAAAAAACATGAGATGATGAAATTCTTTTAATTTGTTTTCCAAAATATTGTAGAAAAAACAACTTTAACATTATTCTTCATCCTATTTTTATTGAGAATATTAGGAACAATGAGTTGACGAGATTCTCCCACTAACAACTTTAATTATCTTTCAGGCACTATTGAAAAAGTTATGGAAAAACTAATTAAAATTATAATTTCATATACTAAAACAAATAATTCTCTTTGCATTAAATATTCTTTTATAGCCTAAAAACTCTAGCCTAAATGAGTTGCCCAAGCTTAAAACCTATTTTGCGTAAAATCTCACTCCTCCAAAATTTGAATGTTTTTAAGCCTAATTTTAACTTTTAATTTTATAAACACTATAATTTCATGTAGGGTTTGACTTGAATAAAATAAAGTTTAATGGGCTTTTTTCTCTCTCTATTAATTGAATTAATAATCCAAGGTAAAGTTTATGTATTTTCCTTTCCATTATATAGGCCCATTTCTTCTTTGTTTTCTATTTGTTTTAAGCGGTGAGCTAGTGATATTTTGACTAACATGATTCACAAGTTACAAGAATTTCAACAACAAAAATGGTGTAATAAATGTCTATTATTAATAATAAAAAAAATTCAAGAGAAACCTTCATACCCTCATGTAATTGTTTGATGAAAACTATAAATGATTACAATTATAATACTTCTTCAATGAATAAATTAACTTTATACAATTGCTTGACACTAAATCTAATATAATTTTACCAAAAAATTATTAATTTTGGGTGATAAATACTATTTATAACGAGTTGATTTTTTTATATGATCAATAAACTTTTCAAAGTAATTCATCATGTTAATTATGTAAAGAAATTTGTTGTTAACATATGAGTTTACTCATAGAAGGATTTCTTTGAATACAACAATTAGAATGCTTAGTTTTAGTACACAAACTTGCTTAGTAAATAAAAAAAAAACCCCTCTAATATTCAACCATCCATATACATTTGGAAATATCCAAATCACCAACAACTAGTTTATACTTGTATAGAAGCTAAATCCAATGAGCTTAAAAAAATACAAAGAAAAAGAATATGACAAAAAACTAGTAGTGTAGAGATATTTTGTGAGCTAAACTTTCTTCTTTCCCTTCTAAACTCTAAAATAAACAATTGTTAAGATGTTAATTAATTAATATTATTAACAAAAACTAACAGAGATAGTGTTATTTTACTAGTCCATACCTCACAAAACATTATTCATCACAATAATGTTTTTTTTATTTATTTTTCATTTTAATTTATTTTTCTAATATTATATTTCAACATTTGATTTATTGAAGATTGAGGTTTTATAATTTTTTTTTTTTTATATGGTTATCATAGTCTAATGACTTGTGTTATGAGCTTGACAAAGTTAATCATGTTGACTCAAATTGCTTTAATTAGTGTTTATTTTTCAATTATATCCTCAAATGTTATGTTGATTATGAATTAAACTTCATAATTTTTTTTATAAGATTATCCTGGTCCCACAATCTAGATCACATCTTTTGCAGGCGAACCTATGTAGACTAAAGTCATTTCACTATATTTTTTTTAGATTAATGTTTTTTTCAATTTTGTTATTCAACAATGATTATCATAGGGTATTAAACTTTATAATTTATTTTAATTTCTTTTTTATGAGGTCATCCTAGTCTTATCTTAGTCGAATTATTTTTTTCAGTTTATTTTCTATAAGGCTATCTCGGTGTCATGACATGAATAAATTAAACTAGGTTATCTTGGGTCATTTTTTTAATCTTTTTTTAATTGATATTTTTTTTTTAAAAAAAATTTTATTATTCAATATTGGATTGATTAGAATTAAGTTTTATAATTTATTTTGATTTATTTTCTGTGAGATTATCCTAGTCTTATGACTTGGGTAATGAGTTTGATAAATTAACTTTGATTATTGTTTTTTTAAATTTTATAATTTAATATTATGTTGATTGAGTTTCATAACTTGTTTTAATATACATTATATGATGATATCATGATCTCGAGTCTTAAGTTGTTAATTTGATAGATTAACCCAAATTAATATTAAAGTCAATTCAATATATTTTTATCTTGAAATTACAAAACATATATTTAATTTTTTATAGTCATACAATAATTTTTACCTATCATTAAAATTACATTTGGCTTACTACTACACATGTCAAACCCTGCTTAGTAAACATAATCATATCGCTAACAACCAATCTAAATTTATTACAATAATTAAGGGGTGTTTAAAAGTATGTTAACAATTATTTTTTAAAGTGTTTTTTTATTTGAAAAATACATCAAAATAAATATATTTATATATATATATATATGATATCAATACATTAAAATGATGTAAAACACACAAAAAAATTTAAAACAAAGAAATTATTTTAATTATTTTTCAAAAATAATTTTAAAATACAAAATAAATAAATTCTAAATCCAAATAATTAAAGCTCAATTTTAAAGTTTAGTGTCTGTTTAGTAATATGTTCGCGGATGAATTTTGAGGGAAAACAGTTTGATTATTGTTAGGTTAATTAACAACCACAAGTTTCATTGTTACGAGACCTACCAAAAATAGCTTTCGGAACACAGTTTCTAAAAAGCAAAAAACTTCTGCTTTACCCAACACCCCACCGACAGAACACAAATCCATTGTTAACGTCGACACAATAACCCTTAAATCAACGCTGATAGCTATTGTTTTAACAAGCCGTTAGAGCAACTGGAGAAAGATCTTCCATTTTACCGAGAACGAGGGTATTTATTGATAAGGATGAGGAGGCTTTGAGATTAGGGTTGTTTTCGTTTCTCAATGAGCTTTGAGAATGGAAGGATTCCTAGTCTAGCGGAGTTGAGATTGTTTTCTGTGGAGGGTTTTGGGGATTGAAGATGATAGGGTTCTTGGAGGAGCAAATTGTTTGTCATGAGAGAGATATTGAGCCCACAGCTTCGGTGGTTAATGGGTTTGGGGAAAATGAGGTGGAGTTGCAAATTGGGAATCAGAAGAAGCGGAGAAAAGGGTTGATTGCTCGAGAGATTGCAGAAACTTTTATTACAATACCTAAGGGTTTTTTCTGTCTGATGTTGTTGGATTTGATGCGAGATCCGGTGATAATTTCAACCGGGCATACTTATGATCGGAGTTCAATATCTAGGTGGATGGAGGAAGGGCACTGTACTTGCCCCTAAGACAGGGCAGATACTCATGAACACTCGCCTTGTTCCAAACCGGGCTTTGAGGAATCTGATCGTGCGATTCCCTACCTTTGTGAACTGCTGTTTGCTTAAGAGAATTCTATAACAACAATCATAATTTTAACTAAACTTTTAAATTTTAATTTTCAACCTTTAACTAAAAAAATTTTTTTATAAAACTGTTTATTTTAACCTCGACCAAATAAACCCTTAATCAACTATCAACATTAAAAATATATAACACATTTTAAATAAATGATGTTTATGCTTGTTTTTAATTTTCTTTTTTTATAAAATTATATAAGAATATTATTTTTTTTAAATTTATTTGCAATATTAAGTTATTAACAAATCAAAACAATGCAAAAATAATAATAAAAAAATTACTTAAAAAGATCTTTTAAAATATAAAAATAAACACACCATACAAAATAGTTGCAGTCTATCTCTCTCTCTGTAATCCATGTTTTTTATTGTCTCTCTCTAGAAAGAGAAAGCAAGCAAATGGCAGCAACCCCACCAGCACTGGCAGTTTAATGGAGGACTGCCAGCAGCAAAGGTGGCATCACAAGCTTATTTAGAGTCCATTAAAGATACAAGGGTGTTAATTGCTGATATTTGCAAAGCAGTTCTACAGCCAGGGATGGGTTTCTGGGACTGGTGGTAGCATCACCATTAAGGCTCATGATGATACTATCCCTAAGCGCCAACAATTTATTCTCCTGTCCCCTTCTGGTAATACTAATATTCTGGTTTTTAAGGGTTGGCTTATGTGTTAAAAGTTTGTATTTTTATGGATTCTTGATTGTTTTTGTTAATGTTTGTGGCTGGTTATGTGGTTTTGGTTTCTGGGCTCTTTTTTTTTTCTTTCTCTTAGCTTACTTTGATTGTGTTGTGCTGTATTTCTTCTTTATTATTGTGATTTGATACTGAAGCTTAGTTGTGTGTATATGTGCTTAGTTCCTTGTGTGTTTCTATCAATTTAATTTTCTTTTACTTGGTGTTAGTACTTCATTGTATTTTCTGTGTATTTTCATGGCTTGTTGTTGACTACTGGGAATTTCTTTACGTTGAATATTTGTTGTAATTGAGCAGGAGTGCAGAAGGAGAGAATGGAACCAGAGGACATGTATGTCTTAGCTACAAACGGGTCTATATTGTCCTCGCCATCTCCGAAACCTTACCCACACAAGCCTCCCAAATGTTCTGATTGTGCTCCTCTTTTTCTGACGGTATTTGGTTCGATTATATCTTCTACTTGATAGCACATAAAGAATGGAGTTTGAGTTGTTATCAATAACTGTCAAATCTGAATCAATGGTTTATTATTAGTGCAATGTTGCACAGTAATAAAACCATAGTGAGTTCCTATTTGATTTGTTTTAACATTTGCTATATGGGATGTTCTGGTGCTCTAAGCATAATTTTTGCTTTACAACTTTATTAAATGTTGTGTCTCTTTGAATTCGTACTTGTGATGGTAGTCATGATGCTATATTTATTTTCTAGTTACTAAAAGTTAGTGATTGGTCACTGTTACAATGGAGAAAAAATATAATGAAATGGCAGATTTCATGCGCTTTTTAGGAGTTGCAGCGTAATCTCATATTCGGATTAACATGATAAGATGAAATTTCACTTTTTACTTCAGTGTCACAAATAACAATTATTCTGGTGTAATGCAGGCATATGACATGCGTAGTGCAGGATCTGTCATTCACAGTCATGGGATAAAATCTTGTCTTGTGACAATGATCAATCTGTTAAATGATTGAGTGTTCTCCAATCCTATAGCCCATCTTGACCATACTGAATGATGACATTACCTAAGCATGATCCACTAAATAATAAGAAGTCAGTTTGTTGTTGTTGAGATGGTTTGTTATTTGTGATTTGAATGTAAGTTTTGTGATAGGGGGTGTTAGGAGAAGTTTATAAAATCAGAAGAAACATGTAAAAAGCCAGGAAAATTGGAATAATTCAGATATTTTTTTTTATTTCTAGTAAAAGCTTTTTAGGAGAGTAAAATATTACAAGTAAAGATTCGGAAATGGCTTTATTTAATCTCATATTTAAAGAATTCTAAATGGATTAGAAGCAAATAGGCAGTGAGCATGAAACATCAAATCCAACCTGGTTGATGAGATACATAGGTAATCTGCAGTTGCGAAACAATTGCCATATGGTACCGTTAGTTTGTTACTAATAGAGCAAGTAAAATTAACTGAATAATATAAATCATATTCTGGGGCCTCACCTAACAAGCTTAAGCTTTTAGGTGAGTTGGTCATTAACATGGTATTAGAACCTTGTTGACTCAACGGTCACGAGTTCGAATCTCAACACCCTCATTCTATTTGATAAAAATCAAGCACAAGGTATAGTGGGTCTGTGTGCAAGTTTCAAGCCCAAATGACTTTTCACTTGAGGGTGTGTATTAGAGAATAATATAAATTATATTATGGGGCCTCACCTAACAGCTTTAAGCTTTTTAGGTGAGATGGTTCTTTAACAAACACAGCCTATGAAAACAAGCTTGCAGATTCTCTTACTAAAGCTGCATGTTCTTTTATTTGTTGGCATCTATAATTTGTAGCTTGGTTTCTAACATTTGACTTTCTATGCTCATCTGTAGAACAAAAGATACTTGGAGAGCAACTAATCAAATATTCCTTATGAGCTGGACCTCACCATGTGTAGATCTATTGTCTCATCATATATTTATTGGAGAAATTTGTGCTTGTTTCCTCATTCCATTATTCTGCTTGATTATCTCTGCTGATGGATGATTGTTTCAGTGATCTCTTGATTATTATTCCTTAGTAGCTCAGAATCACAATGACGAGTGGCATAACCAAAACCGACCCTTGCTAATTAGAACATGCCTTCGCTGTAGTTTCTGGAGAATGAATGCCTTCTTTGAGAAAAAATTTCTTTGATCCCCAGTTCTTTGTTTATTCAGTGGGGTATGCTTTAGATGACTTAGAACGCACTAATATGTTTCAGATTGAAGAGTACCCAAAAACAACAGCTGTGCTTGTTCGCAACCATGGTATATATATATGGGGAGACTCATGGATCAGTGCCAAAACCTAGGTCTGTGCCTGCCATTGAAGTATCTGAATGAAGTTGGCAACTGCACAGAAAATTCATTATTTTTATTTGTTGCTGTTAGTTGACTATTCTGCTATTAAGTGTCCACTATTGCTTAAGAATGCTGATTAACATGATCATTGTTGTAAATTTTAGTGATGAAGGGCCAGATCAATCATAAAAAGTTATCTGTCATCAATTGATCAATCATAAAAGTTGCCTATCATTAGTTGATTTTAGCTAGCTATTTTTGAAATGCTGTGAATCTAAAGTGACTTTCAAATTCTTAATCTTTGAATCACATGTTAATTTCCTTCTGTCGGTGAAGGTGAAGAGAAAAGTGAACATGGGCAAAGCTTAGGCTGCTTCAAGTATTGCACTGATATTGCCATTGTTTCTAGAATTCAATAGATATTTGACTTGGGACGCCATTCAAACTATTGATAAAATGTTGAAATAACTTTAGCTATGTAAGGGGTTCATTGGATCTCTTGTTAAAAGATTTCTTTTCAAGTTTCTTATTTTTGTTTACTGCTCATAATCTTAACTCCCCTGTCCTTGTTGCTATATAATTTCCTCTAATTCACTATAGCAGAAACCTTAGGAAGTTTGTTGATTGAACCCTTAAATTGGTGTTATTTTGCCAATCAAGGAAAACCCCAGGATATACAGCAGCTTGAAATTTTGAGGGAGAATTTTTTTTGAGATAATATATTTGCATGGTTCTAACCCAAAACTAGCTGCATGTGTGTGATCCTGTATCCTCAATTCCTTACAGACAAGTTTTGGTTCTACATAATTTTTATATCTCCAAATGATCAATTCATATATATTTTTTCTTTTATCTCACTGCTGTTTGGAGCTATACTTAAATTGGTCTCAAATCTTTCAGCCTGAATGTTATCACTATCTGTTTGATGCTGCTATAAAACTTCATCAAATGGGCCTGGATTGGTCCACCCCAAACCATGGCCCAATTCAAAAGTTCAAAGGAGTTTTAGGCTGTAATGGAAATGTAAAAATGGTGGTTAAGGCAGGCATGGACAATTCAGATAATGGAACTGGGCCATTGCCGGTAAGCTCTTAAAACGATGTCTCCATCATTACTGATATTCTCTGCATCTTAATTTTGACCCATGTTACACTGAATTAACAAAAACTTGTGATTTATGTTGGCCCCAGACCCTTGTGGTTTGAAATCTGCAACAGTTTTGAATTTTTTTCTGTCACATCAAATAAACATTTTTATTCTTCACTTGTTTTTGTTGCAGCGTTGCATTGTTCTTGACATTGAGGGAACTACTACTCCAATAACATTTGTTGCTGATGTTCTCTTTCCATATGCCCGTGATAATGTTGGGAGGCATTTTTCTGCAACATACAAGACTGCGGAAACTCACGATGATATAAAGTTGTTGCGCGCACAAGTAAGAATCATTATTAAAAGTTTTGGTATGATAGCAATTAATTGCTGTACCAGATTGATTATGGTTTCTATTGCATGCTGCTGGTGGAATTGTAACATTGATCTTTTGAAATTTGAGTGCAACAATGGTCAAGATTTCTATTCATTCATAGGGGAGTGTGTCAAGAAGTTAGTTGCTAATAGTTTTTGAAACTTAATGCCCTCCTTTTTCCTTTTGAACGTCAATGGTAAAATGTCTTAGGTTGTTGTGAACAAGAAAAAAGAGAGAGAAGCACACCAAATAGTTGAACTGGAGAGAAAAGATGGCAACTCTTTCTGTATTGGACAAGGACTTTTTAGGAACATAATCTCAATAGATGGCCCTAGAATTTTGAATGTTCCAGAAAGAAGTGCAAATAATCTGTCAATCTTAGAAAATGGAAAATTCAGCTAGTAGAGATGGATATCCGGACTTGTAGCATGTGATTGTGATGTTGTCAATTGGCTGATGGAAACTCTCCCTTGCAATGCTTTTAATTTTACCTTAACTAGTCAGCGCCCAACAAATTGTACTTGAATTCCTTTTGTATTGCTCAAAACAGTATAAAGTGGATTTGGATGGCCAAGCTTAGCACTTCTTAAGTCTCTTTTTTTTATCAAAGGAGTTGATCGTTGCTTGTAATTTATGAGTTTAGTAGTTCAGGGACTTTGGAAATATGTTGACGATGAGCTGTTAAATCTGTTATTGTAGGTTGAAGATGACTTGAAACAAGGTGTTGATGGTGCTGTTCCTATTCCAACAGATGATGCTGGGAAAGAGGAGGTAATTGCAGCTTTGGTTGCTAATGTGGAAGCAATGATAAAAGCAGATCGAAAGATCACTGCATTAAAACAATTACAAGTAAGTATTCGGAAACGTAAAGTTGGTAACCAATAGATATGCTTGGTATAAAGTTTTACCTGTAATATTAAAATTTATTGAAGCAGGGTCATATATGGAGAACTGGATTTGAGAATAATGAACTGGAAGGGGTAGTTTATGATGATGTCCCAGAAACGTTGGAGAAGTGGCATGCTTTGGGCATAAAGGTTCTTCCTATTTCTATTTTTCAACATTTATCCATTTAGTTTTTATTTATGCTAGCATGAAATGTCACAGTTGCACTTTGGTTTCCACCTGTCAATGTAGCTAAATACCCATCAAAGCAAATTCTCACTTCTCTATGATTGATTCAAACAGTAATTTCTAAAGATCACATGCCAATTTTCTGCCCATTTTTATCCTGAAATACTCCATTACTGTGAACTGTTACCGTTGTAGACAGAAGGGGATGTTAGTGCTGCATCTCAGTATTTCTTAGTAATAACTGGTCCCTAATTGTATTTACATCTGAAGTGATGCTGCGACATAATGGCTCCTTGGATTATGTGTTAGATAGCTATTCACTCAAGCTGTTAAGAAGTGTTAGAGCATCTCCAACCGATGAGGCATCCAAAAAGCCAAAGTTAAAAAAACTGTCCTTTTACCTTTTGTTTTTAGTTTTCTCTCCACCAACACAAGAGGCATTTGAGTAGGTAAAATGGCTATTCTCATCGGCAGCTGCTATTTTTACATGTTTCAACACTGGGGTTTTTGTATTGAAATTTGGATTATTTATATTCTTACAGAAAATAGATCTTGGATACTCACTAGGGCTTTTTGGATTTTCCATATCATATAAAATTAACCAATAAAATGTTTATGGTACTTTTTTTATTTTCAAATATAATGAAAAATTTAATAATTATAATGTTTGAGGGTTTTTTTAAAAGTAATTATTCAATTATATAACTTACTCATATTAATTGTATAATTATATGCATAATTATAAGAGCAACTCCAATGCAAAAAGGCATTTTAGAGAGCTAAATTGATGAAATGGTTTTTTGAATAGTGTAAATATAACTTTTTTGTTTTTGTGTACTCCAATGGTAAAAGTCATTTAGAAGAGTCATTTTTTGTATATCATTTTAAATATAGTGCAATTATTTTGTACATAATATAATTATGCAATTAATTATACAATTAATATGAGTAATTTATATAATTAAATAATTGCTTTTAAAAAACTCTGTAACATTATAATCATTATTTTTTTAATTTTATTTAAATAAAAAAATCAAATTTGAAATAAAAACTTGCAACGTTTTAAATTTGAAATAAAAGCAGCCAGTTTCTTATAAAGAATCAAATTAGTAACTAAACTATCTTCAAACCTGCCTCCAATGCAAGTCATAAGCCTGCCTCCAACGGAAAATAAATATCTTCAAACCATCATTATACTAATTTTTGCACAAAATATCATAATTGACCAAAACTAGATTCCAAGTTTTCCATCTAAAGAAGCCTTCATATCATCAAATCCACCAACCAGGAAAACAACATTAACATAGACAAAACAACAAACATAGGGTGCAATTAAATCTCACTCACCAAGAACAACAAGATGCTGCATCAAAACAGTATACCTATTGAAAGAGAACCCATTTCCAACAATATATGTACAATATATGTACATTCTTTTATCTTTTAGCTCTCAAATCTAATCTTAACCAACGCCTACACAAACCCCAAATCACCACCATTAGTACCATCAAAAATCAAGAAACCAAACCAATAGGGCCAAAATTGAAACAGAAAGAACATACATTGCTGATAAGTTCACGAAGAAAGATTTCCTTGTTGGAATAGAATGTGTTGATGATCAAGCTCAGGAGCTGGTTGATCTCTGCTTGGAATGCGAAGGTCTCTGCTTCTCCCATTTGCACGTCTACCATTATCTTTACACGCACACAAACAAAGCTAGAGTTTTTATGATCTTATTTTTTCGACATCAAAGTATTGCTTGATTAAGGTTTTTATACTAGCTCATGGGTTCTTGTAGGTTAATTAGCTTGAACAGTATTCCAACAATATATGTACATTATTTTAACTTTTAACTTTTAACTTTTCTGTTGAAAGATGTAGAAATAGCAGCTGAATAGCCATTTTAGCTATTCAAATGGCTCTTGCGCTGGAGAAGATAAAACTAAAAATAAAAGCTAAAAGTACAGATTTTTTAGCTTTGGCTTTTTTGATGGCTAATGGGTTGGAGATGCTCTTAGATTAAGTATTAAGTTTAAATATGAAGTTCCTTGTACAGATAGCTATAATGGATATTACACTGTGTAAAAAGTTTGGAATATTAAGCAATCTGTTACATGCAAAATACAATGCAATTGCTATCTGAACATTAGGGATGGAAAGGGCACCCAAAAGTAGAAATAGACAAATAAGAATTGGAAAATATGAATAATAGTTGTTAGTGGCACTGAAGAGCTGGAGATCCATTGTATAAATGCATGAGAAGGGATGACCCTTGAAATAAAAATACCTGGTTCCTTGAGCTGATTGATTGTGACTCAAAGGTTTCTGTTTGCTGGATTGGAATCAATTCCTTGACTATGTATATTATCTTTGTGCCATTATGTACCGTTTCTATGTTGCCTCAGGTGTATATATATTCTAGTGGAAGCAGGCTGGCACAAAGACTTATATTTGGAAAGACAAACTATGGAGACCTGAGAAAATATTTGTCTGGATTCTTTGACACCACTGTGGGGTAAGTTTTATAGATTCTTCCCAAGTTCCATTTCCACTTAATTTGGACTTTGATAACACTCTTTACTCCTGCAGGAATAAGAAAGAGACACACAGTTATATTGAAATCGCAGAGTCACTTGGAGTTGATAAACCATCTGACATTTTGTTTCTGACAGATGTTTTTCAAGAAGCTGTAGCTGCAAAAGCAGCAGGTAACAAGTTACCTTTAGTTTTCTATTTTATAAAGTGCTGCAAGACTGGTAGCAAAATCCTCCTAGTGCATCACTTCACTACTAGTTTCGAGTTACTTAATCAGCTCAATGGATTTCTTTTCATTTTTTCAGTCATTGTTTTGAGCATTAGGAATGAGGCAATGTTAGTTGAACCCCCGATAGCCCCTTATTACAGATCATGTCACTGCCTACAAGCTGTAGCTGAATTGCATGGAGTTTCCCAATTTGCAAAGTAAACACATTCATGTTACTTACAGCTTGTCAAAAAGAAGCTAATCTACTCCGGTACAAAGTGTTATGAAATGGCATCTATGGATGTTTACTCATCTCCAGCAATAAATCTTGAGCTAAGAGCAGATATTTGTTCTGTAAACTGAGCTCTAGATCTCCAGCTGCACGCGTGGTAAAAGAAAAGGCCATCCTCTTTCATGCTATCCTTCGCATTGATATTTGAAATTTCATGTGTGTTTCAGGTTTGGAGGTGATGATTTCTATCCGACCGGGAAATGTGCCCCTTCCAGATGATCATAGTTTCAAGACGATCACCTCTTTCACTGAAATCTGAGCAGATTTGTACACAACATTTGTCATGCTAAAAAAACGAGTTTTGATTTGAAATCTGAAAGAAGGTACGCACCAGTCTTGTTGCAAATGTATGATGTATCATTCTTTACTTGAGCATAAATAAAACGAGTTGTTTTTAGTAAAATGAGTTCTAAAATCTCAGCAGCACCCCCACAAGCTGGTTTCATCTCCACAGTTCGATTTTGCACATTACGATGTTTAAACACTTCAGCTGCAGGTTGAGGCAATTGATTTTAATTATTGAGACTGGTAAGAGCTGCAAATTGAAGGCTGTCATCTGGAAGGAAATAAAACAAGTGCAGATTGTGTTGGAAAACAAAATTGTTTGTTGGATATTTATTTTAAACTATTTCAGAAATTAACATGCCTAATTGAACAGTTTTATTTTTTTAGTCAATCACATATTAAAAAAAAATCATGTATTGTCCTGGTTTACAACCTCTTCAAATCCACCCAGATAAATAAATTAGTAAATGTTACTAAAAATCTATTGAAGTGATCATTAGAATATAGCAACTTTTCCAACTTGTTTTCTTTTATATATATATATATATATGATGGTTGGATAGGGTTTGATTATTCTCGGAAAAGAGAAACACAAACAGTTGAGAGAGAGCTGCCATCATGTAAATAATTTTTTTATTTTTATTTTTTTCATATACCAACTATTTTGATGAATTTAGCGGGTGCTAAATTCAATTTTTCTAAGCATATGAAAACATTGATCATCATCAATAGTTGGAAAAAAAAAGAAACCTTTGTTGAAATCCGTTGTGCACTCTTTGTTTCTAGCTTTGTATCTAATTATTGCTGTGACCACTTTGTTAGATAATTTAAAACGAATATGAAAACATATAATAATATTATTCTGACCACTTGGCAAACAAACATGATCCTTTACTTATAATGCCAAATATTGGACTACGACAAATTCAAAGTTTTTCTAATCTTCAATGGAAAATATCCAGACCCTTTAAATTTTTAAGTTTATCACTATCTGTGGGCTGAGGTCATTCCCTTCGTTGTGGTCGCAGATTCCTGTTGAAGGATTCAAAGAATGTTTGATTAATCTAAATGGTGGCCACACATTTGTTACATTTTTCAAGATAAGTTTATAGTTTTTCTTATGAAATATATATATATATGAAGGTTTCTATATATGAGATAACAATAGACACAGGTAACGACTATACATTGCTTAAGACTCGCAGAAGTCAGCAGCAACCGGAGAAATGTGATTAGAACAGTTGTTGGACCCTAAATTTTAGATTATTTTGTAGCTGTAGTGCTCCAAGGTATGGTTGGCCTAAGAATTCAATGGTGACGTTGTATTGTGGTCTGATGGAGAATAATATAAATTATATTATGGAGTTTTATCTAACAACTTAAGTTCTTAGGTGAGATGGTTCCCTAACATGGTATCAAAAGCCTTGTTGACCTAGCGGTCACGGGTTCGAATCTTACCACCCCTATTCTATTCGATAAAATCCAAGCACAAGATAATGCGTGTCTGTGCAAGTTTCAAGCTCAAAAGACTTTAATTTGAAGGGGGGTGTTAGAGAATAATATAAATCATATTCTGAATCCTCGCCTAATAACTTAAGCTCTTAGGTGAGATGGTTCTCTAACATGGTATCAGAGCATTGTTGATCCAGCGATCACGAGTTCGAATCTCACCACCCCTATTCTATTCGATAAAAATTAAGCACAAGGTAGTATGGGTCTGTGCAGGTTTCAAGTCCAAAAGACTTTTACTTGAGGAGATGCATTAGAGACTAATATAAATCATATTACTGGAACCTCATTTAACAGTTAAAACTTTTTAGATAGAGACAATTACCTAACTGACAGTATTTATTTTGCGGTGATGAACTACACAATGCACAACATGTCTTGAATTCCCTTGTGGTCTGTGGTGGCCCAGAAGAAGGACCGCACACAACCACAGAGCAGCACGCAATGGACAGCACCACCACCATCAAAGAGATGTGGTGGTGTATAGATCTGCACTTGGTGGGCCAAAGTTTGCTCATCTGAAGTCTTGATCAAATAATTTATTCGCCATTCAATCATATGGGCAAGAGGGAGTGGATGTATTCTGCTAGTTTTTTCAAACAGACAAAATCATTAAGACCTATTGACAAACACTGCCCAAAAAAATAATGTATCTTTGAGGTTTCTCCTTTTCTTTTTTTCTCAGAAACACTAGCAGAGGCACTGCAGATGCATAGTTTTTCCAAACTTTGAAAAAACTAGGCCAAGAAAAGTGGACTCGGCGATCTCATCCATAGATATCATTGCAAATATTCCATAGCATGCATGTGTGTGTGTGTATATATATATATATATTGAGCAGCCCCAGAAACTGCCCTTTGCCAGGCCCCCAAGAAGGTGCCAAAAGTTGCTCAACTTGCAAAAAAACCAGTACAAGAAGATCACGGAAGGTCTGTCAAATAATGTTAATTCAACTAGAAGTTTAAGTGGTTAGATGAGGTATAAAATATGATTTATATTATTTTTTAATATATTTTTTTCAAGTAAAAATTTTTTTGGATTTGAAACTTGCACAAATTCACATTACTTTGTGCTTGATTTTTATCAAATAGAATGAGGGTAGTGAGATTCGAATTTGTTATCACAGGATTAACAAGGTTCTGATATCATGTTAAAGAATCATTTCATATAAAAAATTTAGCGAGGAGATTTAAAATATAATTTATATTATTATCTAAACAAATAATAGAGACACAATGAATGACGAAGTAAACTTTAAGAGAAAGTCCCTCCCATTTTCTCTGTTTTTCTTTCGTTGTTCGGCTCATGCTCTATTTTTCCTTCCCTTTCAATCATCATAATCATAACAAGGTCCACTTTCTTTTCCCTTTTATCTATTTTTTCTACCCTTTCTTGTGCTTTCTCCCCCATAATATATATCAGGTCTCCACTTAAGTCAAAAAACGACTACTCCTCGAGCTCAACATATTCAAATTTAAAAGAAAAAAAAAAAAGAGAGTAAGAAACGAAACAAAAACAACCTCAGTTCCTTCTTGAAAGAAGCAAACTGAGATAGTTCATTAACTTCTGCTGTTCCTTTACACGCACGCCCTTGACGAAATCACTTGGGTGAGATGATTTCTGATATGGTATAGTTTTGTTGACTTAATGGTTATGAATTTGAATATTATCATTTTTATTTTATTTGATGAAAACCAAGTATAAGGTAGTGTGAGTTTGTGTCCGAGTTTCAAGTCCAAAGAGCTTTCACTTGAAAGAATGTTTTAAAAAATAATATAAATCATATTCTGGAGTCTCATCTAATAACTTAATTTTTTAGATGAAATGATTACTTGACAGGGATACGATAAAAAAACCAGAGAAGGTAAAAAGATGAGAAAACCAATAAAAAATAGCATGATGTTGTATTTATGACATTGATGGTAAATAATATGTACTATTGATCGGCTGTTCTGATCTCAGTTTTGTATAAATTGCTTTTCTACTGTGTAATCTCTCCCTTGTACTCTTGTTTTTCCTATTCTGTCAAGAATATAAATGTTCAGAAAACTGAGGGTGGGTGAACTTAATTGTTGAACATCTAGTTGGTGGGCCAGTTTAGGACAAAAAAACCATCCTATGAGAGAGCTTGATTAGCATCCCTAAGTGGAGATTGACCTGATTAATTAAGTTAACAGGACCAAATCAAGCATTACATTACATTACTTGGGCAAATTTGCAGAACATATTTTATACTCATCTCACAGACAAGTTGATTAATTTTTTGGAACTTTCCTTCAACTTCAAATGCACTATTTTGCCACTAACATTGTTATGCTGTCTACTCCAACAATGATTGAGCACACCACCCAATTTTTATTTTTATTTCTTTTAAATATTTTAAAATTTTTTTTATTGAGTTATCTTACTCTTTCATGACATGAATTACGAGTTCAACAAGTTAACCTGATTGAGTAATTTCTTTTTTTCTTACTGAACTTTCCTTTTCTAATTTTCATTCTTTAATATTGCTTTAATATTGAGTTAATTTGAAATTAGGCTTCATGATTTGTTTTATTTGATTTCTATGAGGTTATTTCATACTCATGACATGAGAATAATGCAAAATAGGTTCACCTAAGTTGACTCAATTTTTGTGGTTTTTAATCGAGTTTTCCCCCAATGTCATCATTCAATATTGAGTTAATTGAGAATTAAACTTCATAATTATTTTGATTTTTTTTCCTATAAGAATATCATGGACTTATGATCAAGTTCACGAGTTTTAGTATTGTAACAACATTTAAATCATGTTGTTTTAAGATGTTATCTCGATCTCATGTCCTTTTAATATTGAATTTGTTTTTTATTGAGTTGTCCCCGTCTCATGACATAAATTGTAGGTTTGTTAGGTTAATTTAGTTGACTCAATTTTTTTCTTCTTCTTTTCATCATTTAATGGAGTTTGATTGAGAATTATATTTCATGATTTATTTCAGTTTGATTCTCATAATATTAAATTGATTGAAAACTAGGTTTTATAATTTATTTTCTATGAGTTTATCATAGTCTCATAACTCAGGTTATAGATTTGATATGTTAATCAGAGTTAATCTAAGTAAATTTACAAGGTCAATCAGATCATATAGAATCAATCTCCACACAATTTAAATTATTTTTTCACTAAAAAATATTAACAATATTTTTAATATTTTCTTAAGTTCAAGAAAAACTTAACCTAATACAGAACCTTGCACGAGTCAATAACCTAATATCTACTATTAATGGGTCAATAAGAGAGAGGAAAGGAGTACTCATACATGTAAAAGAGAAAAAAAAACTATAGTTCTAAAAATCTATTGAAAATCAGTAATGTACACACAAATACATCCAGTCAACTTCATTTACCCTTGTTGATAGTCCTAAAGAACAAAATGTGAAGAAAGGAAATTCACCTAAATAATTTCATATAATGATAAAATATAGTACCCAATTATTAGAAAATTTACTTGAAAAAAAAAAGGAAAGGAAAAGGGAAAATGGTTAAACAAATAAATTAAGGGCTTTACCATATTTGATGAAAAGAGAGATCAAATTGTACAATTGAACACCAAGATTTCTACCTCTCCCTCAAAACCATCCATAGCCCATCATCAATCCTTTTGACTTGAATATTTTCATGAAGAAGAGCCTGAGACTTTTGGTGAAGTTACAGGAAAAAGTGACAGCAACTGAGGCTCTGAATCTCTAGGAGTAGAGATAGGCGATGGATGCAAATAAAAACCTTTCTCTGCTATTGCTCTCTCCTCTTCCGATGATGAATTCCCTAAAGAAGGTGAGCTCTTGTTAAAAGGGTCTTCATTTAATGGGGTTACAGGGCTAAGTGTAAGTTTAGGGAAGTCAAGCAGGCTTGGAGACAAGATCTCTGGTTTGTTTCTCGGTGAAAACCCAGAAACTGGGGAAGCGCCACTACTGCTCGCAAAACTAGGCAGTAGAGTGTTGATCATGAGACTGTTTTTGAAGCTGCTGTTTCTTCTCTCATAAAGTTTGAAGCTGTTTTGTTGTCTCTTGGCCGGCATGTTCTTGATGGGAGGGATGGTGTAGTTCCTTGAAGTTTGACTCGGCGTTGCTGGTGGATCTTGGGCTGTCTTCGAGGAAGCTTGTTTCGCTGTTTCTGTTGAGCCGGTGAGCATCTGAACAACCTGTTTGAAAGTAGAAGTGTCTGCCTGGACAAAGGTTGTTGGGTAAGGGTTAGTGTCAGATCTGGACACGGGGATTGGAGTGATTGGCGAGCTGTGAATTTGGACCCCATTGTTGCTTCCATTGCCACGAGGCGAGTTTATCGGAGATGGGTTTCTGGTTTCTCGAAATCTCGCGGAGGTTTCCATTGAAAATTGTTCTGCCCACCCACCCACCCTCCCTCCCTTAGCTCTCCTGCCGATTCCCTCTGCCACCACCACAGCGCCGCCCTTAAAGAGAGAGAGAGAGAGGGAGGAGTAGAGTTTTCAGGGTGGTGTGGGTGTGTGTGTGTGGAGGTGGACACGAATATAAGAGTGAAAAACAAGGTCTGGTTGGGAGAGAGATGAGGTAAAAGGGCTGGTTTCCTTCCCTTGCAATGTGTAATCGTGTAAGTATATCGCTGTAGTGCTTAGAGAGAGCCAAGACACGAAAAAAGAAGATAAAAAAAGATGCATATATCTTCCACCCCCCTCTCTCTCTCTACCCCCCCTCTCTCTCTCTAGACTTTGTGTTGTTCTCTACCTTTTGGGCTGGCTATTTCCACCCAAACCAAGATGGTTTTTTATGCTGTTTTTGTGGGATTCATTGGGTGAGGCCTGGGAGAAAATGGGGAAGCTTTTTGGGATTAGAAAAAGATGGGAAGGGGATTGGCTGTATCTGGAACTTTTGGGCAACAGCATCAGTCCCAAGTTAAGTTTTTCCATGGAATCTCAATGCGCAGAGGTCATAAATGTGCGTGGCATTGACTTCAGCACCCCGACTCCAATGGATCCTTGCGTGATGGGATTGGTGATGATGCCCGAGTGAACAAACAACTACGCGTTGCGTTCTAGATTTGGCGCGTGCCCTCACGCTCCATATCTCCTCCACTTGATCGGATCCCTTCCCTTCCTGTCATGTGTGCGCTAGCTGGTAGCCAAGTACTTGGATAATCAGTATATATCTCTAAATTTCTGTTTTTCCAATATTGTGCTTGATTAAAATTTGAACTCGTGATCGTTGGGTCAATAAGATTTTGATATTATATTAAAGAGTCATTTCACCTAATAAAAATTAAATTATTAGGTGAGTCTCCAAGATATAATTTATATTATTCTTAAACTATATATATATAACATGGCCAAGAAAATCTCGTAGTTTTCAAATGCAATGTTTTGAACTACTTTGCAATTTTTGTTTTTCTTCCATGCCCCTTTTGTGTATTTCATTATCTGCAATTCGATTTGCTATAATCGGACCTTTAACTTAATTCCTATGCTATTTCTGCTATAGATTTTGCATTAAAATTCTGAGATTAAATAAGTACCATAATTAGTAATGATAGAGGTAGGACAGCATTCAAAGATGTCCATGATTCTGCGTGATACAGCAAAACACTTTGAAAGTCGACTAGACTTTATATATATATATATATATATATATATATATATATATATATATATATATATATATTATATCTTATATTGTTTTTTAAAGTGTTTTTTATTTATAAATATATTAAAATAATATTTTTTTATTTTTTTAAAAATTATTTTTAACATCAACATATGAAAATAATCTAAAAATTAAAAAAAAATAATTTAAAACAAAAAATATATTTTTTTCAAAATCACTTTTAAAACACGATAGGAAACTCTTGATATTTATGGGGAGTTCTTTGTCTTGTTTTCATAGCCAAACACATGCAGTGCAAAGTTGATATGATTGGGCCCTTGGATGCAATGAGGTTAGGAAGTTCTTTCAATGGCAGTTGATAGTATAAACAACACTATTTATGGATACATATATGCTAACATTTTATGGAAGGATTAGATTAGTCACCTAGATTGAAAAGAAGTAAGTTGGAGCCACCATTTGATGAGAAATATAAAATATAAGATGGAGAGTGAGTTGATACATTTTAACAACAACTTTACTTTAATTATTAATTTCTTTTAAATTTAGAGATTCAAAATTTCTAAAGAGTGCTTAAGACTGCGTTTCAAAAATATTTTTTTTTTACTTTAATATAGTTGTTTTGGTATTTTTTATTGTTTTGATATCAAAAAATATTTTAAAAAATGGATTTTACCACAATATTTTAAAAAGTGGATTTTACCACACCTATAAATAGACACTTATACACACACACACACACTTACAACTACACTATAATCAATTGTTCTTAACATGAACCGTTTTGGTAATGAAAATGTGAACAAGTTCATCCCCTAATTATTTGATTATTTTAGCGAAAAGAAGATAATTGGAATCTTCTTATTGATTAAATTTAATTTATGGACATGAACATGTATGGTTTCAAAAATTAGTGTAGACAAACAAAAGCAAAGATCCGATTCTGAGTTTTATCATCGAATCAATTTTTCAACTCGCATTATCAAAAGTTTCTTCTTAATTATAGTTGACAAAATTAAATACGAAAACAGAAAAGAGAAAAAGAGAATCAAATTCTCAATTATTAGATTTTAATAAGATAAAGAAAAAAAAAACAAATGGGTAAAAGAAGGGTGGGGGACCAAAATTCCATTAATGACATGCTGCTCAAAAAGGGATCACATTCTTTCCTAGCTAAAATCATTATGTCTGGTTTGTGGAGTTCCTAATAAACTCCATTTATGATGAAAATGCCATTAATTAGCTTTAATTCTCTGCAAAAATATGTTTTGATTAATCTGCAAGCAAGAAACTCTGGATATTAAAAATGAAATAATAATAATAATAATACATCATGACTGCCCTTTTCTACTTTGTTGGTCTTTTTTTTTCAAGCTGTTTTCGATATGTTTTTTTCTGTTGACGAAGAACTTGTTAAATTATACTCTACTATTACAAAAATATCTTTAAGTATAATGGTTAAGTACGTCTCAAGTTTTCTGTTTCCATTCTTATAACTTATTTTCTTACAACAGATTCGGCCAAAATGAACAAAGATTTCAATGAATAAAAACATAATTAATTTTATGCAAGTAGTTAAACGTAAGAAAAAAAAAAAAAAAAAACTTAAATCCCACACCTCCTCTGAAAAAGAGAAGGAGAGTGGGTGCAAATCTGAAGTGGATAATGGAGTATCCTGGAGTAGGTCCAATTGATAAATATGAATGAGATGATTGACAGCAAAATTTTAGATTATTATTATGTGATCTTTCACCCTATTGGATTGCATTGAAGTAATTATTGCTCGAGAATGACTGACTGTCTTTCCCTTCTGCCCGGAGTTGATATTTCAGCTCCAAATGCATGTTCATGGACGCACTTTTTTGCTAGGTATGAACTAGAATTCCCCATGTCATTTCCCTACTTGCAATGCAACTTGCAATCGGGACACTTGGTTTGTATATGTTCTGCGATGTAAATCATATAATAGTTTAAAATTTTAGATGAAATGATTTCATGATATCATTGTATTAGAATCTTGTTTTCAACTATTTTTATTTATTTGATTGGTCTCTTCTAAATGGCGAGGATCTTGAGACTTCATTTAGACATAACTAAGGAATTTGGCACCACATTACAGTTGGAATAATCTTATCGTCACAAAAAAAATCGAGTTCAGTTGCATCCCGATGAAATATTATGCCAAACATGAACAACTTCATGACCTTTGAGTTGAGGTTTTTTCAAAATCAAACCACAAAACATGGATATATTAAGGCTAAATTGACACTCACAAATTATTGGGTTGAAAATTTTAAAGTTTCAGTAAAGATTTCAGTTGAACCTATCTTATACTTGTTTGAAAATGTGACTGAGATTATTTTTTAAAGTCTCTTTCATTCAAAATACATCAAAATGATGTCAAAAAAATATTTCTGACATTAGCACATGAAAAATGATTTGTAAACACCAAAAAATTTATTTTTCAATTTTTTTTTTCAAAAGCATTTTTAAAATGCAGTACCAAATAGAAAAGTTCTGATTTTTGTTTTTAATCTGCATAGAAAAGAAAGAAAGAAAAGATTTAAGAGGGATAAGCAACATAGGAAGCTTAAACAAAAATCACATATCAAAATCACAACAACCAAATTCATATCTCGACTCGAGCAACCAAATATTGATGAGCCAATAAAGTTTGTGTTTTGTTTAAGTGGAAAGGAAGAGAAGAAATCATACAAAGGGAGAATCCAAATATGTGAACATTGGATTGACATGTAGTTTGTGTTGTATTATATATGATGATAAATTTGAGTTGACCCAAGTATAATTTTCCAAATCACAAAAGGCAAAGTGAAAAGATGATCGGACCATAGGAGGCTCAATGTATTTATTTTTTTTTAATTATAAGCAAGGCTGTTATTCTGCAAATTAAAAAATGGCAGGCCATGGAGAACACTTTGATAGTGTCACTAAATAATACGAGCTAGTTAATTTGACGGGTTTGAAAGACAACCTAGATAACCAATAAAGATATGAGTCGATTTTAATAAAATCAGGTGTGTGTATATATATATATTGTATCACAACTGGACAACTTGGATTAAACACTAAATTCATGAACTGGTCTGACAATTGTCTCTTTATTTTTCCTTCTCGTGTTCCTTACCTTATAGGGCCTTCATTGTGTTTGGTTCGGATAAAATTGGGTACAAAATTAAAAAGTATTAGAGAATGAGCATCAAAATTGAAAAAAACGAAGCTTAAGCTTCGGTGGGCTGAGAGTAGGGACTGAATTGAAGAGTTATTATAGAACTAGAAACTAAATTGAACAAAGAAGGCCAAAAAAAAAATCAGGTGCATATGGTGTCTCCTTCGCATCGACATCCATTTCTTCTTCTTCTTTTTCTCTCTATTTCCCTTGTATTTCACGATTTGAATTTTTTCTTTTTTTTCCATTAAAGTCCACATGTTTTCATAATTGTCAACCACGGTCCCTCTAGTTTTAATTTCTTGAAAAATAAAAATCTATTTAATTTGCTGTAATCGTTGATAGAATATTTCTCATGCCATGTGAGAAGACCACACCAAACAGACAAAAACAAAATATCAAGGAAAATTGCAAAACACAACATGGAAGGATCAAATAAAATATATAGAAAAAAGAAATAAGAAAAAAAAACAATTTCACTGATCGAAAAGTTACAGCAATTGAAATAGTAAATTCCTTAGCTCCTTCAGTTTTAATTAATAAGTTTTCTTAACTACGATACACGTGGAGCAACGACAACTAAAGTAAGCTGTAAAATATGTTAATTAATTCATAGAAATAAATAAATAAAACATAAAAATACTAACCAGCTAGCTAGTGGCTAGGATATAGGTTCAAAATGTGATATATAATTTTAAAAGAAATTATCCAGCATTTCAAAATGGTTACAAAAAGCTTGAGGAATTCCATTCATGTCTTAGTCTTATCATGCATGTTTGTCCATTAGTTTTTATTTATTTATATTTATTTATATTCCATTGGTTTTTATTTATTTATTTATTTTTATTTATTTATTTATTTATTTATATATATATATACATATGTATATATATATATATATATATATATATTGAAATGATTTAAATACTCTTTTTTGAAGGGAAAAAAATGTATATAGAGGCTTTTTAGCCTTGAACTACTTTGATTGTACAATGTGATAACTAAATTTCTCTATAAAACAAAAACAAAAAAAAATTTGATATCCAAGGTAATTTTTGTTTTTTCATAATAATTTTTTAATTATAATTAATTTTAATATGACATAATTCAGTCTTTTAACAAATAAACATATAAAAAAGTGGCACATACACTAACGAGTAGAAGGCACAATGCATTTTTGGTATTGCATAAATTGTTTCTTGGTAGTCAAATATAGCTTTTTGTGATAACGCTGAAAGCATCATGCTATCCTTATCCTAGTGGTCAACTACATGTGGACAATAGAGCAACAATTGGGCTTTGATTTTTTTTTTCCTTTCTTTTTTTATTTCTCTCTCCTTGTATCAAATCTTGCATAATCCCTACAAAAACAGTCATATTTGTCATATCAGTTTATATTTGTATCAATTTTAGTGTTTATTTTTTTTTCTATTTATTTTACTTTTAATGATTTTTGAAATTGATTTTTTTCTACCAAAAAAAAACAATTGTCATTTAGCATTTTATTTCATTTAATGTTTTCATCCAATTTGGTCTTTATTTTTTATTTAACCCAATAACATATCCCATGTAAAAGGGTTAATCGAGTTAACCTAGGTTTACTTAGGGATTTTGTTTTCAATTTTCTTTTTAAAATTGATTTTTTTTTCTTATATTCCCCTTTCATCATTTAGTTTCTTTAAGAGTTTATCTTCATTGTTTTATTCAGTTTTTTCTATGAGAGGTTACTTGGTCTCATGATTGGATCATATCTTTGGTGTGCTGGATAAAGTTTTGTCCTTTTTAAAATTTATTTGTTTAGTTATAATTAAATGTTTTATTTTTTGATAATCGAGTTTTGGATTTTGTTTTTCATTTTCACTTTATGAGGTTTATCGTGTTATCATTCAATTTTTATTTTGTTATAAAATAAGATTTTCTTAAACCTTTTAAAAAAATATATAAAGGGTATCTTTTCATAATAATAGAAAGCGTTATTTTTTTTATTAGTTATTGTTTTTTTTGGTTTTTAAATTTTTTGGTTTTTTTTGTTTAATTATATTATTAAATTATTGAATGCTTTTTGAATCAATAACCCAAGTCCTAGGTTTTGTCTTGCTCTTTTTGAAAATGTTATCATCACTTGGACATCCTTTTGGTTAGCTTAAAAAAACTTGACCTGACTCATGACATAGTGTAAACCACCTATCTAGTATAGACTATATGAGTTAGTTTTTCTTTATTTTTTTGTTACATTAGAAGAAATATTAAATGATGTAGGGGGAGTATCCTTTCATAAAACATTTTGGTGCACTCATCACAATGCTTTATTTATTTATTTATTTATTTAGACATATAAGACCAAATTGGAGTCATTATAGTATAATTCATTAGGGGAGAGTTACATTGAAAGACAAAACATCAAAGTGAAAAGAACAAAGGTAAATGGTGGCTTATTTGAACTTTAGGGTGAAATACTTATTTTGCCCTTAAAAACAAAACCAAAATGAGGATAATTCAATAATTTCACAAATGGTTCACATGCTATTTTTAAAAATTTAAAGGGGGTAATAATATTCTTTTGCTTTTATAATGCATAATGAAATGAACTTTATACCCTAGACTTAATTTTTTAAAGCTTATGAAATTTTTTTATTTTTTTTGTCATTTTCAATGAGCAATAAAATGACTTGCATGTTCTTGAAAATGATTGTTTCACAAAGATGTTTAAATCATCTTGGCATCACCTCTATGTGAGGAAATGCATGTAGCCAAAGTTCGTTGAGTTTGACAATGACAATCCTTTCTCTTTTTTTATCTTCTCCGTAATTTTTATGATTACACCTTCAAAATATCAAAACAAGTCCTTTAATTTTTTAATCCCTTAGTATTTAGGCCATGTTTTTTAATTACTATTTAGTTTATTTGGTATACTTTATCTATTTTCAATTTAATCTCCCTTTAGTTTTTCTATCTTTAAAATTTTATATGTATTATTTTTTATTGTTATTTGTTTTGTTTGAGATAATTTTCAAGTTTGATTTTCTTACAATTTCATTCTCATTAGTTCTTTTACCTATCCCCCCTCTCTCTACTATTTAGCTTATTGATTGAGTACAATTATGATTTTATGAGTTGCAAGTTTAGAAATTAACTTGATAGGGGAAGTTGGGAATATATTTAGTAATGTAAAAACCATAAAGAGAACAATGTAGAAATTTTGAGGAGGGTGAGCTTTTTGGTTTGATCTCAATTTGTATTAAAGTGTTTTTTTATTTAAAAATATATCAAAATAATATTTTTATTTATTTTAAAAAATTACTTTTGACATCAACATATAAAAATAATCTAAAAACGTTAAAATAATTTAATTTAAAAATAAAAAAATTAAAATATTTTTGAAACATATAATGTAAAATAAAAAAAAACATGACATGATTGAAAAGCTTGACTTTGTGTGCTGCGTTCATGCCTTCGATTTTTAAAGGAAAATGAACGAATGCTGCTATAGGTCCTAACATCTCTTGTGTTGCTCTCCACAATAATGATAAAAATCATCCTTTTAAAAATTAACTTACTTTTGAGATATAAATTGAAAAATATAACTAATTAATAGACAAATTAAATTATTAAATTATTAAATTTATTAAATTAATCAATATCTCGCATCTCTCTTATCTTCTTCTTCGGCTACAACAATAGCCCATTTTGTATTTCTATGAGGTTGAAATTTAGGCCTCCTAAGAAATAGATAGAGTCTAGTGACTCTAACGATAATGTACATGTTGTCGTTCTATTTATGTGTAATATAAAGTGGGTTTTATGATTATTTTTTTTTATTTTTTATTTTTTATTTTTTATTTTGTTATGGATCATTGTATATCTCGTCTTGTCATACTTTGTATTTTTCGGGGGACCGATCTCTTCATATTCATTCCACTTGTGCTTGTACTTTGCCAAACTTCGGTTGAAAGTAGGATTGATTTCTTGGTCGTATTCGGTTTGGACTTTCTTCGTAGATGCAAGTTGAACTTTATATTGCAATTGGAGTCTTGGTCTAGTGGTTGAAGAGATTTATTTTCTTTCTCTGCACCAGGATTCAAGTCCTATCATACACGTTTGTTATCCTCGTGGTACCTTATATGCTCACTGAGTTTGCAGGATGTTCAGTGAGTCCGGGGATTAGTTGTGGTGTGCGCAAGCTGGCCCGGACACTCTGATTACTAAAAAAAAGTTGAACTTTATGTTTGGGTTTAAGAATATGGTTTTTAGAATTGCTCAAACATTTTTTTTTATTATTATTATTATGATTATGTTTTGGTTTTGTGTTTTATATGTGTGGGGGAGTTAAAAGAGGATGCTACATGCAAGAATTCTGCTTTTTGATGCGTTATATCAATTTCACTCTAAAGGATTATTTAATAATATGATTGAAATTGCTTTTCAAAAGTTTATTCAGAAAAATATTAAAATAATATAATTTTTGACATCAAAATAATCTAAAAAAATTAATTTTAAATTAAAAAGATCATGTATTTCTAAAATAAGGTGTAAAACAAGCACAAAAACAACAAAAGTTGAAGCACTCGTAGATTAAAACATATAAAATAAATACAATCTTATTTATTTATTCTGTTGGGAATTAATTTAAAAATGTACCCGGGGCTCGGTGGAGCTACGATACATTTAATAAAGTGGATGAAATTAGCATTGCTCGAGACGCCATTGATTGCTGAGAGTGATCCAGAGGAGATCTCAGCGAGTTAATGATTGCATTTTGTTAATGTCAAGATGCCAATGAAAACGAAAACTGCATCGGTGGTTGTGATGGGGGCCAAATAATAACATAAAGTTCATGTTTTATAGCTGTTGACAAGTTACTATTTTATTATTATTATTATTATCTGGAAGTAATGACATCGAGCACTGCATCTGGACTTAGGAAACCATGATAATGATTCTTAAAAAATTAAAAATATTATTTTAGTCTATTTTTAAATAAAAATCATTTTAAAAATCAATCTCTCTCTCAATTGTACTTTCAAATAAAATGGCGAAAAGTTAATTAAAGCTTGAGATTAAAGAGTTTGTTTTTTATATAGTTTCAGGTTCAAGCATTGTAGTTAATAATATAATAATCACTGAAAGTTTATATGATTATTAACTTTAAAGGTCAATGAAATTAGTCGACATGCACACAAACTGATACATACACCACCCATGTTAATCACAAGAAAATAGGGAAAAGTTTCATGTCTGAAAATATGTTGTTATTCATCATAGCTCCCTTCCAAACCACGACTTAGGTTATGATTTGGAATCCAAAATGGTGGGATGATGCGAGATTAAGAGGGTTTGTTTTCCCTTGTTGTCTCAGGTTCGAGTCTTGTGGTTACTAACATGATGATCACTAGAGACTTATATGGTTATTAACTTTAAAGCTAATAAGATTAGTCAAAGTATGTGCAACCTGACCCAAACATTTATATTAATAAAAAAAAATAGAAAAAAGTTTCCTACTTGAAAATATGGTGTTAGTCATCGTAGCTCCCTTCCAAACCACGACTTAGGTTTATGATTTGGAATCCAAAACGGTGGGATGATGTGAAAAGTAAGAGCAAAGCTATCATGTATTGATAGATAGTGGCAAAGCAATGAAGAGAAAAAGATTTATGCTATCTGGCCATGGTGGAACAGCTGGCTATGATTAGGGATGATGTTGTAAACTTACCTTACTGTGTTCCTAATAATAGGGACAATCGAAATGGGGAGGCAAGCAAGGTTCATGAATATTTCCACTTCTTTCTTTTATGTTTGTTTTCAAGCATATCATATCATCACCTTATAAATCCCTGTAAAATTCTCTAAATTCAAACATTTCAAAAGAAATCAAAATTAGGTAATTAGTTAGTCCATTGTTTTTAATAATTTGATCAATTTTTTTCAAGTTTAGTTGTCCAAAATAGTTTGTGGCTAGCACTTGTAAGAATCAAAATAGTAGAGAAGAGAACTAGTATTTTTTAGAGAGAGAGAAATATAATAATATTTTCGGAATGAGATGGTTTGAAAATATATATGCATTAGAGAGTGAAGATTTTGAATCTTGGCTATGAAGGTCTCATGATGTATTCATAACTTAAGATTCTTGTCTTTTTATATATATATATAAAAAAAAATTGATTGTTCTCTGTTTTTAACCACATTAATGGAAGACAAATATCTCTTACATATTATCAATAAGATAACACTTATAATAACTTCTTTAAGAGACCTTGCATTTAAGTATAGAAAACCATTATGTTGATATGAACAATTATTGTAGATGGTGAGACATGATAATTTATTATGTTTTTAATATTTATATTGTAAAGGATTGTCCGGATCGAACATAAAACTTTATAATTTAACAAGCCTAAGCTATTTGCCAAATTGTTTGACTGTCAGACATAATTATCTTAAGTTCTGCGTGTTCCCCTGACTTATTTAAAAGGTTTTTTTTATACAAAAATCTTTAACAAAAAAAGTTGTCACTTATAAATATTGTAGTTTATCAAAATGTATCCCTAGATCTCTATTTGGAATATTTTTTTCAATGGATATTGATGCTATGCCATGGAATTAGATTGTTGTTTTAAAACACAAAAATAGAATATTAGGATATTATTAACATATTTTTCAACACTAATAAAAATTTAAACTATGAAATGATAAAAATGATATGTTTATTTAATTAAAAAAGTAAAGAATTATGTGTGTCAATAAATATTATAACAAAGTTATTAATACTAATCAAAATTAAAGCAAGAAGTTAAATAAATACATATTAAAAAATCTAATCTCTTACCAAGGAAAGCCCTTTAAAAGCTTTTATTTAAATATATGAAAATAAATTTGCTTTTATAAGAATAGTGACACGTTGAATTCCGTTGAAATAAAATAATTCTCTGATATGATTACTCGTTTTCTTATTGATCTTTTCTCCTTTGAAAACTATAATTTTTATAAGCTTTTTATTTAAATAAAAATAAAATAAGAACAAATATATTTTTTGATAATCTGAAATTAGAATAAGAAAGATGTCTCTCTAATTAAAACACTTTTATTTTATTAACATATCTTTTTTTTATGATAATATTTTTTTTTGACACCTTAACTTGATTATCAAAGCAAGTTTTAGTTAATAATAATAATAATATACTGAATTTGAAAAAAAATATTAAAAAAACAGAAGAATACACCATCTCAACATTTCCGCCGAGAACGTTTTGGAAGTGCTACAAAGCCCACTTGGTTCAATAGATCAACATGAAAATGATTCAAAACTTCAAATCAAATCAGGTGAGAACTTACATTTAATCAACAAAATATGATCTGATCAAACACACTATAATGTAAGAGAAAAATAAAATAAAAATATGGTTCTAGACATGTTTGTATATCTACCAAGATTACATCGGCTTGGATTGAACTAGACAAACTCGGGTTTATCTATCAAATTTACAGCTCGATTTATAAATTCAATTGGGTTTAATAACATTATTGATGTTCAACTTTTTTTTTAGAAAAGCATATAGTATGTCATATATTATCTCAAATTCCAACCAAACATAAAAGTAGTTGAAAAATTATACAAGGGTATTTTAACCCTAGACAATATTTTTCAATTAAAAACATTAAAAAATATTTTTAAAAAGCCAATAAACCATTCTTCTAAAAAATAAACCATAGGTCCAAAAACACAAAATTAAAATGAAAAAAAAAAATTATCAACCTCGATCCAGTATTTTCGGTAAGACAAGCCGTTCCTCAAAATATTTCGATAGCATAATTCAAGAATCTTGCAGAAAGTTTCAATTTTGAGAATCTTCCTTGATGAGAAGGGTAAAGGAAGCTAAGCCAACTTTATAGAATACTATCCCGATTCACTTAAAGTTAATCTTATTCATTAAATTTATTCCTCATAGTTGATACTATTATATTAAGAATTAAAATTCCACTCAATTTTGGAAATAAATGAATTAATTATATATTCACAGCTTTCAACTTATTCCAATTAAAAATTTAATCGATACTATTAAATTAGGAATTAATTTTTAACTCAATTTTGGAAATAAATGAATTAATTATATATGTTAAGCTTTCCACTTATTCCAATTAAATTAGGAATTATGATTTCACTCAATTTTGGAAATAAATTAATTAATTATACACGTGAAGCTTTCCACTTACACCAATTAAAAATCTAATTGATGCTATCAAATTAGGGATTAAAATTTCACTCAATTTTGGAAATAAATGAATTAATTATATATGTTAAGCTTTCCACTTGCACCAATTAAAAATCTAATTGATACTATTAAATTAGGAATTAATTGCACTCAATTTTGGAAATAGATGAATTAAATATATAAGTGAAGCTTTCCACTTATTCCAATTAAAAATTTAATTGATATAATTGGAATACTTTAGTTTCCGTTCTAAGAAATATTGAATTACGAATTAAGATTTCAATAGCAGTATAAATTAAATAATTTAAATGCTCGTTGCATCCCTCTCCAGCTATACAATTTTTGCAAAAGAATGTCTTCGAAGAAAATTATTTTTCTCTTTGTCCTCATTGCAGTTCTCTTGCTTTGCCAAGGTTCGTACGTGTTGCTTCTTACACATCTAGCATGCATGCATATATATATATATATATATATATATATATATATATATATTAACTATAAAATAAACTATGTCTCTCTTTTACCGTCGGTATTCACTTAGACACAGTTCATTGCTTCACAGTTGAGAACTGAGAATATTTTTGAATTTTCTAACAGATACGGATGGTATTTCTGAATTTGTTACACAGTAAAACAATAAAATTAACCCCTTTAAACGACAAAAACCGACATCTAAAACCGGGGCTAATATATATATATATATTCACACACACGTGCAAGGTGGCAGCACAATCAACTTGATAATTACTTTTTTTATTTGTGTTTGTTTTATATTTTTCAGATAATAAAAATAAAGTGGCTGCACAATCTCAGTGCTGCACTGAACATCCCGAGCTTGGAACATGTCAGCCTGGGGACGATGATAAAAGTCCAGATGGAAAATGCTGGAAATATTGCATGGAAAATTGCGACGAAAACAAAGGAGGTTTCTGCAAACTAAATAACAACAAACACCATTGTCATTGTTATTGTTGATTTTGGTGTTATCTATTTATTTATTTATATATATCAATAAATTGAGATGAGGTTTAATAAAGTTTGATCTCCTTTTCTTTATCTCTATTAGAGGTAAATATTTAAGAGTTGCTTAATTTCCCTTTTATTTTATGTGAATAATTGTTTAGCAAATAATTTTTACTCCAAACTTTGGATTAAATTAATAAGCCTTAGTTTATTTAAATCCATATTATGATTTTAAACTCACACTCCTCATATTCATATGGTGCAATGGAACAAATTTAATTAATTTTCCTCCTTCACCACCAAGCCGGTACCTTAGGGTTACATTATACAAATTTAGATGAAATAATTTATACCTCTTGATAAAATCTACTAACATTTAAAAATAATTCTTAGTCACGAGGTAGCATAGAAGTTTTATTCATTTCAAGTCTTTTAATGTTTGCTTAACATATAATTAAAATGAGCTTTTTAAAATAAATTAATTAATAAGATTATTATTGAATTAAAAGCCAGTGAACACCTAAATAGATTTTTTATTCTCATCATGCTCCTTGTATATTCATTATGTATTTGAATACAACATCTTTATGAATTATATCCTTATACATTATACCATTCATCAATTGTATTATTTAATAAAAATAAATAACCGTTGATAGTTCGTTGTTATTTTCTAATATACCAACTCAATCTCATTAAATTAATAATCATATGCACATCATATGATTAATAAATTATTTTTTCTTTTAAAAATATGTCTTCAACTTATTTTTATTTAAAATACCTAATAAATACAACTAAAATCTAAGAAAATCAATTGATCAACTCAAGAGAAATTTCAAAACAGTCTAAAATAAAATAAAAATAAAAAACTTTGTGTTACTATGGATTGCTATAATGATTTACCTAGCCATCTTAGTATATTTTTGTATATTTTGTAATTTATCCAATTCATCACATCATGTTACTTTTTTTGCTTCTTTTTTATTTTAGTTTTTCGGATTTTAGGATTTATTAATAACCAAAAAAGAAGAAAAGGGGATGAATATTCTCCCTCTCCAAACAAGATTTAAATCTTCATCATTTAGTTTTTGTAAAAATCACCCTCTCTTAATTTAGTTTTTTCATTTTATTTTGTCTCCATTTTTTTTATAAAAAAAAACTAACTACGTTCACACAATTTTTAAATTTAAATAAAAAAATATAAATCTACCCTCATATATAATATCACCCAATAACCTATATGAAATGTCAATCTATTATATTTCAAAAATTATTTTTCTCTTTTAAAATCACGACTTTTCTCCCTGAACCAATTCATTTTTCTTCATTTTACTCTGCCAATTCTGTAGTTGGGGATCAAAATCATGCAACAAATTAAAATCCACTTCTCCAGAGTATTTCAGTTAACCTTATTTAATAAAGCTTTTTCTTAATCTTTTTATATGTATGTACGTATGTTACTTTATATCATTGAATTGTTTGATAATCAGAATAAACTCAATCTTCTTTTTTTTTTACCTTTCTTTTGTCTCTGTTTTATTAATATTATTTTGTATTGTATTTTTTTATATTATTTAATTTACCAATTAAACAAATTTAACTTTCTTACCTCCTAATTTTTTTATATAATCTTTGTACCCAGCCCGCACACAAATCTGTTCTAAAAATAACGAGCCATTAGCTTGCGGCAGACCGCAAGTAAATTATTTTTTGGTTTTCATTTTAATATATGTAATTTTTATTTTTTTGGTTTTTATTCTTATATTTTTGGTTTAGTTTTGATCTCTTTATTTTCTTGGTCATTCTAAGATAGTTCTTAATTTTTTGTTTGTATTTATATATTTATATTCTTAGTTTTAACTTTTTTTATTTTTTTATTTTTTATTTATGTTTGTATTAAATGCAATTTATGTTAAAAAAAAAAACAGAGTAAATTTAGCTTAGATGACGTGAAATGAGAGTGAAACTCTCTCTTATGCATGTATAATGAATTTTCTATTGTTAATAATTTGTTATCTTTGTGTTTTTTTACAAAAAAACACTATTTTTACTGTCAATCTAGTCAATAAGAAGTAATTAATTACAATGTTTTTCCCACGTGATTTAGCTTATAATTAATAAAAAAAACTCAAAAAACACCACCATAGAAATTATTTCATCAAATATAAGTTATTAATATCAATATCAATATCAATATTATTTTAAGTGTGGCCATTTTCCAATGACTCTCGCTCCTCCTGTCAAAATAAAATTTTTTTTTGATTAAAATATATAAATCTTCAAAAAAACAAGGACAAAAAACAAAACATGGCGGGGGCAAAAATACCTAAAAGCTCAGCTCATGCATAGTAAGAGAAACGAAAACGAGCTCGATTTTAATTTCATCGTGAAAATGCCATCCCTAAAGTTTCGATCATTTTAAATCATCATAAATGAATTTTATTTACCAAATCTAGGATTATCTCAACTTCTGTTTTTTTATATTATGAAACCCCATATCAAGTTAATCAAAAAATTATAAAATCAAATCCCAAATCAACTTATGTGACTCAACAAAAATTAAAGGAAAAAAACATGTTTTTTTTTTATAAAATCGGGGTGTCCGGACCATTTTATACGCAATACAACTAATCCTCAGACTCATTGAACATCCTGCAAGCCCAATGGACAGGTACATCACCGTGGGGTGACAAGCGTGCACAATAAGACTAGAAAAATGCTATTATAGATTTAAGTGTCAAATATTATAGGGATATGAACTCCATATTTAGAAAATACTAGGAAATAATAAACCTTGATTCTAGCCTCAAGATCAATATCTAAATTAAGAAAGAGCTACTACATTAAGCTACAAATTTACAACTTTACCTGTTATTCTTTTTTTCTTGTATTTTTCTTATTCTAAATCAATTACTTAAACATGGTAAATTAACACTCACACACACATCTTTAGGCTCACCAATAACTAATTCTTTTAAGAGTGACCTAGAACCAATATTGTTAATTCTGTTGAGTTCTACTTAGAATAACCAGTACATTTTGTTTCAATTTAAAAAATGGAGCAAATTGAAGCAAATTTTATCTTGCTCAAAATTTCAATTTGTTTTGGAAATTCTGACTGGAACATTCCGGTTTGTTTCGTACATTCCGGCCAAATAGTAATTTTTATATCATAAATAGTTTTACAATATCAATCATATCTCTTAATCCAACCATTAGATTGAGATGAAATTTTACAAGCCTCTTAACATATTTATATATATTATATTAAAATTTCAGTGCAATCAAAGAATGTAACGACCTTGCGAAATTGATAATGCAATTCTCGTAATATTATACATGTTTAAAATTTTGTTCAATTTTTTTTATTGTCTTCTTTTAGATTAATTTTTTTCCCAATTTCATTATTTAACAACCAATTTATTACAAATTGAACTTTATAATTTGATTTGATTTGTTTTATTTAAGGCTATCATAGTCTTACAACTAAGATTATACATTTAAAAGGTTGTTATAGATCAATTGATTCAATATATCATTGTTTCAATATTTTTTTGAAGATATCAACTTGATTTTTTTTAGTTAAACTTTATTTTTATAATTTTTTCATGTTATCTTTTGAACTTATCAAGTCGGTTGAATTATATCAGTTCAACTCTTATTTTTTTACTTATGTTTAAAATTTAAATTGCACAATTCTAAATAATTTTATTTTTGGATTTGAACTTTAAAAAATGAATTAATATATCTAATTATATATATAAACATAAAAAATGCAACCCCGAAACGAAGCACCAAAACACTTAAAAACCAAAATAGAATTGACAACCTTGCATAGAACAATTATCCCCATATTTTACAAACTAGATTGAAGCATGAAGTTTACTTATGAACTAGACTGAAGCATGATGTTATTGTTTTCATTTAGGATTTTATTATTTATTTTCTACTTAGCTTAGAATTTTTAATTTAACTTTGTATATTACTTTACTATATAGAAATCTTAATCCCATATGGATTCTATTAATCATGTAAGTTTCAATTAGGAACAATTTTCTATAAAATACTATAGTACTCATATAAATGAGATTGCATGGTTTCTCCCTTCTGGGATGAGCTGACTAAGGCCTTGTTTGTTTCAAGGAAAGTGAATTCCCGGAATTCACTTTCCTTGCTTTCCAGTGTTTGTTTGCTGGAAACAACTTTCCTGGAAAGTAGTTTCCAGCAAACAAACACGAGAAAAAGTGTATTACGGTTGTTTACCAAACACCGGAAACAACTTTCCAGGAAAGTTGTTTCCAGCCAAGGAAAACCTAAGGCTTAAAATCCGGAAAGTGTATTACGGTTTTAAGGACCGTAATACACTTTCCGCGAGCTAGCTAGTTATTGTTTTTTTTTAAAAAAAATAGAAACATGTTAAAGTATTATTTTTTTATAAAAAAAAATAATAATTCTGATATTAACAATTAAAAAAACACAAAAACTAATAATTTAAATCTTAAAAAATTCTATTTTTTTTTAATCACCCTAAATTAAAATTTTGCATTGAGATTTTTGATTTAAAATTAAAAAAAAACTTATTTTTAAGCTTTTAAAATTGGAAAAAATATATATTAATAATAAGTTTTACTTAAAAAATATTTCACAAGCTTATTTCTCTATAATATGATATGACATATATTGTTATATTTTATAAAATAAGCTATGTATGAATATAGGATATAATAAAAAAAATTCATCATTATACTTTTTAGATTTCATTTTTTTTATTTTAAGTGATTAAATATTTTATATTAAATATTTTATATATATTAGATAATCTTGAAAAAAAAATTAATTTATTAATAAATTATTTTCCAATTCCTTTTCCATAACACAAACAAACACTGGAAAGTGTTTTCCAGTTCATTTTCCATAACACTGCCAAACATCGGAATTCACTTTTCAGGAATTCACTTTCCAGGAAACCACCTTCAGGAATTCACTTTCCAGGAAACCACCTTCCAGGAATTCACTTTTCAGGAAACCACTTTCCAGAAATTCACTTTACAGGAATTACTTTCCAGGAAACCACTTTACAGCAAACAAACGGGGCCTAAAACCAGTTGATTGTTACTGTGTTGAAGTGTAGAATCTGCAGCTTTACCATTTTCATTGACTTTCAAGCCCTAAAATTGGCATGCTAATGAATAGGACCTCTTCTTGGAGTTGCTCTTCCCAAGAAAAAATGGAGTAGGGAAATAAATTGGACAGAAGTAAAATGAGAATCTACTAAAATGTCAACTCTCCTGACATAAAATCTTATGAACAAAGTGAGTCGACAACCACTTCGCAATATATATTACTAGGAAGACTGTATTTTTCACAAAATACGAGTCTAGCTCTACACAAAAAATGTAAAAACATGCACTAACAAGAATATTTTTTCTTTTTCTTTTTAGAAATAGGTGAGGTACCAGACTGCTGAAGTAAATGATTCTAACAAAAACAAATCCAAAAATAAAAGGTAAAGTGGGCACCATTCGAAAGCTTGCACGCATAAACAAACTGGCTACGGAACAGTGCCTAAGATGAACCTGTTTTGTCAGGTCACGTGACGACCCCCGCACAGTTTCTGCAAGGTTTTACCTCTAGGGTTCAGCCTCACAGGCAGACCATTCCAGAAGTGCATTAACTCGTCCGTCCTGGCATATTGAGAAAATTAGTCATTAGTCAACAGAAGTCAAGGTTTTGAAATAATGACAGAGTAGTAAGAACCATAAGAAACCCACAAGAATCGAACCTCTCCAAGCTTCACAGGAATAAATGGTTTCCTGATAGCCAAAAAACGAAGCTTGAGAAATAATCCATTATGTAATGAAAATTCATTTGGTTCACTAGTTGTGAAACCTTCGAAGAACATGGGCTGCATTAAAGTGCCCTGGCAAGACTTTTGAACTCGTTCAAGCAAGATTGGAGTATCTTCTGACGTTTCTGAAGAGATTGGCGTTCATTCTGGAGCACATCAATAGCACCAGGAGCAACAAACATGTCCATGAATTTCTCGTCATTTACAGCAAACAAATCCAGCCCAAGTGCCAGAACAAGCCGATCCCGACTGTATCAAGCAGGAAAAAAAAATTACTGTGATCATCAATCAAGCCAATGACAAAACTGCAGAGCACAAAAAAATCACCATGCCACATAGCGGAAACAATAACATAGTTATTACAGCTTTTCTTCAGATTGCTACCATCTGGGATCAATGAGAATCATTGGTTAAATGAAAAAAGTTTCCTAATTCTTAGCAGATGCTTCATCGCAAACCTGCCCCAGGAAGCAGGTATCTTATACGTCCTAGCAAATCTCACTTGTACGGTTTTTCATATTTCTAACTCTTTGCTTTGAATAAACGAGTTGAAATGAATAACCTAAATAACCCCTATGTTATGCCAATGAAGCCAAATGCTTTGAAGAACTAAGATACAATTCCAATGAGTATAAGAGATCAAATCGATCAATCTGATCAAAAGATAGCATGAGCCAAACACTCTAATGATGAAAGCGAGCCATGTGAACACAATATGAGCGACAAAGAAGATTTGTATAAGTATGATGATGAGATAGACCTATGTAATTAGATAGATGTTAACACCAAAATTTATTGAGAATTCATAGCAAAATAGGTTTTTTCGTACTCGTTGCACCATAAATAAGAACTTGATTATCAAACTTAATTATCAATATTGAAAGCTGTGAAAATATTACTGGTAAACAAAACACTGATAACTTAAAATCACCACTAGAACCTCATCTTACACGCTGTGAAAAAGATAAACATAAACTAATTTTGTACAATATCTTTTTCCATTGGAAAATATGAGGATGGGATGTATTGTGACATGATAGATATAGGTGCATGCAGTTTGATTTTCAGTAGACTTTGGAGATATGTAATGAATGTTAAACACCTAGATAGAGATAATTTGTACAATATAAGAAAGATTGATGTGAATTATACTATTGGGTCTTTAAAGGGATAATCCAAACCTAAAGCTTTTAAAGTAGAAAGAGGTTTTTCTTGCAATAATTAGTTCAGAACTTGGGATGCAAGAATATGTATGGGAGGCAAATGCATGCATTGGTTCGTTATGAAGGCGTTGGTAGGTGAACAAGGAAAAAAAAATGACAGACATTCCTAAAGCAACTAAGTCTTTACTTGCCGAGTTTAATGGGATTCTACTTGATGAATCGCCACCAACAACAAACATTAGCATCACATTGATTTGGTGCTGAGACTAGCCTTCCAAATCTTCCATATTATTGAATGAGTCCCAAAGAGGGTCAGATATTGAAGAAGGTAAGAAATGTTGTTGAGAAATTAACAAATTCATGAGAGTCCAAGTCCTTGTGCAATTCCAGCAATATTGACTTCAAATAAGAACATGGCAATTGGCACATCTGTGTGGATAGTCACACCAACAACAAAATGATTGTGAGATAAAAGTTTTTGATTTCTCAATTAGATAACATGCTTAATCAGTTACACAGGCATCAATCTTTATAAAAATTGACTTGAGAGGTGGTTATTATCATATTCATATTCAACCAAGTGCAGAAGGTCATCACCTCTAACCAAGAAAACTAGATTCTTAGTCACTTTTAGCATTTGTTATAGAAATTGTATGATTCTTTATTAAGGTTCAATAGCATAGCACATTCACAAACATGTAGACAAATAGAGTCGTAAAATCAAACATTTGAAAACTTGATAAAGAGTATTTTTGTGACAACGAAACAATGGGATCATATCCTTGCGGAAACAAAATTTACATGCAATAATGTTAAAGCATAATGCCATGAATAAATCATCATTCGAGATTATATATCTACAATGTCCTAAGCATGTGCTAGATCTTGTGCTATTTCAGAAGGATGATGAGTTTTGTATGGCTACCAAGAAGAAAACTATAGATGCGTAAACTACTATAGAATATGTGAAGTAAAAGTTGATGAAAACCAATACCAAATACAAAATAGTTGTTGATAGATATCGGCATGCTAAAGTGTTCAATGATAAAGATAAAAGGTGTTCTTTTGCAAAAAGAGATTTCTGGGAAGGTCATGTAACAATCTATAACACAAAAAATATGGTCCTTGCGCCATCTGGAGAAGATTAATGACATAGCTTATGTTATCGATTTATATGATAATATAACTATTAGAACTTTTAATGTGTTCGACATTTGTCCTTTCAATAATGATCAATCTTTGTACTTAAAGCATGAAGGTGACTCGAGATTAAGTCTTTCACAAGTAGAGAGAATTAACATGGACCATGTTATAACTATATTTGTAAACCATATAGACAAAGACAAGCATGGAAAGAAGTTAGTGAAAATACCTGGAAACATCTGATATAAAATCTGTAATTGTTGTTTTCCTATTATTTCTTCCTAGTTAATTATTATATGTTTTATATTTAGTTTAAGATGTTTAATTTAATTAGTATTTTATAAGTTAGGAGGATATGTTTTAATTAGGGATATTGTTCTATAAAAAAAATTAATTCTAGAACTAATATAAATAGAATTATCTAAGTTTATTTTGAGAAGATTAAGACTATTTATACTTTTAATAAAATATCATAGAGTTTTCTTTAAATTTCTCTATAGTTTCGAGCTTGAGAACTTTACTTTTTATCCACGTTATTCGCCATGTCACATCCACATTTCATTAATTATAAAAAACACCATATAATGAGTAAATAATATTTCTTATTAATTTTTTATAGTAATTTTTTGTATTTTGAAAAAGTTGCATGATAAATTTTGTATTTCTATTGTATATAAAAAATATTTGATATAAATGAGTCTCAATTACTTATATTTATAATCAAATTGTAAAATTTGTAATAGAATTGGATTATATTTAGTTAGATTGGAGATAGAAGTATTAGAAAGGCTTTGAAAAAAACGATTTAATACCAATTAAATGATTGTGTTTTTTTAAAAAAATCGCCATGAATGAAAAAACAAATACGAGACAAAGAGTTCAAATTTTGAAGTGAATTAAAGCTTTTCAATATTTTTCATTCATGGCCAAGCTAGTGAAATTACCATAAATAAAAATCAATTATAACCAACTTTAGAAATTTATCTCTAACACTTGGTAAAGCATGGTTATATTCATGATCATCACATAGCTATCACAATATTCATCCATCCCTTATAGCTAACACGTATAATGCTTCTGAAGCAGATAGATTGATGGAAACCATTACCAAAAGATACTCATCTAACATATGCTCATGCAGAAGCAAATTAGTTTCAAAAAGACAAAATAAACTCACCATGGAGTTAGGAATCCAGAGTTTAATGTTGATGTAACGCTTCGTTCCACAAGAACCTCACGTATCCGCGCAAAATGCTGGGCAGCAGATGAGCAGATTTCCAAGTATGCTGACCCTGATCTCGAACCACTGTCACCATTTCCAAATAAAAGACTGCCACCATTTTGGACTCTTAAATTTTCAGTGTTCTTGATCATTCTTGAAATTCTCTTTCTTGGTCCAATTTCATTGCAGTTCACATTCTCCTTCCTTACACCAGCGTATACCAAATCACATGGCTGGTCTGGAGATGGGGTCTCAGGCACAGTCATGTGGCTCTCTTTAAGAGCTTCTCTAGCTTCTGCAACTTTTCCTGGAGTAGTTTGCTGTACATTTTTTTCCGGAGGAATATTCTCCTGGTCTATCGTAGTTTCATCACGTGATGGTGCCCCACAATCTGATAAATCAAGGTAAAATGGACTAGCAGAAACTTGATTGAACTTAAAACAAGATGTTACACTCATACCAAAGCCTCCTTGAAAGTCATTCTCATAACAGACCTGAGAATATGGGCTTGTAACTGAATCAAGGTGATGCCGAACTAGTTGCTTGCACTGTTTGGCAAGATCCTTAATGAACCTATTATAAGCATGCCTTAGAGCACCATGAAAACCAACATACCCATCCATATCTCCATTTTTCTTATCATCTGCACAATTGAAGTTGTAATATTTTGCATATTAATTTCAAGAATTAAGCTTTTGAAAACTAGAAAGATTGCAGAAAAACAAAGTTGCAAATCACACGTTTGGTGTAGGATTTCATGCATCAAGTATTCAAGTTCTAAAAATCTACACCCGAATCACAAGATGTATGAGCTTTGCGGTCTAAAGAAAGGTTTCTGACTACAATGACTTAATATGTTCTATTTGTTGTTATTTACTGTCAGAATCCAGTAAATCCATGTCACTTTTATAACAAGAAGAACCTCATTTCATCCCCTAAATTATTCTGAAAATGGAGAAAATACGGACCAGAAGTTATACTAGACTGAAAAAGCTTCTTACATTCTGAGTCGCGGATGTGATTTCTTTCTAAAGCAAGGTCAAAGAGATTCCCAAGAACAAAGGCAAGCCGATCACAGGCTGTGTCAAGTAGAGGAGCAAGCCAAGACCTGGCAGCAGCGCGGGCGATCTCAGCAGCAGCTTCTGTCAGACCTCTACCCCCGCCACGACCAGCATGGGCGAGTAATATATTCGCCACCTGTTTCAGGAAGGCTAAATAATTTAGCATTCACTGTTCGCTAATTTCAAATGTTCTAAAACTTTGCATCTTTTGAAAAATTAATACCTTCTCCCTAGATACTGGAGGACATTCAATGGAGTATGCAGCACACCGGAACTCATGCATCACTCTTTCAAAAGCAGCTCCTCCATACAGTCTAAGAGTAGCATTGGGAGGTTTTATATCTACAGTAACACCTGGCCAAACCCCAATACCACTCTCTGCCTGCTCCTCCATTGTTGTTTTCCCCCACTGCTCGGGGGCAGGATCGGCTGCTCCATCAATCAAAGCTCCCTTCACCAACCAATAGCCAGAGAAACTTTATAACTTAATCACTGTTAAAGCTGCATGATCTCTCGCTCAGTGATAGGTAAAAACTCAAAAACTACATGCTATCTTCCAGTGGAGGGACTGTTTAGTGCTATGCTAGACATAATTCTTAGTTAAAGAACACAGGGGAGACAAACGATATTTGTCTGTAAGTGATCAGGTACAATTTAAAAGTCCAGAAATAAATCTTGAATACTGATCAACGTAGAGCACATATGCAATTAACCAACATATTATCTAGCCTAAACAAGAAATTAAGGAATATTGGATGGTCCAAAAGAACGAGCAAAATGATCACTTACCACATGATTGCTAATAGAAGCTGCATGCAACATCGCAGATCTCCGCAGATGAGCAACATCAGAAGTAGCCAATATTTTCGAGTCCATTCTATCAAGCTCCGCATTAACTTCACAACAGCGTTGCTCAAGGAGAGCTAGGGTTGCTGGAGCAGCTTCTTTGTATCTCTTTTGAAGTTCAGACTCCAAATAGTCCCTCAGACTGCTGAAACCAATATAGGGCCGAAACTTCTCTTCATCAAATCCTCCCTTGACCCCTTCACGTAAATGATGTAGAATTTCTGAATCCACTTGAGATATTTGCCTGCGGAACTCATCATTTGTTATGGTGTTTCTATCCTTTGGCAGAGCCACAAAGAAAGGACGAGTGTTTTCCCCTAGGTATCCACTAGCACTTAGATAACGATCCACTTCCCAACGGTCACTAAACTCCTGCATTGATAGAAAGTCCCATGAATAGGAATCAGGCACAGCAAGTTCAGAGTAGAAGTCGAGTTACTGAAACATTTTTGCACAGCAGCAAACAAGGCTTCTCTCTTGCTATTTTCTCAACAACATATTCAGTCACACAGTTAAACGCAGAGATCATCACCTAATGCATCTCTAATACATGTTTTTTTGCCATTCCATTAACTACTTGTGTTATAAAAATAACTAGATACGATGTCAACAGAATAATATGGGGTTTTGTGATTCATATTCCACTCTGTATAGTACGTGCATTGATTTCCCTCATTTACCATCACCCTTTAACCTCATCAATTCTTTTCCACAAACAAATTAATCATACCTTGAGCCTATTGTCAAATTTTGAAACAACGATTACACTCCTTCTGAAGTTTGGATCAATTTCCTTAATTGCATCCAACCATAATGATGAACACCATTCCACACTACTCTGTTGAAGGAACACAAGAATACGATGGGGAGGACTGGCCAATGACTTCACCATCGAAAGAATTTCATCAGGTGTGGTCTCTGGTTCTCCTTTCCTTGCCTGAAATAAAATTTTCACATCAATAAGAAACATTTACGTCAGTAAAAACTCGCGAACTTCCAATTCACCTTGATGCTAAACAACCAACCTTAAGGACAAAGCCAGGGGTATCAATGATGGTGAGATTAGGACAATGTGCATATTCAGCTCTCATCACAATTGGCTTAGAAGAGACTGCAGTTTTAGTCCTTTTCAAGAGCACCTCTGTACGGGATTTTATAATGTCCGCAATTGTCGTTGAAGACACAACAGAGCTTCCATATTCCTCAGAATCCTCTTCCTGTTTCCAGTGGACAAGTTTCAGAACTTCAAACACGACAATAATGCACTAGCATTTCAAAAATTTAACATAATAAGATAAAGTAACTTCTACTGAACAAAATGTGGCTAATGCATAAATGTTCGATTACATAAACCGAAGACCTTAGCCTGTTAAATCCAATAATAATCACAGAGTTCCAATTTCAATTGGCGTTTTTTTCTTTTAATTAATTGAATTCATATAAGCAATTTTCATCACATTGTCACTAACAAATTTTCCATTCTCTATTTCATTCCATGTTTGTCAGCAACAAATAAAAATAATTCAAAATGCCAAATGCGGACACCCAACAATATTCTAATTTCCAAAACTAAAATAACAAAAAAACCCAAATTCAAAACAGAAATTGAAGGCCCTTATTCACTCAATTTATCATTCAATACATAGTATATGATTCCCATGAGAAAATTTAAATAAAAAAAATAGCCACATAAGAAACTAAAAAGAAAAAAAACCCTTCAAGACCAGAAAAAATGGAACCCACGTAAGAAGTAAGAAAAACAATAGAAACCAAGTTTAAATAAAAGAGACCTGAAATCGACAACGGGGCTCGAGAGCAGAAGGATCATGAACCATCTGAAGAATGAGGGGTCTACGAGTACCCATTTCGACTTCACGGACATTGAATCTGAATCCAAGAAGTGCTTCGAGAAGAGAGCTTTTTGCCATCAGATTGACCACCGAGTGCTACAATTTCAGGGATGGGTAGTTTCTCGCCGAAAGCAACTGCTGCTGCTTGCAACCGATTGTACGCTTCAAATCGGGAGTTAGAGGGGTTGTTTTGGTGTTTTCTTGAAAGGGAAGATGAGTTCGTTGATGGGGTTTTTGTAGGCGTGGTTAAGTGTGTGTTTGTTGTTGCCATTGTTGTGTGTCTCTCTGAGAGTGTCTATCTGACAGTGTCTCTCTGTGTGCCTGTGTGTGTGAGAGTGAGAGAGAGAAGGGGTCTTTTGAATTTGAAATACTTAGGGGGAGCGGGGGGAGAGAGAGACGTTTGGTTCACTAAATTTTTAGTAATATGAATTTATTTTCAATCTTCATTTTCAAAAATGTGTTCATTTTCATAAAAATAAAGTCGAGAATAGTTCTTTTACTGAGAAATAAAATAAATCAAGATTATCGATATTTAAAAAAAAAACTATCATTTATAATAATCATCTTATTTCCTTGTAATCGTCATAATATAAATATATTTTTAATGAATTTATATTGAATTACCATGAAAGCAAATCACGCTTACTAACTCTAAAACACTAAATATTTTATATTATATAAAATAAAAACTATTTATGGGATTAATCAAATCTAAAAATGCATATAAAACAACATGATTTTAATATTTTATTATTAATAGTGATCTAAGTTATGAGTTTAGGATTATCTCATAAAAAATAAATCAAGAAAAATCATAAAATTTAATTCTTAATTAATAAGATGTTAAGAGATGAGATTGAGAAAAAACCAAACAAAAAAATAATTTAACACAAAACAAATAGCAATAAAAAAAACAAATATGACAGAAAAATCATACCTCAGTGAATTTACATTAAGAACAAAAAAGATGAAAAGGCAAATAAAAGAGAGAGAGAAAGACACTCACGCACCACTCACATGTACATCTGTTGCACCACCAACAAGGGCTCACTAAGATGAATTAAACACTACCAAATAAGGCGGCATTCCATTTTAAAATAATTTTATTCGCTTTTCTTTAAAGCTTTTTGTTTAGATGATTGTAATAATAACTACTATGATATGTCATTGTTTATATTGCCTATTATGATGTGATATTGCTTGTTTTTATGATGCTTAAATATGAAAATTGCATTTGCTTGGTAATCTCAAAGATGTCATTGTTGTGGTTGAAAAAATAATGTTGATAAATATTTTGATATATTGTAGTTCTTATAATTGTTTTGGTTTTATTTACCTTGTGTATACTTTTAAAAATGAAATCTTTGAGTTAAACATATGTCAGTTCTAATACTCACTCATGATAAGCAACTTTTGAAAGATAAAACCATTGACATTCAAAATTAGGACTACAAGGTATTTTAAAGATTCATATTATTTGGAAATGTTGTTTGGTGTTTGTTTATCCATTATTTACATTCGATTATGTGCATATATGGATGACTCTATGCTTTTTCTATTGTTTCTTCCTACCTTATAGATTATGTCTAGTCTTTTTATGTTCATTAAAGTCATCCTTGGCCAACCAAGGTAGATTTTCAAAAAGATCTATGTATTCTCAAGTCTTGTATTGTTTAAACTGACTTTTTTTTTGTTTTTCAAAATTGCATTTTGGTTGAATCTCTAAAACTATTTACATCTTGTATTTGGTATGTTATTGATTATTCTTTTATTATTATACATCAAACTTGTATTTGGCCTAAAAAATGATGTTTTCTATTTGGTTTGTTATCGATTTCAATCTAAAAGGCATCAGAATCACTTATTTATTTATTTTTAAATATTGCAACTATTTTTCAAAGGCCATTTGATCTCTATGCACATTGAAAGTCTCATTAGACCAACATACCATTTGAAATAAATACAAAAAAATTTATTTTTGTTTTCCCATAAATCATGTAAAATGTATTTTGTTATTCACAATGTTAAGGGATAAAATGGACTCAACATGGGTCATTACCCTATGTATCAATAAGAGTAACTGATTTTTAATATTTAAATAAAAAATAAGTCTAAAAAATATTTAAGTCCAATATTAACCAAATAATTAGGAGTATTGGTCTCTTTGATTAGTTTACATGTATGTGAGGGTATAAGATTGTTCACTTGCCATGAATATACAATAGATAATTCATAACATTGGTGTGTACGAACATTGATGAGGAGGGACCAATAAAAAACTAAATCATAAGAAGGTAGTTGTTAAGTAACAAACCTTGGAGACAAGTAAACTCTCAAAAGGTTATTTGTTGAAACTTACTTCATAAGGGACTTTCATGTCATTAGATCTTACTCCAAGTAGATTGTTGTGACAACAGTTTTTTCCTGTTTCGCACGTTGCCATCCTCAGAGAGAGAAGATGATGCACGGAAAAAAAGTTTTTTATAATCATAAAATTATGATTATAATTTTTAGGAATCTTTATTTAGTATCAAGGTAATTATGAAACTAATGATCTGCGAGAGTCTGGTTGGGGACTTGTTATGCAAGGGGAAAATGCATCACCCCAGTGCACTCAACCTAAGGTAAGTTGTATTATTGTGTGATTGTTTTTCTACATCAATTTTTTTATTTGTTGGTCTTTTCTAAAGCTTAAAGTAAATCTTTCTTCGTGAGATAGTCTCTACCTCATTGAGTTGAAAACCAAACCATTCTCAGGTTCGAATTTTAACATTGTATTTATTGTACTTTAATATCTATGGGAGTATTTTACAATATAATTTTACATCTCGATAATTAAAATTTGCAAAAAAAAATTAACAAAATGTTTTTTTGGAAGATTTTTAAATTTATTTTAAAACCTCAGAAAAGATGCATTTTTGTGAAAAATATGCTTAGGAATTTTTAGAATTCAACCGTATGCATAAAAACAAAATATTATTTTTTGTTTTTTTAATACATTTTTTATATATTATATTTCTTAATATGTGTGTGTGTGTGTGTGTGTGTGTGTGTGCAAGACTAGGTCTAGCACATCCCAAGATGTGCCATTCAGCCCAACAACCCTCTCGATTGGACTGGACACACTATTTAGCCTAACAGCCTAATGCTCACATGTAAGTGAACAGTAGCACCGCCAGAGGAGAAGGTTATCGGTTGCCATGTAGAGGAGGTCAATTCAGTGCCGAAGGTAGTGAGAATAGTGGCCGGTGGGGAGGAAGTCAATTGCTATGGAGAAAGGTGTCGTTGTTACAGCCAGAGGAGAGGAAGGAGTTGTTGCGGTTGTTGCTAGGGAGTATAGCTACTGCTATGGCCGGAGAAGAGGGAGAAGTGCAGCTGCTGCTATGGCCGGAGAAGAGGGAGAAGTGCAGCAACTGCTGCTGTCATCAGAGAATAAGAAGATGATATTGTGAAAGAGGATGTGCAACTATTGTTGCTATTAGAAAGAAAAAAGAAGTTGTTGCCAATGGAGAAGTACATCTATTGTCGATGAAGAAGAGGTTGTTGTCGATGGAGAAGAGGTTGTTGTTGATGGTTGCTTCTGCTACCACCGGAGGTGAAAAAGAAGCCAGAGATGTTGTCGAAGAAGAGGAAGGAGTTGGCGGTGCTGAGAGGTTGCTCACAGTTTCTCCTTTTTTTTCGTCCCTTTTTTTGTTACTATTTTTTCCTCTTTCTCCATCTATATTTTTTTTATTCCTTCATTCTGTTTTTGTTTTCCCCTCGTTTGCTCAATTGTGTTCTTCGTCATCCCTTCTTGTTCGTTGATCGCATGTATTTATAGGAATACAACGACTCTTCAGCTAACAGTGCATGGGTTTGCAGGTTGCCTTTCCACTTCTGCAATGATAAGAACGATGACATGTCTGCACTGTTCAGGCTAAAACACAAAGCACTGTATTGGCTGCTTGCAATTTATACTAAATTACACTAGTACAATTGTCCCTCAATTTATAATTGTTCTAATTACGCTCTTAATTAACTTTAAACTTTTAATTTTATATAATTTTATCCCCGCCAAAATTCAATAGCGGCCTAATATTTACACGCTTTTTTACTTCAGTCCTTGGTTTCATATTTATACAAATTGACCCTCAATTGTGTATTAAATTTTCAATTGCCTTCCATTTTACCCACGATTTCAATCAATTGAAATGGAAAATTTTTGATTTGGTCTCTGAAAATTTCATTCTTCTTAATTAAAACTGAATTAGGCTCCCGAGCTTTATTTTTCAGTAATTAAGTCCTTAATAAAATTAATTTGACCAATTTAAGGTGTAATTAAGTTCTTGTATTTAATTAAATCCTTTAATTGAACCCTAAATTAATTCCTAAGCATAATTATACTTTAAATTGGCCTGTAAAACATACAAGTATGTTTTTTAACTTAATTTTTATGCAGATTTATCCCACAATAATTTATTTTAACCTTGAATCTACATTTTGCTTTATCTTTGGGCACAATAGAAGTACGATCGAACTCTTGAATTCATCCAAAATTTCTAACTTGTTTTTTGCATCAATGATAGCCTCATTTTATTTTATTTTGGTTTATTTTTTTTTAAGGATAACCCAGAAATGGGTTATGATATAGATGAACCTATAATGGTCATTGTTCGGGAAGGATTGAGGCATATGATCTTCATTCATTCAATAAATATTGTAAGTGAATCTTTAGTATTATAGGATTGATAAATCATAACAAGGCATTATCCATTAACCCTTTATTGAATTTGAGTTGAGTTCAATGAGCCCAATATAAACTCATACATAATTTGATAAACTATTAATTGTCACAAGTCATGATCCAAGTAAACATGCATAAAAATATCAATTTACTAAAACGTTAGGAGTGACAAAAATAACCATGACTTTATAAAGGATAAGCATGAAACCTACCTTGATTTTAACTTATCATAGTATACTTTTGTATATAACTCACTAATAGGATAAGAAAACAAACTATTAGGAATAAAAAAAACAATTAGCAATGCAATTTACTTCAAGTAAGATGCTTTAGGGTGATAGTATCAATCAATTACTTTGCAATTTTACAAACCAATTAAGCTTTTTATTAGTGATCATAATATTAGGTGGTAACTTCTTTTTCTATCTTTACCCCAAACATAAACAAGCTTTTTGTTTTTATAGGCATGTTTTAATGTCATGTTTGATATGTTTAATAATATAACATAAATAAAAAGACACAATAATAGTAAATAAATGAAAAAAGGAAAAGGGTTCAAAAAAACTTGATTCGAGCTTATCTAAGTTAACATGTCAAATATATGACTTGGCTGTGATATTAGGATAACCTTATTAAAGCAAAATAAATAAAACTATGAAGCATAATTATGAAGTAACTCAATGTTAAAGGGCAAAACTAAAAAAATATTTGTTTAAAAGAAAAAAAAACAAGTTAAACAAGATTAACTTGTTAACCCTATAATCACGACTATAAGATTAAAGATAACCATATAGAATGAAAAGTAAAAAAAGAGCATGAAAATCAATTCTCAATCAATCAAAAAAAATGAAATTGAAATAAGAAATATTTTTTCTATAAAAAAATCAAATGTTGAAGGATCGATTCTGGTAACAAAGTAAAAAAATTAAATGAGAATGCGGTAACATTATATAGAGCAAAATAAAATAAAAAAACTCAAATTCTAGCAAAATGAAATATTAAATGATGAAATTAAAGAAAAAAATAATTCTAAAAGGTAAAAAAAACTCAACCCAAGCTTACTTGGTTCAACATGCAAGATTTACAACCGTGTTATATATCGAGGTAACCCTATCGAGAGTAAATTAAATAAGATCATGTATCTCACTTATCAAACAATCCAATGTTGATAGGCAAGATAACCTGTATCATTTTTAAATATAATGAAAAATCTTATAGAACATGTATATGAACATGAGCTTAAAAAAAGAAAAAAAGAAAAAAATGAGCAAACCTAGGTGAATCTCCTAAACCTAGGTTGATTTTTTAAACTTGTAAGTTGTGAAGTCATAGGCCAAAGTGCAATCAAGAAGCTTAATTCTCAATTAATTTATTATTTGAAGATGAAACTGAAAAACAAATATCTATATATAAAAAAATTTAAAGTTAAAAATAGTAATCAAAAGAATAAAAATCAAATATGATAGGATATAAAACTAAAAAAATGATGAAATTATATCCAGAATAAAAATTATCTAAAATAAAATATATAACAATCAAAGAATAATGATCAAATATGACAAATGAAAAAAAAATCAAAGGAGAATGAAAATGAAAAAAAAATTCAATTTTATCAATTATTTAAAATAAAATAATTAGCAATCAAAACAATAGGCACCAAATCTAAAAAATCAACACATTTAGAGTGCTTCTTTGAAAACCTTAAGAGCTATGCAAAAATTAAAGAGTGGAAAGAAAAAGAAAACAAAAAAAAGTTATTGATGCCAAACTAGATGTCCATCGACCACTCTCATTATCTAGTGATGGAAAGGTCATCAAGATGATTCAAATATTGCCTTGAAATATAGAGTTTTGTTGTTAGACAAGTCGATACTTCTTGTCCGAATAACACGATAACTATGCACACATCAACTTTTCTTAATAATATTTATATTTATTCAATTACTAAATTTCCTTCAAATAAAATTGATTATTACTAAAAAAAACCCATAATGAAAATACAAAAAAGCCCATAAACGTTAGTCAAAGAATTCTTGTTTGCAAAGGTAATTTAGTCATTTTACTATGCTTGAAAAAGTTAAATGTTGAAAATTCTTTTTTTAAACAAACATTAAGCATTTAAGTCCAAGAAACATCTACTTTTAAAAATATATTAAGTCAATATTTTTTTAAGTGATAGCTTTTGACCTTGAATACTATTGAAGTAAAGCAAGGATTTTATTGATTCATTGTTCTGCATATATTTCTCCAGCTCATGTTGATGTACCTTTTCTTTTGCAAGCTGAAGAGGGGCAAGAACCACTTAATGAATAATAATAACAAGCAAATGAGCTAAGAAATACTAATCTTTATTTTGGGTAGGATAGATATTTGAACATTACGGTGTTAGGACTTTGTAGAAACATTGCAAAAAATAGCAATTCAATCCTACTTGTTATTATGTAATTCTCATGTAAATAAATAATATTTCGTTTTTTTCTTCGCAATTAATTTTTTATTTTATTGAATTTTTATTTGCACCATATTTACTTTTAAATATTAATGATATTTCAATATGTTCTACTACTTCGAAAATATTCATAAATAATTAATTAATAAATTAGGAAAATTAATATTGATTAAAAAATAGCAATGATGATCAACAATGGAAATTCAGTTGCTGACTATAACTCAACAACGGATTTTCCGTTGAATTACAAAGCTCAGCAACGAAAATTCCATTATTGACTATCAGCAAACAAAAATTCCTTTGCTGAATATTACTCAACAACAGAAATTAGCAATAAATATCACGTTCCTAATTTATTTGCTCTGCAATGGAATTTTTGTCTTGCAGATGAATTAGCAACGACAAATTTGCATCGGATACTTTTCCGATGCAAACTCCGTTGCTAATTTTTTTAGCAACAAATTTCCTTGTTATTTGCAAGAGATTACATGACTGCTAATGACCCTATTTTTTTTTGTAGTGTATGGATACTGAATAAAAATGTATTATGACAACAAAGTTGTAATTTCCATAACTAATAACCTGATTCAACATGACCAAATTAAGCACATGGAAGTAATTGATCACTTAATCGAGTAGAAACTCGATGAGAAGATTATGATTTTTCTTTTTGTTAGGTCTAAAGATCTAAATGACATATATATTTACTAAAACAGTATCAATATAAGTGTTTCACTATTCATTTCAACAAGTTAGTTACAAAGATATCTTTGTACCAACTAGAGGATGAGTGTTTACAAGAGCTAATTTAGCAATAAGAAACTAAAAATCAACAGAATTATATTTTTAAATTTTGAATTTCCATCCTTAAATAGGACTCTCTTTATATATACACATTTGATCTATACAATAAAATTGAAGACAAAAATTATACAAGAACATCGTCTCCATCAATGCTGACAATTTTATGTTTACATAAGATTGATATTTAGATTATGGACTATGCTATAGGATCTCATGTCAAGGAAATGTTTGTATACTTGTGGATGGACTTAGCCCAATAACATTAATTAATTTTGGACACGACACATCCTTATCATCTGTAATCATGACTTTTTTTTTAATGAAAGCATGATATTTTGTATTAATCATTGTTTTATTTTCTTACTTTTATTCTCTCTCTTTTCATATACTTTTTTTCTATTTTTGTTGGCAAATAAATCCATAAATAGCTAATTGGGTTGACAAGCACATTGATGGAATAAGGACACCACAATTATATCAAACTTAATCTTTCTTTCTTTAATTTTAAACTTCAAATTTTACTTTTAAATGAAAATATTGGATGAAAAATAAAAGAAAAATGAAGTTAAATAGTTTTGAAAAACTTGTGCATCTAAGAACAACGAGAATCGGACCACCACCTTGTAACATAGGCACATAACTAGTTGTGGCTTTAGAGGGGTGTTTGACTGTGTTTCAAAAATATTTTTGAAAAAAAATGATTTTTTTTATTTTCATTTTAAATTATTATTTTTTATGTTTCTAAACAAATAAAACTTTCAAAATCAACTGTAATCACACTCTCAAATAAACACTAGATAAAGCACAAAGTTTAGCATTGATCTTAACAAAACCAAAGGAAAGAAGAGGGTTTCAGAAAATCTTCATTAATGACCATTTTTCGTTCAAACTAAAGCCAAATCGAGAAGATCAATGCTAAATGGAGAAGTAGGATTAGAAGACTGTTGTTTATCTAGCCACCAAACACGCATGATCATGCTATTTTGATTTTCTTTTTTTCTGAAATCATTGACAAAAGCTAAACACAGGATGCATTCCTTTAATTAATGAAGAGGTCTCTTCATGCCAAGTCAACGACAGAAAGAGCTAGGGCTTTGCGGACACAAAATTGTGCCCTAATTTCATGCGCTTGGATACCATTTTGCACTGATGTTGAGTATTTGATTTTGTATTTCAAAAATATTTTTGAAAATAATTGAATTTTATTATTATTTTTTTAAAATTAAAAAAAGTTGATAATTTTAGATTATTTTCATATGTCAATATCAAAAATAATTTTTGATATATTTTTAAACAAAATTATTTTAAAAAATAATCACCGTATCTTGGATGCAATAGCCTACAATACTGAAATAAAATTCCCATGCAGAACATGCAAGACTAGAAAAGCCTGCATTCCCAAGTTGACCTAGTTATTTGATAACCCTAGCTAGGTCTGTAGGTGGTTTGAGTTTACTTTTTTTAGTGCCTGTTTGGGACGGGTTGTACCGTTGTTTTCTCAAAATTTAAATTTTTTTTATTTTATTTTAAATAAAAAAAATTTGAGTGTTTTTAAATTATTTTGATGTGCTGATGTCAAAAATAATTTTTAAAAAATAAAAAAAAATATCATTTTAATGTATTTCTAAATAAAAAAACACTTTCAAAAACAACCACAACCGCACTCCCGATTTTTCCAAGTCAATTTCATCCTATAATTTTTGGTTCAGATTCATTTAACCAGATCACACTTGCATTAAGAAATACTGGGACTGACATTCTTGAAAGTAATAATATTACTAATTAATGTAATCAGAAAACTGGAATTAAATTAGCTTCTCCTTGCCAAGTTGCATCCAGCAGCCTGTTTGTTAGGTCTGGCCGAGAAACTATTTTCTCCAAAGAAATTTCAAATTACACATCGTTGAAGCACTCCCGTGACAGATTTATAGATTCATTAAAGCAACCCAGTTGCAGTTTTATATTTCATCTCCTTAAATTTATTTTTGAACCACCAAATAATTATTCAGCTCTGATTTACTTAGACTTTCTGAAAGCAACGACTTTTTGTGCTTTGTTTTATGAATTGAAGGGCCTGTTTTGGAGGGACGGTTGCTTTTGAAAGTACTTTTTGTTTAGAAATACATCAAAATGATATTTTTATTTATTTTTTAAAAATTATTTTTAATATCAACACATCAAAATGATCTAAAAACACCCAAAAAATTTCATTTAAAATGAAAAAAAAATTAATTTTGATCAAACGCCGGTTTGTCCACAGTGCCAAACAGGCACGAAGAGTGCACAAATCTTCAAGGATTCATCATTTGAATGATAAATGGATTCAAGTCTCCAAGAAGCATGATATAATGGAAAAGAACTTGTGATCTGGACATCAGATCTCGAGTTCGAATTAGAACATACATCATTTTTAAAAGCATGTGATAGCCGAGGTTTTATCGTCCACCATTATTACAGCAATATGCCATTGCGATTAGATCTAGAAGAAGACCGTATCGTTTCTCAAATGTAGAAGTCAAAAAGAAAAGGAAAAAAAAAGAGCAGTGGACTATGATTTAAATCGGCACATGATCTGATCTGGTAACACAAAACAAGAGAATATTCGTAGGGTTATGGAGTCAACACGTTATGCTATGATCACGGCTGGAGATCGATGAAAACCTAAAGCTAGTAAGAGGAACGAGGCATGTCAACCGTAATTTTATAGTTTAGATGCTAATTAAGATTTGTTTATGGAATAGACATAGTGGCACACCTACATGCTTCAGTAATGTTTGCTTATTAAAACTTTAATAACATATTAAACAATTATTTCAACCAAGAAATATAATTAATTGCTTGATGAGTGCCTAAAATATTACCTACACTATTCTTTTAGCAAATAACACTCCAAGCTAGCTAATAATGGATCCTAGTTTTATCTAATGCATGCATTGAGGATCTAGGGTCTCCTTAAATTAAAAAAAAAAATGGTGTTTTTAGACCATTTTCATGTGCTGATGTCAAAAATAATTTTAAAAAAATTATTATTTTGATATATTTCTAAACAAAAAACACTTTTAAAAACAACTTTAAACGCAATATCAAACCGTTACTAAGGCCTAAGGCATGGCCAGACTTTCATATTTCGAACTAGTGATCAAATTATATTTATTTGACTAAGCCAAGAATCTAGAGTTTCATTGAGAATGATTTTATCATTATACTAATTAGTATAAGAACTTGGCCATCCCCGTGCAAAACTCCGAGGCAGCATTGTATCCTTCCCAACTTTTCTCAGAGAATGGCCAGAAGTTCTCTCCTCAAACTCGCAACCACTCTCTCCTTAGTCGTTTCCATCCTCCTGGCCTTGCACACTCAGAAAACCCTATCGCTCGAAATAGAAGATGAAGATGAAGAGTACGTTCTTGACACCCCGCCGCCAGTCAGTTTCATCAGATCAGGAAGCCGGTTCTTGGCCGGAACTGTCGTAAAGAAAGGCGCACGGTGCCGCGCCGAGCGTTCTAACATTTGTAATGGGGTCTCGGCCAACGCAGGCACGGGCCTGCTTCACTGCTGCAAGAAACATTGCCGCGATGTTCTTGCAGACAAGAACAACTGTGGACAATGTGTTAACAGGTGCAAATTTGGAGAGTCTTGCTGCAATGGAAAGTGTACAAACGTCGCTTTCAATGCGAATAATTGTGGAACATGCGGCAAAAAGTGTTCTCCGGGGGTGAAATGTCGGTATGGAACATGTGGGTATGCTTAGATATATTTCATGGTATAAACACATGGTTTTTTTAGCTAGGAATCATGTCAATGATACTGTTGTTTAGCTAGTTTGTGTCACCAATAAAGAAAGCCTGAGTGGAGATGGAGGTGGTATAAATATTTTTCATGGTATAAATACATGGTTTTTTAGCTAGAATCATGGTATAAATACTGTCTGGGACTTAGCTTATATTACTTGGGCAGGATATTTCTTATTTCTTATCTTCACAGGGGAAATAGAGTGGGTGTTTTGCACTTGATTGAGTTTTGCATTCCTCAGTTGAGAGTATACAGAATCAATAAAGAAAGCCTGTGTTGAGATGGAGGCGGAGATGATTCTCATTCTGTCTACTAGTAGAAACTATCGTTGTTCATACCTGGGATGTCACTTTTGTTTTGTTTCGGCAGAAATATTTCATATCAGTTAAAAAATAAGACAAAAAGATATCGTTTTATCTCGGTTTAAACGATGTCATTTTATCTCGATTTAAAATTCCAGAAATATTTCTTACCAGTTGCATGTAGTTTACAATTTCACATTTCTTACCACCATTATACATCTAATATATATTTTCTCATTTTACTAGTTTGTCAACCAAGACCTAAATGTATAACCAAGTAGATTTAACAAACATAAAATAGTACTCAAACAACTTATTCCACATGAATCACAATCAATCATAACATACTACCATTATTATTATTTTTTTGGATTCGAAGAAACCTCGCTTCTTAGAAAATATACTTTGTGGGTCCAGGTGAGTAAATAAAACTCTGGATATCCCAGATTCTTACAAGAGATGCACGCCCTGACTCGAACTTGAGACCTGCTGTGTAGATTTCAAGCCCTTTACCGTCATGCAACGTTTCTTGGGAACATAAATTAATACTCAAACAGATTATTCCACATAATTCATAATCAAGCATAGCACATTACCATCATTATATCAATCCAATTTAACAAAACATAACTTGCACGATCCAAAACTTACCAATTCAATTTGATAGAATTCCTCTCATCTAAGAAACACTCCTCGTACCATCTAACTGAAGAGAAATGAATGAGAGGAGGAGGAGAACCAAAATCAAGCCCTTCTATCAAATCCTTGACCGTCAATACTTTTCATGTATAGATTTATTCTATATTTTATATGAGGATTTATACCAATTAACTAGAGATTTTCACCCCTGTCATAAATCATTTCCTCTTATTTTATTATTTTATTTAACAGGAGGTTTACACCAGAAGCCCAAGTCCATGTGCTTGAGGGAGGTCCCTACATGAAATACGAACCAAACATCAAAATTGAAGATATTAATGGTCAGAATTTGGCCACCTGAAAGTTTTTTCTCTTTCAAAATCGTTGGCACTTTCTCTTTTATTTTTCAGAATCTAAGGATTCTAATGTAAGAAAATAAAGTTTGGTAACAATCGAATGGACCAAACATAAAAAATATTTAAATAAAGGGACTAAAATGTAGTGTTATATGCCTGCAAAATAAAAGACATGGGAAAAAAGCTTTCAGTTTTTCTCAATATCAATTTTGATCCTTACTTTTTTATTTTATTTTTACAATAATTAAAAATTAAATTATATCAAATCGACATGTCAATTAACGACCGTAGATACAATGTAATTTGAAAATAATAGAAAACTCACCATGTAATTTGAAAATAGTAGAAAACTCTAGGAAAACAAAACTTTTAAGCACCAGATTGAATGAAATAAGAGTTTGAATACCAAACTAAAACTAATCTAGAAATTAAGGGATCTGGAAGGAAAATTGCCTAGTGAACACCGTTGTGAATTGTGAAATATAACTATGAGAGGATGAAGTACAGTAGATTACTAGTCTCTCCCAATAGAAAAAAAAATAATAATAATAAAAATATATATATATATATATATATATATATATATATATATGAAATATTATCAATATTTGATTTGTTGTGCAATTCAGTATAAAATAAATATAAGTCCACCAAAATGGTTCGACAAATTACCTGATGCACAGTGTACTTTTGTCAAACAAATCTCAAACTGAATCCTTTTACCCCTTTAGCCTTCACCCTTGTAACAAGTATATGCTCGAGGCAAATGTGAAATCTTCGAAAGAGAGAGCTGATCTTTTGGCAGGGGGAGGGTATTAGCACTCCTAGAAACCAGCATCTCCTTCAAGATTACCATTTAGAAACAGCCAGCAAGCATTTCAATCTTCGAAAGAAGAATTGTCCAACAGAACTCGACCAGAGACTACAAGCAATCAGTGATCACTCAAACCAATACCCTAATTCAAACGACAAGTTTTGAAATGAATATTGAAAGCTGTCCCTTTGGCCATGGATCTATGAACAAAACTTTGAAATCAACCGTAGCCAAGTACCTAGCATTTCAACCATATTGCAGATTGCCAACTCCATCTCTTCAATGTGACTGAATAATTAGATAAAACTTTAAGAGCTTGTCCTTGTCTAGATCCATGTACAATTTTGGAAAAATAAAAATAAGCACCCTATAGGAATAACCATTTATGTCTCCATAATTAAATCTTTAACTTCTTGATATGAATCAGAAAATCTATATGGCATGTCAGGTATGTAAAGACACTTTCCGTCGAGTTTCAAAATTGATTACTCATCAATAACTCATTTATATTGCAGTAATGGGTCTATTAATCGATCAGCAATCCCCTGTTTTCTGAAGTTTGGAAATTTTCAGTGTCCTGAACTCCGATTTGTGAAAACTGCTTCACCAGCATATCGACATAGGCCGGCAAGGAATCCTTAAAACTCTTTGAGCAGCTCTTATCCCCCTCGTCAACATCCTGAACCCCACCTTTGACCAGACACCCTACCTGAGCACCATCCATATACGCCTTGCATGCCACGAGAATATCATTAGCATGATTGAAGAAGTGGCCCAGCACAAAGTCCTCAAAATGCTGCAACCAACGATGATTTGAATCGATTAGTTTTAAATCTAAAGGAATGCAAGAGTTTCATCAGCTGAGAATTCCCATGCACAGTTTGATAGAATAAAATGACAGGCCTAAACTCGGATGAGAATCACTGAAGTTGCAGTAAGATAATCACAGAAGCATCATCACAAAATCACAGCAGTATGTTTCTTGATGCAAGGTCATCCATTGAGAGAGTTTTTTTTATGCTTTCAAAACAAAGCAAAATTAGCGTTTGGACTCTTCTAGTTATTCATGGTTCGTACCTGTGCCCATACTCCCAATGTTTCTCATTTTTAACATATTTTAAAAGTACTAAAAACTATTCCAATTAACAGTTAAGTGGTGGATCTAAGGTGAAAGTTACCCATATTTTCAATCATTTATACTTCTCCTGGGATGAATATCAATATAACTCAGGAGACATTTTAAAACCAACAGGAATCCCTGATGAAAATAAGCAGTTACAAGAAATTCACCTCAGGCGGCCTCCTCATTGTGTAAACCATTGTTTTGAGTGATAAGAAAAAAGTGCTCTCGCTGTACTCCTGAGATCGTTTTTCACCATTTGCTGAACCACTCAGTCGTTCATATCCAGGCTCATTAAAAAAAGGCTTTTGGTTCAATATCAATGCTTGTATAGATACCAGAACTTGTAGCACAGTAGAGACTCCAGGCTGCCACTTCTCATTCTTGTTACCCTGCCAGGTTCCAAGAAGACTGAGGCATACCTTCCCACAATTATACAAGTTCGGGTTGAGTCGAAGGCCACCAGAATGGTAGTAGACAAGCTAACACAGACAAATTCAAAATTATGAGAATGTTGAACAGCAGAAGATGCAAAAGAAATCCACACAAAACCTAGATCACTACCGGTGGTACTTTGGGGTAGCCAGCAGGGAAAAAAACATCAAAGAAAAAGAGACCATCATGGTAGGGAGTACCCTCTGCTCCAATAATTACAGCCCTCAATAGGTCCATCCTTGTTTCATAAACCCTAACAAATATAGAATCTGTTGACACAATAGAAGCAGGACAAACACAATGTGAGAAATGAGTTATCCAGAGCTTGGGAGAGAAGCAATTCAGAGAGGATTAAATAGACCTTTTTTCCTTTTCACAAGAAATATGTTTTACTGAATAAGGTGGGGTGTTTTAACTGGACAGAAAAATCTCAATAAAGTCATACTAATTGCATTTTTTCAATCATTTGTTACATGTTGAAGATCGCCGTCACATTAAATTTATAAAGTTCCTCACAATTAGCAAAGGGGGAAAACAGCTAGATGCTGAGAAGCATTAATGAAATTGAGGAGATAAAAAGAAGAAGTTTGTGTGTCATTTAATGTTAGTATACACAGAAATATTGGTAGTCTTTCAACTCAATTGTTTTGTCATTGTATACTTTATCGTTACTTCATTCTCTTCAGTAGCCCCCTAGTGAATCTGAACAGGTAATAATATGAACACCACAAAGGGAGCGCAGTGGGGAGGAGGTTTATTAGAAGAAGAGGAGGGGGAGGAGACCTAGCATCTACTCAAACTAGTGGTGGTGATTAGAGATCAGAATCAGAAAGGATAAAGCTTACCTGGCAAATCATTCTCTAGGATTCTCCACTCTTCCTGAATTCTCTTTGCCCAAGTCTTTGGTGGCTGCCAGAAGGAGGAGGATGCTAGCATTATGCAAACAAATCATTAACAGAGAATAATAAAAAGAAATATGACCTGTATCTTCTAAAGTAACCACCTGCTTCATGGAAGAACCTTTAGAAGTATAGTGATGGTCTGAATGATCTTCGACTGTATCAAATCGTTTGAATAGCTGAAACTTTCTGAGGATATCATCTTTATTTAGATTTTTCAGAGTTCCAGCTGGCTTTTCTTCAGGAGGGATATGCAAAGCATCAAACGGATCAGAGAAATTTGAATGACTTGTATGGTTATCAAATGAATTTTTGAATTTCGACATAAATGTTGACATGGAAGGGCCAATAATAGGGAAATGATGCAATCCTCCCACAAATGAAGGGGGAGTTGGATACAACTCGGGAGCAAGACTGGTATGTCCCAAATGTGCTGGCCCAACTCCATGAGGGAGCATATCATTGCCTAGGTGCTTTGCATAGCCATACACAGTTGAACTACTTGAAGCGGCTGGCTTTCTTTTACTTTGGAAAGGTGGGAAATTCAAGGCACTCCTCCCATGTTGTGAAATGTTTTGTTCTTTCTTACTTTGGGCAGCCTGGGGAATTGACCACGAAGAGGGCAGGTTCACTCCAGAAGCATGACACATGGAATCCATAGGGTTATGAAAACTTGAATCACTCCCTGAACTCAGTTTCTTGCTTGCATGGGTAGGCTTCAATGACCATGAACCCCCACCATTAGACTGCATTTGATTGCTTGTACTGAAAGCATTAGTTCCATTAGCAGTTTTCTTTGCATTATTATCAGAATCTGGCAGCCACGGAATGGGCGCCTCCACTCCAGGAGGAATATCCACATTGTCAAAATGGGATTGTAAATATGAATACTCGTCAAACTCCATGAAGTTATCAAAATCAAAATCCATACATGCGCCATCATCATACAATGAGTCAGAATCAAGACCATCCACATTAATCATATTATTTTCTCCAGGGGAAGAACTTAAAAGATGATCAGAAATGCCATCCTAGAAAAAAAGGGGAAAAATACCAATAAGAAGAAACACCATGTATTAGCGCTAACAAATGTACATTGTATAAACTAATACATACCTTAGCTTGACTGAAACCATCAAAATTCTCTCCTATAGATTTCCCTTTATTCTTTATGTCAAATTTCTTGTCAAGAATCATCACATCAATGGGATCTTCTTCCTTGTCAACATCAATTATTTCATGAAGAATAACCTGCAAAATAATATTTCTTTTACAATTACAATGCATAGACTGATGGAAGTGAAAGGCACGTGAAGGAGATTAAAGACAGGAAATTTAATGTCTTTTCTTCGACAGTGAGATGAGAAAAGGAAAATTTCCTAAATATTATCCTCAAGAGGTAAAAAGAAGTTAGTAATAAGTCATTCTTATATTTGAGAATTCTAAATCCTAAGTAGCCTCAAACACTTTCATAATTTGCACTCTTTACTAGTATGATCCCCAACCTAGTTTCATCTATCAATCCCACCCTATAATTAACCACTTTAACCCCAAAATCATCACTTTACCAAAAAATGCTGCACTTGAGATGGCTGCTTGACCATCCCAAGTCCTGACACGCCTGGAATAGGTCAAATACAACACAAAACAATAAGGGAAAATCCAAAAAATGAAAAGCAAAGCAACCTGCAAAGTTACAAATGTAAACTTACAATATGTTAAATCATTCCTTCCCTCCAAAGTTAGCTTACTGTTAGCATTATTATCTCATCTAAACACGGTCATCCTACCCAGTGCATGCTCAAAAGCAGAACCTATCAGCCAAGCTCACCAAAAGCTAAGCCCTTTTCTTCCATTCATGAAATTTACTTCAAAAAACTTTGCATTGAGCTCATATTTGATTCAGATAACTTACATCTATACACTCTCTGATTGATTCAATGTGAAAACATAAATAACAGGCAGGGGAAATAGAACCAACTGTAGCAGTACACTACCACTATCTTATACAAAGATCTGAAATTGACCCAACTCCAATCCTAGAAAAAAGAGCTTAAACCCAAAGTAAAGAAAACCTCCATAAACACTGGCATTGTCTTTATCTACTTCACCCTTACTCACGATACTTCAAAAATAAAAATCATGATTGTAAACCAAACAGAACTCTTTCAATCCTATGTATTAATCAACAATCAAGAACTCTCAACTCTACCCACACTGAAATTGAAGTTAACAATAAAACACAGAGATAAGGACAAAGTCAATACAATTATTTTACAGGTTTGACAATCACAGAGACACTAGATACCCAGGAAAAGGAATGAAACAATAAGAGAACGCAAGATAAATTCATGATCAAAATAAATGAAGAGCAGAAAAAGTTCTGAATAAAGACAGCAACTCTTTTTAAAAAGAACCTGCTTGTTTTTAGACTGTTTAGTACTGTTAAAGCGAGAAACAATCGGCGTTGGAGGAGGTGGGATTTCGATCACGTCAGGGTCCATGAACACTCTCTTTTTCCTGTTGGGTTGGTGAGAAAGTGTGAAGAAAGAAACGAAAAGAAAAAATAATTCTAATTCAAGAAAAGCAAATATACATATATATACATATATATAAAGACAGCATCTTGAGAGAAAGAGGGTAGAGACTTGGAATTCAGAGGGATGTGTGGCGGCAGCGGCGGCGGCGGCTTCATTGATGATGACGATCGGGTAGTGGAACAATTAAGAAAGATGGGTGGAGCACGGTGGGCACGGAGAATTGGCAAGACTTGGGTTGGCTCGATGATCAGAAAGACAGAAGTGGTTCTGTTCTGTAACTTCTGTTAGGATGTTTCTGAGGCTTTCGCTCCTTGAAGAATGGGTGCATACATACATGGTTACTTGCTACATCGAGGGATAGAGAGAGAGAGAGATGGCCAAGTCTCTAACAAGTCTTGCTTTCTTTTTTATATTCTGAGTATTTAATTGTACTTTTTGTGTTTTTTTATTATAATCTTCCCAACTATATCTGATTGTATGTGTGTCTGTGTATGTGTGTGTATGTATGTGTGTGTATGTGTGTGTGTGTGTTTTTTGTCTGATTGTATGGATGTATGTGTGTATGTGCATGTATGTGTGTGTAATGTGTATGGCTTTGGTTAGAATTGCTTGGATGCCACCTCGCATTTACAGTGCTTTGGGAAAAGCAAGAGTTTTTATTTGGCTAAACGGTTCAACCGTTATTTGGTTAAATTTAAAAAAAAATCATTATAAATAAAATAAATTTAGTATTTTTAAATCATTTTAATGTGCTGATATTAAAAATGATTTTTTTTTATAAAAAAAAATATTTTAATGTATTTCTAAATGAAAAACACTTTCAAAAGCAACCGCAACCACACTTTCAAACACCCTCCAAGTCTCATCCATTTATTTGTTTTTAATTCTACTAATTAAATTAAAATATTTCTATTGTTGAAATAAAATTTGATGTTCTTTTACACGTAAACGGAAGTTCATTCTCATGGCATATGGAGATGTATGTCATCGCCGGCTCATTTTACACGTTATCCGGCGCAATAAAATTAATTATTCTCCCTGCTCTACAAGAGTACAGGGGCCGGCCAGCCACCTCAACTTATAAAAATCTATTCCATGCTTTGAAACGCGTAGATCCTATTTCATCATTTTTCTGGCTTTGTCGGGTTATATTTGAAATGTTCTTCTGAATTATTTTTTTGAAAAAATAAATTAAAGATAAGATAATAACTCTCAATATTCTTGAGTTTAGTTATGTTTGACGAGTCGCAAAGCCTATCATATCTCGATCCGACAACGTGATGGGTTTAATTATATATAGATTTAGCGAGCTTAAAGACTCATTATCTTCAAGATTATTGGTCGATTAAGTTCATGCTCTTTTTAACTCTAAAAATCTTAGGTTTTATATTTTATTTTGATAAGTCATAGATGTTTTATCTTGATGAATCAAAGATTTTTTTGTTGACACTTTAGTGTTTCATCTCCATAAAGAGACTCATGAGCTATGGATATATCAAGAAACCTTTAAAGAAATAGAATCTTCATTTCTTTATTACATATCTATTCACATACTATCTTTATAATATCATTGCATTTTCTCTCAAAAAGATATTGACTTAAACATTAAAGAGTCTTTAAATTCACCAAATAAGACCTTTTAAAAGTATTAGACACCAGCCACCAACTTTCTTAGCTAGGGGGGATGGATTAAATTATCAAACCAGAAGATTAACATATTATCCAAGATATATAAGTCTTATCCTCAAACTACTTAGATTTTTTAGGATGATATTAATTGACATTGTCGGTTAGAAATGATCAAAAAACATGATGTGTGCTTTCAAGACTTAGGTTATCAGTGTCCCTAATCACCATCAAAAGATAGACTATCAAAGCACGGTTTGTTACTATTGGCATATTTTTTTCATTTATGTGTCAACATTTCTTTATTATATTAGAAGCTCTATATAGTGATTTGATCGTTCTATATATAGAGAGATTTCTTTCTACATGTTTATAGGCTTAGTAAGGTGAGAAAATCCAATGCATGCATATGTCAACTCTATGAATGCAATTAGAACATCAAGATTTTGGAAAGCTTTTAATAAATACAAATAGAGTGTTAGTTCAAACCATATTAGTTCAAAACATGTGATTTGAAGGGTCTGTTTGGCAACCATGTGGAGGACATTTCTTTTAGGATTGAGACCATGATCTCAAACAAAAATATGATAAAATTTGATTGCACCTCAAGAGGGTAGGAATGAATTCTAGTAATTTACTAAAAGTATAAGTTTCTCGTATATGAATTAAATTGTTCAAATTATCAATGTTTTATATTCTCCAAATGTTACCCCAAGGCATGTCTTTAACCTTCCAAGGATGGGATTGATTCACTCTTTTTAGAGCAATTATACATTTACTTTAGAATAAATAAACATCTTTTTAATATTACGATACAATTTATCTTAAAAAGGATTCACATAGTATCTCTCTAAAGGATGAGATAAACATTGTCTCGATAATGAAGATGGATATAGTCTCCTCAAGAAACAAACTTCATAACCTTACAAAAATTGGATGGATTCACTGTCTCTAATGCAATTGCACATTTACTTTGGAAGGAAACAATATCTCTCTAATGATATGACACAATTTTTACATTGGAAAGGATTGACATGGATTGCCTAATGCAATCACACATCTCTTTAAGAATGAGATAAACATTACATTACCAATGAGATGGATACGTCTCAGCTATAGCACAAACCTTTTGACCTTCTAAGGATGGGATGGATTTATTTTTTCTAGTGCATTTGCATATGTAAATTGGAAAAAATCAACGTCTCCCCTAATGTTATGACATAAGGTTTTTCTAATGCAATTTCACATCTCTGTAATGATAAAAACAAATAAAAGTTTCTTAACAATTCATTATCAATATATCAAAACTAATAAAGAGGATATTTGCAAGAAAGATTTATTATTAATTCTAGGAATTAGGGCAAAACCCTCTTAAATCCTTTTAAGGTTAAGCATTTCAAAGCTAAACATGAGGGATGTGTAACTAAGTATGAGTACTAAATCCAAAAAAATGTATAACTAAGTATAAATAGGTCATTCCATAATATGTAACTAAGTATAGGTATTAGGGGGCCTATCAATATTTAACTAAGTATGGACATTGGAGCCTTATAAAATCTTTATATAAGGACTCTAAATCTATGCAAATTAACATTGAGATAATCAAGTTCTATAAAAAGAATTTATGTTAAATAAAATATGTTACAATGATCAACCTCATAAGACTAGGGTAAAAAAAATAGATACATACATATACAATTAGGGGTTTAGTACTCTAGCTTAAGCTCCTCGACTAGATACTCTCCATGTTGGGCAGCAATGACCCTAACTGGAAACACGTCATGAAAAGTCAGAAACCAAGATGGGATGGAAGGTGATACTAAAATCCATTTACAATCCTCTCGAGAGGTTAAAGAAATATATATATTAGAAATAGAAAAGAAATATTTTATCTCTCATCATCTCGATCAAAGTTTTCCAACTCTCTAAAAAATCCATCAAAACTCCCAAAAAAGTCCATCAAAGCTTCAAACTTAGAATGAGAATATTGGGTTTCTTCTATAGTAGTAGCAAGCTCAACCCATATAGTGATAAAGCTCATCACACATATTAGCTTAAGATTCCTTCACTTAAAAAAACTCATCTTAATGGAACCACTTAGTTATATGCAATTTGGAATGACTTTTCACTATAGCCCTAACTCAAGGGAAAAAACCCTATAATTTGATTTTTCAATAAGGAATAACCTCATATTAACACTCTATAGCTTGACCTCTATAGTATTTTCCTCTTATAGGCATCCGAACATAGCTTGATTTTCTCTTATTCACGATTGTGATTATGGCCTTCTTTGCATACCTATTTTTAGCCACTCAACACTTTTAAGAGTAAGCACACATCATGAAGGTCTGCCAAGGGTAAATGTTAAAAATAGTAATCATAAAACCAAACCAAAAAAGAAAAAGGAGAACGCTTTATATTAAAACCTATTTGGTCAGTTAAAGCTAAATGATGGTGAAAGATTTCTTGAACTCTATGTTAGCCAAATAGAAGGCCCAACTATTACTTCCTCAGTTGATAAGATAAGAGGCTGAGGCACAAGAAATACCATCATAAGAGCCTCTATTAGTTGGGCTGGAACATTAGATTTCATTAGGATAAATACTTTGTCTCCTATTAAAATAAGTGGCATCGCCCATAACCACTCTAGAAAGTAATGAAGCTTTACTTTCCCTCTAACTAGGGGAAGGTCATTACCTCTTCTTTTTTTTTGTTAGTGTTATAGCTCCCCACCATTATCTCTTTAAGATTGAACCCTTAAGAGCATAGAAATCACCGATAATGACGGGGGAGTCTTTTATAACCCTTTCACCTTTTCCTCCACCCACCATATGAGATAAGTGTATAGAAAACACAAAAAAAAATCATATTGTCCAATTCAATCTAAAGCGCACAAAACACAATCCAATCCAACTATTTGTCTAGTTTACTTCAATCAATATTATCTAGCATATCAAACATTATCTTACAGAATTAATTTGAAAAATATTGTTTCTAACTTAAAACCTATGTAAATTGAGTAGAATAAAAACTAAGATAATAATAGGAAGAAGAAAATGATCCTACAAATTATCAAACAATTTTAAAAAAATAATTATGGTACATTAGAAGTAAATAATGATATCCTATTAACTACTTTCTATAACCCACTTTGAAGAAAAATGTAAACACACAAATAGAGGGGGGGGGGGGGGGTAAAAATATAGTACTTACAAAAAGTTATAAAAATATCTCCAAATAGATATTTTTTCTGTTTATTATTATTATTATTATATCATTTTAAAAAAAAATCTTATAAAATAAATAATATGATGTTGCTACTTATTTGATGTGTCATATGATTTTTTTTCTACACTCCATCCCATAAACGACTATAAAATCAATAATAGTAAAAATATTTAATGGAGACTAGGTGATTGATTAGCTCATAAATTTACAAAGTATATCCGAATCTTTGCAAAATCTCAAAGATCACAAATCTATGTTTTATATAGATGTACAAATGTAAAATGTTTGTCAAAGTGGTTGAATAAAATTTCAATGTATTATTGCTAAGAATAAACATGACTATTAGTTTGCTAGACTCTTGTTTTTCTAAAAAAGAAATAATATAAAATAATTAAAATAAATGTCCATTTTTTTTGCAAGTCTTTATGAGTTTTTTTATATATATAAAGTAACCTTATCCTTTTATCCAAAGTATAAGTACTATAGTTTTCAATATTTATCCATAAATATAAATAATATATTTTTTTCAACCTCCTCCTGTAAAAAGAATATATAAAAGAAAAGTGATTTCCTCTTTTAAAAATGAAAAACACTTTTCATTTTGTATATTATATGTCAATATTATTATTCATGCTTGTATATTATCATTTTAAACTACTTTGAAGTTTATTTTTCATCACATTTTATATTGTAAAAATTAACCGATAATCATTTTTCATTCTATATTGTTTCTCAATCTCATTTTTTTATGTTTCTCAATCTCATTTTTTTATTGTGTTAAATTGTAATTTGCATTATTATTATAAAACAATAATAATTTAGTTTTATTTCATTATATTAGGATTTAATTATATATTTAGACATTTTATTTAAATTATTGAAAATACCTTTTATTTTTCGTGTTACATTTTATTGCACTTGATTTTTCAATGGACATCAACTTGTTTTTGATGTAACAACGAAACAAATAATTCATTTTACAGTATCCAGAAAAAGGATATAAAGAAGTTAAACATGGAGAATCTGTTCTCGATATTAACAAAGATAGAACTAGCCTGGCATACAATGATTAGCAGTTGCAAAAGATGATTGAGAAGCAACAGGAGAGGTTATCGAGATGCGTTGTCAAACTTGGATGTTCTAATCAACATTGTTGCCCACGAAGTTATCCCTCTCTGACTTGCTTCTGAGCCATTACATCTCTCAAGGAGCTCAATTTAGGGGAGTCATGATGGCTCAGAAGCAACAGCGAGGATAATTCAGGTTGCAATAAAGTTGATTTAGAACATCTAACTTGGACAATGCATCTCAGATAACAACCTTTGATCATTTTGGCTCATCTTTGGCAACTGCTACCTGCAAGTATAACTATGGACATGTGAGGATAAGTTCGCATCAGCTCAATGTGAAAGTCTATAACTATCATCAGAAGTTCAGAGCAATATATAACACCATAATGGAATTTAAAGAAGGAAACATGAATGGGAGAGTCATTGTCATGTAAGGAATACATTATACATAAAGAGGAGCAACTTTCCTCTTCCTGTAAATTCAGAGGTACAAACAAGAATCGAATACCAGGCAAAGAGAAGAAACAAACACAAGATCAAGCCAATCCAAGTATTCTGGTCATTTTCAATTGTCATTCTGTAAGGAAAAGAATCATAATTCAAGAAACTTAAAATTCTTACAATGTTGAAAAGGTCAAGAAAAGCTGTGTTTTCTAGCTTTATTCCTCACATTTGGTATGCTTAATTCCAAAACAGGTGTTCTATATTTCATAATGGTATGCTTCATTCCAAAAACAAGTGTTCTATATTCTCATAATGGTATTGACTTATGAACTAAACTGTATCTACCAAACTCAAATGTTAAAGCCCTCAGCACGAAGGCACTGTCGATGAGCCTCAATCCATTTTGCACAAGCAGCTTCACCATGCTCCACAATGCATTCATCCCTTAGTTTCTTAGTTTCAGGGCAAGCACAGCAGATCTTCTTCTTTGGCTTTGATTCTTGACTAGATGTTGTAATAAGTGAAACCTGGCTTCCAGCTGAGGCAGGGGAAGCATTTTTGTAAAGGCAGCTCACCCATCACAAATCTGCAGAAAACACAAGTACTGTAAAGAAGGAAAGTGGGCATAGAGAAAGGAATGAAGAAAGTCAAATTGAAGTAGAGCATCAGCTTCAGGGAGAAAGGGAAAGGCAGAGTGAAATTGGTGTGTGTGGCAGGGGGGGATAGAAAATATTTGTTCAGCTGGAGGGCAAATACTTAAAACATTATCAATTTTCTCTCTTTTGCCAATTAATGTCTCTGCCACCTGGATTCTTTGTTCTGCTTATTGTCTGATGAATCAACTCACTAAAACAATTCAGAATTTTTGTTCATGTGCTCTATTGTATGACTGGTCTACAACACATGAGATTTTCTCGTATGATAATTTGTTTTCCTGTATAAAGATCACTAATCATCCCTCTAATGCATCGCATAACACAAGTGATTCAGAATGACATCTGACTCCATCAAACATTTTGAATCATTACCCATATCACTAAGTTATGTTTTGCTCACTAAGCCAGAAATTTAAACTCGATCATGTACACTGCATGGTAAATCAACAAGATGAAATGGCTATTTGTTCTCATTTTCCCACTTCCCCGCATAAAATTTGGCCACAAAACTGTCAGCATTCTATTCAGTCAAACTAGTGAAAGTAATTTAGAAACAGTCGTGAGAATCAATGTAAACAGAAGCTTAATAAAAACGAGCTCATAGGTCAAGTATTGGGCCATCTTTGGACCAAATGTCGTTTATTTCTTATTGTTTCAGCATTTTAATATAGACCAGTTCGTGGGAAAGAGACCAGCACTCTAAAAGATGCCTCATTTTCTTTATAAATCAAGGAAGCGACTTGACTCAACTAAGCTTCACAATTACACAATTGAATAAAGCTGTATAACATGAATGTTTTGTAACGAGTGGAGCACAGACAGACACAGATACTAAATAGCCCAAAAGTTGAATGAAATCACTTCCCCTGCAACTGTGTCTGTTCGTGAACTTTACATTACCATATTTTTGTGTTACATAGCATTAGTCTGTGCAATTTACTACTGAATTGTCATCAAGGATATCATTCTCCAACCAATCATGGCTAACTATCCACCCAGTATCAATAGGCAGCAATTAGCAACTCTTAACAGGTTCAGAACAACTGTGCTTCAACCAAGTCAAGAACCAACAGTTTAACCACTTCCCAAATCAGTAACTTCAACTAGCTTAGTAGAAGGAAAGGAAAGAATTCATTCGCCTCGAGTAAAAATCTAACCTTTTTTCTCTTAAAACCCCTGCTTGATTATCCATTTAATTGCAGTGAATGATCATGTCTATTATGTTCTCAATTTCCTAACTTTGTAGAAAATCATAAAATCTTCTTTAAAACTGAACCTACATGCAGAGATTTTAACAAAAAAAATAACCCCCCAAGAAACAAAAACCAATTTATGACACCAATTATAATCATTTAGCACTACAAATTTGCAATCTCGAGTCAAAATCAACTTCAAGAAATTCCCATTTGAGCTTTGAATCCCTTGTACACAAAATAATTACAATTAAATAAAACAACAAAAATAAACAACAATATTGAAAAGAAAAAAAAATTGCCCAAACAATAAAAAAAAGAGCAAAACATTAAACCTCAAGAGACCAAACACAACTTAAGAGACAATAAAGTGACTGGTGAACATACGGAAACAAAGAGAGAGCTAAAGAGAATAATAATTTACCGTTAGGATTACTGCAGAGAGAAGTGATAGATTATTAAGATGTTGGGGTTTTGTAGGGTTTATGTTGTCGCTCAAAGCTAGAAAGTAGAAATTTCAAAGAGAAATAATGAAAGATCGGGTCCTTGACTAGACTAGATGCTGTGGCGATCGTGGGCCGGTCGTTTCTGGCCCAATAGCAAAAAAAATAAGAATAACAATAATTTTATGTTGTTGTTGTAAGATAATTTTTTTAAAAGGTGTTTTTTTTTAATTGAAATAAGTTTTTAAAATTTATTTTTAATATATTATCTTAAAATAATTTAAAAATAAATTTAAAATAAAAAAGTTATTTTTTATAAAAACAATTTTCAACGGGACAAAACCAATCTTTGTTTTAATTTTTTTAAATAATATGAAATGCCAAATAGATTTTGTTTAGAAAAAGAAAAAGAAAAAGCAAAAACAACCGGAACAAACTTCTTTAAATTTTTTTAAAAATATAAAACGCCAAGTAGATTTTGTTTAGAATAAAAAAATAGAATTCTGACCAATTTACTAGTTAACTGGTTGAATTGATTTAATAAAGTCAAACTTTAAATTAATTTACTTTTCGTTCGATGTAGGTTTAGTGTATATTTGAAAATATAGTTAAAATTATTTTTAAAAGTATTTTTTTATTCAGAAATATATTAAAATAATATTTTTTATTTTATTTTTAAAAAATTATTTTTAATATTATCTCATAAAAAAAAAGTATTTTTGAGATGTAAAATGATAAAACATGCCCTTAATATCTAAGGTTTGAATAAGATTGATTCGCAAATTACAGTGAAGGTCAATAAAAGAAGCCAATTTTGGAACGCGCAAGAAAATTGTAAAGTTGAAGATTCTCAATCGAAAACATCACGTCAGCCCCCAGATCCCATCTCCAACTTTTCTCGGAACCCAATCAAGAATTATACATAAGAAAAAACAGCAATCAAGAATCTGATGCGTGCCTTGCCTCCATTTCCTTAAAGTTACAGATTCACAGCCAAGAGGTAGAACCCAGAAATCTACACCAGTCCCAGCTCAAATTTAATTCAATGGCGTAGCTTTCTAATCATACTTCTCTCTCCATGAATAAACGAGGAAGAAAACCCATGAAAGAGCCAGTGCAATGTCACCAACAACTAGTCTAGGCAAATCATGAGCCAAATCCTCAAGTTTCTGCTCAAAGTAGACTCTCCAAATCGCCATTGAAACATGAAGCAAGGTACAACCTTTAGCAAAGAAGATCTGGAACTCTCTGTCCTTGACAAATGCTACCATAAACAAGAGGAACCCAATGGCGAACAAAAGCAACCCAGAAAAGGACTCGGAGGTTTGGATCAAGAGTTGGTCGTGTGACGTCGACCCTTTCAGCTTTGTTGCTACCTCAACGCCATGGCCAAACATGGTGATCTCATCTGTGTAAAACATCATTAGAGCTCCACAGGTTAGAGCTATCATGGAATGAAGCATACATATTAGAAAGAACCCAGATGATTCCATTCAATCAAGCACAGAAGGAACGCCTTTCCCCTCCCCTTGCCTTACCTCTATCTAGAACAATGGCTCAACACTCAGACCTTCTGTTTTAAATGTGTGATCTTGAAGAGAGAAAATCGAATCACTGATCAAGATTCGAAGCCCAGAATCTTAGTGCAAGGCAAGACTCCAAAACCAAGATAAACCCCATTAACCAAGATCATATTTAGATCTCCGCCACAAATCGGAACAAGAAAACAAATCTTGGATGAGTCTGTATCAAACAAGAGAAGCCGACATGAACCCCCAACTCATTTTTCAATATATGACCCCATCAAATCTACCAAGTCTTCAGAATCCTAACCTCAGATTCTACTTTTGAAGAGAGATATTCAAGAAACCCTTTTGGATCCCAAAACCCCACCACAGCTGTAAGGTAATCGAAGGGAAATGATACTGAAAATTTGAAATGGAGGGGGGGGGTTACAGGTTGGAAGCTCTGTGCTGATCTGGATGCGACGACATATCAGGAGGCTACAAATCAGCTTAATTGATGGATTTCTTTCTGTGGGTTCCCTCGGCATGTAGATTTCGATTCTTTATATGTTTTAATTTAAAATTATTTTTGATATTATCTCATTAAATTAAAATAGCAAAAAAGTAATTTGGAACAAAAAAAAACCTAAAATTTTAGGAAAATAGTTTTGAAATATAAAAACAAACCGTGAGGAGAAGTTCTTTCAGGATATGGATGTGTTTTGCTTTTTGGAATTGGAATCAATTTATGTTCATCTAGGGTCAAGTCTCCATCATTTCTCTTCATTGAAAAAAATCATCCATGATCATTTTGGATTTGATTGGTTTCTTAATTAATTATAATATAACGATCTAAAAGTTTACATCATCATTTTGGATTTGATTGGTTTCTTAATTAATTATAATATAACGATATGAAAGTTTACATCATCATTTTGGATTTGATTGGTTTTTATTAATTATAATATAATAATTATTGAAAGTTTATATTGTTATTAATTTTAAAATTTGTCAAATTATACTCAAGTTCACTCGAACATCTACACTAATAATATATATATATATATATATATATATATATATATTAGTTAATGAAATCAAATATTTTAAAACATTTGAGATTTAATATGAAAGATATTTAAGGATATGGTAAGGATTGTTTTTTAAAATATATATTTTTTACAGTAAAAGATTATTTTTAATTTAACTGTATCAAAACGATTAAAAAGAGTTTAAAATATATATAAAAAAAAAACATTAAAATAAAAGTGCTTTTCGGATCTCAAAATGGATCCAAAGTGGAAAGTAGAATACTTTACCATATCTCAAGCTGTACTGCTTGGTTCTGTACCCAAACTGGATGACAACTACTTTATTATTTTTATCATAAAACTAGAAGAAGCCATCATTGCGAGGCATCCAAAAACAGCTGTTAGGTATTGCAAATTTGCAAGCATTACGTCGTCGTATATATTTTTATAATTATTATTTTTTTATAAATATATTAAAAAATGATTTTTTTAAATTCTTCGTTTTTTACTTCAAAATTTGCTTTTTTTTATATGTTTTTCGAGAGGCTGATGTGATCCCACGCAGTTGACAAGTCTATTGTTAATGCCTTGCCTTACCTTAGTATTGTAGCCATTTCTTGAATTTTCATTTTGAAATGCATTAAAGTAATATTTTTTAATTTTTTAAAAATTATTTTTGATATCAACACATCAAAATAATCTAAGAACATTAAAAAAAAATTCCATTGAAATGAAAATTATAAAATTTTAAAAAATACTTTTAAAAGTCAGTGCCTTGTGTGAGAATAAGAAGTGCATCCTGACAGACAGCTTAGCAAAGAAGAGCACACCAGAAGACAGAATTATCGCCCCTACTCAAAGCAGTGTTCGTGGAATCGAGGAGAAAAAGGGAAATATTCCATTTCTTTTATTGGTCAAACCACCAAGCCTTGCATCTAAAATGAGTAAGGGGATTCGTAGACAGAATTTTCCAGGATACACCAGTGATAGATAGCCAATACAAATTCGTGCGCCATGACATTAAATGATTGCAGCTTCTGTGGGAACTTATTTGATATCAGGTATTTACAGCAATGAAAGAATATGAGACATCATCAACAATGTCCAACCAAAATTTGAGTTACTTTGTTCTGGGGTCATTCTAAATATTTCTAATCAAATCCATAACCCCTTGCTTTGTAATGGGGGGAAACCTACATTTACCTCTCCTACAAAAAGGCTTGTTTGTTACCCGCAGCAGCCTTGCGGCGTTGCCTTGAACCAGATCTCCGATCTCTTCCACGCCTAGGATTTTTACCTGAGCTCCTCCCGGACAAACTATCACGATGCAAAGGCGGGGGCTGTCGAGCAACGGGAGCAGCTGGAGGTGGCATTTGGTCCAATAGATCTTTGTGGTAAGCCTGCAAGTCAAAAGAACAATGAAGTGCCGGGCATAAAAAAAAATGATGAAACAAACTAAAAGGCGGGATTCAGCATTGCAAGGCATAAACATTCTTCATTTTTAAATCCAAGTTAACTATCCATGTTAAAGATTTTTTTTTATAGGCGTACAGCACATTAAGATTTGATGAGATAGTTCCTGCTTTTAGCATCATCTAGCCAAAGCACCATTCTCCTTCACTAACTGCCTCCCCGGATGAATTTTAGCCTCAAATGCTACTTGTAAGGAGAACATGATAAAATGAATCGAGTAATTGCATTAACACACTTGGCCAGGATCAGAGAATAGAAGAAGGGTCAATGGCACCCATAGAGGTCAGTTTCATGCACCTAGCTCCTAGCTGTTTGGGCAACAGTGAGGCAAAAATAAGCTAATGACATTCATCTATCTTGTGAAAAAATAAACAAGACAAACAGGCAACACAGAGCAGAGCAATAACAGATTGCCATGCACAGAAAAAAAACTCAAACATATATTAATACGATAATACATTTAAAAGGCATTCAGTTTTTTCGACAAAATTCATAGGAAAAGTTATACATGTACAATTCATTTAGAGCAGACAAACAGATAACAAATTGTTTAGTTTTAGATGCACCCGTTTCATCTCCTCTAACAATAAAAAGATAAAACATAAACATGTACCTGAATGACAAAATTACGCCTTTCGCAATCCAGAAACATATTGATGCTCCAATCAACTTTAGCCATCATTTTATCCCTCACTGAGGAAAAGCTTAACTGATCCCTGGCAGTAAACCGATCAACTTCATTGAACCACAGGCAGCTAAACAGATTAGTGATGGGAATATGTTCCCTTATGATAACACAACCTTCAGGAACATCTGCACAAGGTCAGCAATTGAGCAGAAAACATAAGAACTATAAATCTTCAAGAACATGAAGCACACATATACACCGGGGATTGTACACATACCACTGGTTATTGGAAGCTTATCCTTGGAATATGGCGATAAACCCTCCTTTTTATAAAATTCAATCTGGTAATCAATGGAAGAATTGTCATACTTTCCTGCAGCTTTGTTAGCTTCAGCCTCTTCAAACACATCAAATCTACGATAGTGTCTTGAGATTGCAAAACTGGCATTTTGCTTCCACAAGAATCTGAACCAAAGAATAGCTCAGGTAAAATTAAAGCACACATAGGTTATGCACCTATACTGAAATCAAATCTACCTATTTTCCTGCTTCTAGAGACCAGTATAAATGAAGATCAAAGCAATAAATGCTTACACTGAAAAACACCTGCCTTAACATGACTCAACATATAAAGAACACATTGCCAAAACATGAACTGCTGTAAGACCAACAGAAAGCTAGCATTCCCTTGTGATTTGATCTATTTGATGAGATAAAAAACACAATAATTATACTGTTGTTGTTCATCTATATTTCGATCAAAGCATGTAAAAAAAAACTGCTTTGGTTTCTTGGAATCAGGTCGAATCCATAGAGAGATTTATCAGTAGGACCACCTTTCAATAGATTTGCCAGCTCAACCAAAAAATCAAAACTACTGGTAAATTACATGGAAAAACAGCTTACAGTATTTATAGACAAGTTGGAATTTGGAAAAATGAGTATCTTTGTTAACATCATTAAATAGGCTCTTCTTTTATTTGTGGTAAAGCACAAAACAGTCTTTTCATTACCTAAATTCAATTGTTAGCATCGTCAAGTCAGCTGATAAAAAAAAAAATCTCCATTTGTAATTATATCTGTCATGCATTTTGCAGAATTAGAGAGAAACCCATAAGTTGCCTCATGATGAGACAAGAAACTCATGGTGATTCAAAACTTTTGCAGTGATGCACAAGTTGGAACCAGAACTCTGTACCATGACCCAGGTAACCAAAGAAACAACAAAATTCCCCATACATCTCAATTCAAAGATACCAGAAAAATTATATATGATAATAATAAAAAAAAAGCACTGAATGCACAAGCCATTTGCATATCTGAATGTTTCGATTCTTTTCAAGAGACGAGCCATTTGCATATCCTTCAGTGACCACTTAATTTAAGAATAAACATTATATACCTCTCAAGAACTTGATATGGATCCACGACAAGCTGGAGCTTTCCATCTATCCATATGGAATACCTAACATTAGGCAAGAGCCTATGCAATAGAAGTTTTGGAACCTGTCCATTTACATAACACAATAACAGCATCCATCACTAATTGCGGAAAATATTTTAGGTTTTCAGCATATCAAAAGAAAATGACTTGAAGGTCAAGGTACTATAGAATATCAAAGCCCACATCAAAAAAGAAAAGGAAAAAAAATGGAAAGTCTATAAAATTATTCTATTAACAGAAATTTATTCAAGAAATTTTGCCATTAGGATTAGCATCAAAATAGAAATTTCTTGCAGACTCGCCAAGAGATAAGCAGAAACTTATTAAATAATTGATAGCTTCATAAATGAGTTAACAAGAAGCAGGAGAACACGAGGAAGAAGAAAAAATACGGAGACAACACGATGCAATCCAGCAAAGGTTTGTTGCCCAGGTAAATTAGAGCATTTGAAAGAAGCAGGCAAAGCAACCAAACAAGTACAAACAAACCTTTCCATTACGTCTTGCATCAGTGTAAGGAATGTTACGGACAACAATAATCCTCCACAGTCCAATCCTCATATTGCTATCTAGGAAGCTAGAATTCTTGAAATACATTTCTGTCTCTTCATCAATAAACATATAGAAAGGAACATTTTTCCTAGCTGCTTCACTAACGTTCTGGGGCTGTTGTATTATGTCATAGTTCCCTGGGAAAGAGCAATAATGAGGAAAGCAGAAAACATGCATAAAACAAGAAACCTTTGCAGAATGTCTAGTGTACAACAGTACCAAATATGGCTGATGCAACAATGACATCATGAGAATCTTTCAATTTCATCAGGTCAGCTTCATCAATATCAAATCCAGTCTTGAAACCAGGTCTATTTCCTTTAACGAATCTGATAACAGAATATGGCCAGCAGAAAAATTAGATGTGTTTATATGAAACAAATAATTCAAATTTGTTACAAGACATTGTAGAATAATGGAGGACAGAGATCATGAGATTCATTTGAGACAGTGCCTTGTGATTTTACAGAAAGACGATAAGTGAGGACTCCTACCCACAGTGAACAGTCATCGATTCACGTATATCAAAAGAATCATTCCTCTGCTTTAAAGAAGGATATCCACCAAAGTCTGAACCTCCATGTGATTCAGTTTTTACTGGGTTTTCATCAATAAAATATGTCAAGTTGTGCAGCACCGGTGATGCAGATGAGGAGCATGGGATGCTAGCTCTAGCTTGCGCAGCAGAAATGTAACATACTGGACATGCTGTGTATCAAACAAGCAACAACAAAATAAATACCACAGCAACAGGAAATATATTAGATGTGAACATTTTTCACTTAAACTAAAAGCATAGATTTTGGTATAATTTTTAACAAAGATATTAAGGGTTATTTTTTATCAATTTGAAAGTGAACATAATAGTAGGTTACAGAATGTGATGGACACATTCTTGGTTCAAGAAAAATTATATAGCAGATTTTTTGTACATCCAGGACTGAAGTCACTTTTTACGGCCAAATGCATGCACAAATCAGTAGCAATTCAAACTTATGGTCCAGTTCTATATACAATGATGGAATGATGATAAAAACAAGAAAATAAAGAGCACTTCAACTAAAATAACTTAAAACCAGAAAATAAGGAGCACTTCAACCAAAATAACTCAAAACTTACGGCGTGGTCCAATCCGTCGTCCACCAGAAGGAGGGGGAGGAGGGGGAGAAAACTTGTCGCATGGATGGCCCAGCGTACTATTAACTCTATAACGACAAACAGTGGAACGATGGCTTACTATATCGATGCTGTCAAAATGTATACTATCTGTTGGCCTAAAAGTTGGACTTGTGGTTTCTGGTGCATCCAAAACATCAGTTATTGCCTCAGCCAAATCTAAAGCAAATCAAATAGCAGTAAAAATCCCAAGTATTTCAGGACTTTTGACATCATTGATCAAGTGCAGAAAATAAGTAAAAAAACAAAATCTTTCAATACGCTTTATAATCAATTGATCATCTCCTATTTTTACATCAAGAATACATTTTGTCTTTTTATGCTTTCCTCTCAAGACTGAAAATATAGACAAAAAAAAAACAGAGAGATTCTTTGGCTGTCAGCTTTCCTATCAAGGGCGTAGCATAGAATGAGAACTAATAGCAACAAGGCCATTACCTCCTCTTTATTTCTTATTTCTTTCTTTTTTTTTCCCTTTCTTTTCTGCCCTGGCACAGCTGCTCTCAAGCCATGAACAATGAATAAACATTCCAATTCAAGCAACAGGAAGAATAAAAGGATGCTCTAAAAGTTACACATTCAGTTAAGAACTACTACACCTTATCTTTTCTTGTGAGTTATAGCATTGACAACTGGAACTGATAAATAGGTGTCTAAACAGTTACTTTGTCATTCCCTTGTAATTATAAATCTTTCAACCTCTTGTAATTAACTTAATAATCAGGACCAAAACAAACCTACAGCTTTAACAAACAATTTGGAACCATACCTAAATCACTCAAACATTTTTCTATATAGGAAAAGAGACATGTTTGGAACCATACCTTTAGTGACTGTAAGGGAACCCCAGATGAAAACTAGGAGAGCAAGTGAAACCAAGAGCAACATTGCAACTCTTCTACGTCCCAAACACCGGGTAATACCCAGGAAAACCCGTTCCTTCTCCCTTGAACTAACTGGCAACATTTTCGATGGTTTTCGTGCATTATTTGAAGATTTTCCATCACAAAGCAATGATCCATAGCTCCCCCTTTGGCCTAATGACCCTCCATTCATTGTACCTCTAGAACCCACGATAATCCCACTTCTCATGTCACCTTTTCTCCTACAAAACTCATTCTCTCTCAAAAACCAAAAATCCCACTACTCTCCTGATTTGTAATACCCAAAACTACACTTCTCCTCTCTTTCCTCTTAACTTTATGCAAAGACAGATAAAAAAAAACCCACACACACGCAAAAAGAAAAAGAAAAACTCTTTGTTTCCCTCAAAATCAGGGTCTAAAACAAAACCAACCAAGCTGCAACTAAAAACAAGACCCAGTTTTGAAATTTTAAAGAAAATATCAGATACCCTGAAATCCTAAAATGCAATGATAACCTGTTAATTGACGTTTTTTTTCAAGGGATAAAAGGGAATTATATTCTTCCAATCAATGGAGTTGCATGAGAAACTGATTCACAATACAATTCTGATACCAAACTAAAGAAAACAAAACCTTAACCTTAAAGAAAAGGGCAACCTACATAAGCCAACAAACAACGACAACAACAACAGAAACAAAAAAAATAAAAAAGGAGAGACTTAAAATACCCCAGAAAAGGGAGTTTTAGAGATGGGCTTGCCTCTGAAAATGAGATTTGAAACTCAAATTAAATTCCTTTCGAGCTTATTTTAATCGGGTTTTCGTTGTTGATCATTCTGTTTTCGTCTGCCATCTTTCTTCTTGTTTAGTTTTTGAAAATTATTTTTTTATTTTGTTTTTGAAAATAATATAGAAAAGCTAATATCGACTATGAAAATAAAAATAGAAAAATTATTCCATTCAAATAAGAAAATTAAAATCTCATGATAATACTGATATAAAAATAAAATAGAAAAATAAATTAACTAAATAGATTTTTAATAACAACAAGTAATCGTCGTGAATTATTAATTAATTATACACGTCTTTTATGACCCCTGACCAAAGTCATTAAGGCCTTGTTTGTTTCAAGGAAACTGAATTCCAGGAATTCAGTTTCCTCATTTTCCAATGTTTGGTAACCATTGGAAAAGTTAGTCAAAGGAAAGTGTTTTCCTCAACTTTCCGGTCAACAAAAAAACTCTTTCACCCGCAGGAAAGTGTTTTCCTTTCCTTATCAAAAGGAAAACACTTTCCTCTCTTTCCCTCGTTTCCCTTTTCCTTTCTCAAATCGTAACCTAGTAGCACCAACACTTTCCTCTCTTTCCCTCATTTCCCTTTCCCTTTCTCAAATCGTTAGCAGCAGCAGGAGTTGTCCTCTCGTCTCTCGTCTCTAACCTCTCGCCTCCCTTAGTCCCTGACCCTCTGTTGCTCTGCACGTCAAAACCCTCTCGCCTCCCTCGGTCCCTCAGTCCCTCTGCTGCCCTGCAATTACAAAACGTCACCCTCTAGCCTCTCTCTCTCTTTCTCCGGTTTCACTTCAGTTATAGAGGGAATAGTGAAGACCCTTTCAATCTCTCAGTGAAAAAGGTTTGCTTTTTTATACCCTTAAAGATTTGATTTTATTTTATTTTTTATTTGTGGGCTTGTTGAGTTTAGTATGGTTTTATTGAATTCATATTTTTTAATGATTTTTTTGTGTTTTAACTTGATGGGTTTTTGGATCTAATGTTATTGTATCTATTTAACTGCTTGTTATTATTGCATGTTTAATAGTATGGTGATGTGGGTTTGTTTTGTTTGTCTAAGATTCGATTTGAATTATGATTATTGGTAGGATTTGTAGCCTTGGATCTAATAAAGGATTGAACTTTGAATTATGATGTTATTTTTACGTCACAAAAAGTTGAAGACCGAGAATTCGTTGGAATTTTTAGATGTGATTTGTTACTTGAATGGTTAACTGGTTGCCCAAGTGTTAAAGTCTTTTGGGATTTGAAATCTGAACAAAGAGGTTGCGATGTTCAATCAAGGAATCAGTTGAAGAAAGAGTGATTTCTAATTAACCATTCAAGTAGAAAGAGTGATTTCTAATTGACTTGATATAGGAGAGTATGTCGATGAATTCTAATTTTTTTGAAGGATGGCAATGATAATTGATCAAGGGAGTGAGGATTAGGTTTAGTTTCTGTATGTTTTGGACTTCTGATTACTAATAACAGGCTCCAGTTAATATTCTTATTAATATGGCACAAGTTTCTGCTGGTACCGATGCACATAACACAACTTTATTAATGCGAGGATCTTTTTTATTGGTTAGGGTTATGTAACTAACAATTAAATTGTTGTAAATTATTGAAATAGTTAAGAGGGTAGATGCTTTAAAACTTATTTTTGTTGCTGAAAAAAGGATTTAAATGAGGTAAGATTTTGTTTGGTAGTTTTGTGCAATATGACCTATCTGTGTATTATTGCTTGTTCATTTTTTTATGGATGGTTTCTTGCGGGGCTTCATTTACTGACTTGTTGAGTTTTTTGACTGAAGAAGGGAAGGCCATGCGAGCTATTTGAAGTCCTGGATTGAGTTTGTTACGTTTGCAATTTTGATCGGCTTTGTGGTTTTATTGGTGTGCACAAAATGGGCGAATGCGAGGGTTGTGGAAAATTAGGAAGAATGGTGCCAAGAGATGATTTTGTGGATGCTTATCATTTCTCTCTTCTATTGTCTTCTGTTGTTTATGTTTGAGATTGTATTGTCCGAAAGATCCCCAGTTGTCGTTCCAAAATAATGGTTTTGTACATATATTCTTTTAATGATCAAATGAAGTATATCATTCTTCATTTTCATTATTTATAATATTTATGCATGACTATGTTTGATGTTAGGTATAAATATTTATTTCTTGATGTTTATTTGATAGATATTAAAGGGATAATTGCCTTTACCCATAAAAAAAAATATTTATCCAAAATACCCATCAAAATATTTTTGTATCTATTTATCTTTTAAAAAAAAAAAAAAACCAAATTTATAACTCTTAACATAAACTAATTTGGCTTTCTTCATATGAAAAAAAAAACTTATTTTAAGCTTTTAAAATTGAAAACAATATATATTAATAAGTTTTACTTAAAAATATTTCACAAGCTTATTTCTCTATAATATGATATGACATATATTGTTATATTTTATAAAATAAGCTATGTATGAATATAGGATATAATAAAAAAATTCATCATTATACTTTTTAGATTTCATTTTTTTATTTTAAGTGATTAAATATTTTATATATATTAGATAAACTTGAAAAAAAAATTAATTTATTAATAAATTATTTTCCAGTTCATTTTCCATAACACAAACAAACACTGGAAAGTGTTTTCCAGTTCATTTTCCATAACACTGTCAAACATCGGAATTCACTTTTCAGGAATTCACTTTCCCCGGAATTCACTTTCCAAAAGGAAACTACTTTTCTGCAAACAAACGGGGCCTAAAAATAGTTAGGCTCTTTATACCCTATAACATATATTACAGTAAAGAATAATGAGGTTTGTTAAAAGTCAAAAACCTTAAAGATCAAAATCATTATAATTATAAAAAAAAACATTCAAAATATTCTTTATATAGAAAACTAAAAAAAAACTTTTAAAAATGAATAGGGAAATAAAATATAAAAGCTATAATTAAAAGACAAAAATAAATTATTGAATATTGTTCTATTTAGATAAAAAATTATTTTAACATAACAAATTCAGAAATTGCTAGTGTTTTCTAGTAGAAAAAAATCAAATTGTGAGATGAAAAATTTAATGTCATTTGATCAATATAATGGTTCTAAAAAACAACCTCGATGATCAAAATAAAATTAATTTCATTCAAGAAAAATTCAAGATGATACTTCAAAAAATATCAATATTAAAACATATTATATTAACTTAGATCAACCCGAGTTGACCTGTTAAATTTATGACTCTTGATTGACTTAGGTTATCATGTGACAATGAAACCTCATATAAAAATATTTAAGACAAATCATGCATCTCAATTCCCAATTAACATAAAATTGAAGGATAAAATTGGGGGAAAATGATTAAAAAATAAAAAATAAATAACATGAGTTAACTTAGATTAACTAGCTAAACATAAGACCAATATCATGAGACAATAATAACCTCATAGAAAATAAACCAAAACAAATTATAAAATTTTATTCACAATCAATTCAAAGACTGAAGTATAAAACTAGAAAAAAAAATCAATAGAAAAAGGGTAAAAAAAACTCAAGTTCATCAAGTTAACTCATCAAACTCAAGACCCGTGTCTTGATATTGGGATGACCTTATAGAATAAAAATTAAAACAGGTTATGAAGCTTAATTTCTAATAAATTTAATATTAAATGATGAAATTAAAAAAAAATAACAAAATAATCTCAGGTTAACAAGGTTAATTCACCAAACTTATGAATTGAGTCATTATAATAAGATGACTACATAAAAATCTAGTTACTTAATGAGTTTCCTTGTGCATCATTATTGAGAACTAGCTACGTAATTGTGCTTTGTTGTGGGTTAAATATTTTTTCACTAAAAAATATAAATATACAGGGTTTTTCCAATGTGTTATTTGATATAAAAAAACTCTCAATCATAAATAAAAATATTTATACATGCATCTAATTATATAAATCAATAGTTTATTAAGAGATAACTTTGATTAAGATATTATATCTCACAAAACAAGTCATATAACTAGTTGTGTTTAGTTACTTTTTTTTCTTAGAATAATTTTTATATTTAATCAAATAATATTTCATTCCATTAAAAGTTAAACAAAGCGACTAATGATAGAGAGTTGAATAAAACTATGAATATCAATTGTAAAACAACTCAATGATGAATGATGAAACTAGAAAAAAAAACAATAAAAATTTTCTGGTAAACATGTGTTAACTTGTTAACCTCGTGATCATGGACATAAGATTGAGATATAACCCTATATAAAGGAAAAATAAAAAAATTCCTGAAGATTAGTTGGAATAATTTAAAAAAAAAGCCTTAAAGGACCAAAATCAACTTATATTAGCCTTTAAATATGTGATCATGATCATGAGGTCTGGATTAACCTCATCAAAAGTAAATCCAAAAATATAATAAAGCATAACTCTTAATAAAAAAATATCAAGTGATGAAACTAAAAAAAAGAAAAGAAAGTTTTTTTAAGTCAATTACGGTTAATCTACTAACCTTACGACATAGACATAAAATTAGAATAACTCCATAAGAAAAAAGTGAAATAAGAAGAAGAAAAAAGACAATTTGCCATAAAAAATAATGAATAATAAAATTGAAAATAAATCATTTTTTTATAAAATATTATAAAAAAATGCTTTCTAATGCCATGAATCGATTTTTGACTTATTCTCATGGCTTTCGCAAAGTCAAGTTTCTTGCTTTAGTTTTCAATAAGGGGCAACAAGCAACGGATTGAGCTAAGCGAAAGTCGTTGCGCATTAGCGCGTTCGTTTTCTTGCTCGTTAGCGCTTACACAAACAACTCATGTTAACCTTTGAAACTTGTGATTCTAGTCATGAGTCTTAGACTAACCTTGTAAAAAGCACACAAAAAAACAAAATAAAATGCTCAACAAAAAAATTAATGAGAGACAAAATCAAGAAAAATATATATTGAAAAATATCTATAACAAAACAAGCAACAATACAAAAAGTAACCAAACTTGACATAAAAATAAATTGAAATAAAAAACTAGGGATGAAATTGAAAATAAAAATTAATTAGTAAAAGGATGAAAAGTTAAAAAAAAAAAAGGAAAACAATTGATATAAAAATCAAATTGAAACAAATAATTAGGGACGAAATTAAATAAGAAAAAAAGAGGACCAAGTTACATATAAAAAGTAAATGAGAGGGCATCATCATACGCTGACAAGGAAAAAAAGAGAAAAGAGAGATGAAGAAAAAACTCATTAGAACTCAACCATCACTCCACCACACACGCATTGCACCACGAAAAAGATGTGGGAGCATTTCCAACTCCATAATAGAATGGGGTGTTTAACTGTTTGATGTCGTTGTATAAACCACATAAAAAGCACAAACGACATCAACTCATTAACATGTGTATGGCACATATCATTCTTTTTTTTTGTATATTTTATATGACTAGAAAACCAAAATGCTTCTTAATCCAACCAAGTATAATAAAAATAACAAGACTTAAAGACAAAATAGCCTCTGCAGTAAAGTTTTATTTTTTTATTTCAATGGTAACTAAGTAATTTCATTGTTCATTTTAAAAGGAAATGTCCATTAGGCCTTTGATGAAAGTCTATTTATTCTTGAGAGATCATTTTAGTAGTTTAATTAGCTTATAAAATGCAAGAGAACTTGTGTAGCCCTAATGAATTTGGAAAATAAATAAATGTGTCCTTGCAAAAAAACAATATCACCCCAATTGCTAGGAGTTTAGTTTTATAGAAAAGGGGGGAAATATCTTTTCATTGTGGACATCCAAGATGTTTTTTCCATACGTTTTAAAAGTTGTGTTAATATTAGAGTCAAATCTCATTTGAAATCATTAAAAATTTATTAAATCAATGTGTGTGTGTGTGTGTGTGTATTAGACTAGAGACCTAAGATATTTAATTTATCATTACAAAAATATGTAAACAAAAGATGTCTAACAAAAGTCATAACTAAAGACAAACATGTTTTTAACACAAAAATAATACACATAACACTAGCATTCATACTAAGCATGTATTCAAGGTTGCAATATATATAAGATCAAATTCCTAGCATGCATAGTAAGAATAAAAATAATACTATTGAAATTAAAACGAATAAAGATACTTACTTGTTGAAATACTTTAAATAAATAAGTCTTTTATTGTTGTCAATAATGTTTGCAATATTTCTCATAAGATTCTAACAACACCATCTTGGTTTAAATACACTTCGAAACAAGGTCTTTGAATCAAAGATTATATAACTCAACAAGATGAACATGTGTTTTAGGATATGTTTAAGACTATGGTTGAGGTTGTTTTTTAAAATGTTTTTTTATTCAAAAATGCATCAAAATGATGTTCTTTTTTTTAAAAAATAAAATTATTTTTGGCATTAGTGTATGATAATGATTTAAGAACACTAGAACTTTTTAGTTTAAAGTAAAAAATACAAATAAAAAATTTCAAATCTTTTCAAAAGCGTTTTTGAAAAATAGTGTCAAACATCCATTTGATTTGAGAGAAAAATCAAAGCATAAAAAAGATGAAGAAAAACATTAAAAATAATGCGAGGAAAAATATGAAAAATCTTAAAAACTCAAGCTAGAAACTCTTCCTTCAACCTCCCCTCCTTTTCATCATCAATTTTGATAACTAAGAGGTTGAAGAATTAATAATAACTAGTTTCACCATTATCAATCATTGATATATTAATAATTAAATCTAGAAAAACTAAAAGTTGTGTAGATTAATTTTTCATTTATCCAAAATTTATGCAGTGAAAACAAATTTCTATCAAAAATATTTTCTTATATACACAAAACAAAGAGAATTTTTATTTATGATTATAATGGATGAGTAAAGTGGTAATGTTATTTAACATTGATTGCATTTGAGGATTCACTTTATTATTTAATCAGAGACTGTGAAATATAATAATATTATTTGGTAACTAAAATACAAAGTGTAAAAAAACATTGTGTAAGCTTAAAAGGTTCCTATTAACGTGTTTCTATCTCAATTACATAAGACACCGCCATACATTTCATCAATGCTTTTCCAAATGGATAAACTATTCATTATTTATAGGACAACACAACTATTGTTTGGGAATAAGTGAGATGGTATCGTGGTAGGTGTTACATGCACCACCTACTTCAGGTGTTTCTAATTATTTTTTGGTATTTTTATATTATTTTGATGTGTTGATATCAAAAATAATTTTTTAAAAATTAAAAAAAAATTATTTTAATAAATTTTTAAACGAAAAATATTTTGAAAAACTACATCTACAACACTCTCAAACAAATTCGTCATTATGTTATCTTAGTTTTCTAATGGCTTAGTGCCCGTGCTTCACCACAACCGCAAGCTAGATTGTTTTTTATACAAAAAATAATCTCCATGTGTGTGAGATTTGTTTTTTAAAAGAATAAAATATTGGTGACTCGAGCCATAAGCTCGACCGAGTCGAATGTTAGTTTTCTTTTAATTAGATGAAAAAAATAGTCAATGATAATAGATGGACAATTGTTTTTTAGAAAAATAATGATAACTTGGAAAAAAATAAAAAGAACAAACAATATAACTCAATTCACAATCAATTAAATATAAAATGGTAAAATATGATAAAAACAAAACTCTAAACAAATAAGCTTTAGTCAATTTGAGTTGACATGATAAATTTGTATCCTTGGTAATTAGTGTCGAGCCAACATACAGAATTCTATTACACTTGCGACACAAATCATAACATCAAAATAACTTAATAGAAAAATAAAATAAAATAAAATTATGAAGCCTATTTTTTAATTTAAAAAAAAACAGTTAACTCTTGTTAACTTTTTAAAACCAAGACTAGGTCATTAGAATTGTAACAACCTATCTAAAAAAAAATCATGAAACTCAATTTGTAATCAATAAAATATCAAAGGATGGAATGGAATAACTAAATAAATAAATATACAAATGGATTAAAAATAAATAAATTTAGCATAAAGATTAGGCAAAAAAAATCATAAGAATGATGCTCAAAATTGACAGAAAAGCTAGGAACAAAATTTTGATTAAAATGTTAATGATGAAATTGAAAATAAAAATAAATTTAACATAAAGAAAAAAAAAAGAATCGGCACCGAATTAGTAAATATAATACACATAAAAATTGGATTGAAGTTTAAAATTGAAAAAAACAAAATTGCAACAATAAAAGGTGAGAAAAAAATTAGAAACTAAAACAATGAGGATCGAATTGGAAAATATTATACCATAAATTTATAATGAATGATAAAACTAAAAACCAATAAAACTTTTACAAGAGGGTCAAGAAAAAAAATTACAAATCAAAAGAATAAATATTAACTTGAAAAAAATAATTATGGATGGAATTGAAAACAAATAATAATCTTATAAAAGGGACATGAATAAAGCTTAAGTTGAAATATCAATAACAAAATAAAACAACCTGTAATTTTTAAGAAAAAAAAGAGAAAGAAGTAATTTTAGGGAGAAGAGAGAAAGAAGGGGAAAAGGAGAGGCCTACTATCAAATAACCATTCCACTACTATTAAAAACATTTTTGTCACTAGAAGACACCATAAGGACTAACAACCTTTTCTATTTAATTAATAATTAAAGTCTAATCAAAAATCAAAATGACCTTAATAAACTTGGTAATAACAAGAAATCAAAGTGAAAAGACCAAAAAACTTTGTCGTGTGATTTAAACTTTTTTCATTCAAAGTGTAATCTTATCATTTTACCATGTTTTTCTTAGATAAAATGACATTACTTCACCTATTTCTTGGCTTGATAAATTTTGATTTAAATGTCAATTACATTATTTTATTACCTTTTAAAAAATTAAAAATATAAATATACTCTCGAATCAATCTTTTAATAACTAAGGCATTTGTTTCTTTGTCAATACATGACTCCATTTCATTGTACATAGAATAATGCAATCTATGTGTATAATGTTTTTAAAACCATAATTAGTTTTGGTTAATATAATATTTTTTTCATTTTTAATCAAAACTCAAAGTCTTTCACATGGACTAGAGAACATGTTTGCTTTTTTTTTTTTTAATTATTTTATCAAATTTGTTTTTTTTTAAGTTTCACTTAACAAATTATATAAGTTGTAGATAATTGAAAGGGAACAATGGTGTGGATTTATATGTAATAACCCAAATTATTCATACAAATAATATCCAAGACATATTCATTTACTTTATAATTCAGGATATGTTACAAATAATATCCAAGACATATTCATTTTTCTTAAGTCAAATAAATCTAAAACAAATGCATATAGTTATAGTCATGAGTTCTAAAATAAATAAATTTAAATACATCATACAAAAAAAACTAATTTTTAAAACAATACTTATATTAACTTTCAAAGTATTATTAAAAAAATCATTTAAAATATATATTTTAAAAATTATTGATATTAAAAAATATTAATTTAATTTATTTTTAAATAAAAAGCACCACTTGCCCCGGACACTTCTGTAATCAATGTCAGAAAAGCATTTGTCTACCATTTTCTAAAGTGTCAACTACAGGGACCCACTTTATAAATTGATAGATAATCATGATGGATGAACCATTAAAATCAGCATTAAAAAAAGAACTTACCAAGATTATGATAATAAAAAGGGAAATTATTTTTCTGTGGGGTCAATAAATTGTTGGGCTGACGTTTGTATGTGTGACAGTGCATTGGATGATAATTCTTTCACCAACATCAATTATTGCCAAGTTATAGTGAAAAATGATAAAGAAATTATTCGGTATTTTAGTAATGATTGTTTTTTTTTATATTTTTTTTTGATAATGGTATATTAAAATAATATAAAAATATCAAAAATTAATTAAGAAAATCTTTTTAATGTTTTTTCAAAAAAGACTTTTTAAATGCAAAAACAAATGAGATAAAAAAATACAAAGAAAAAAAAAGCCACCACCTTTCTAGAGTCTAGACTGATCAATATTGTGTTTTTACTTGATATATTTTAAAATATCAAACTAATATTTTTTAAAATATTTTAATAATAATTTTAATATACTAATAATAAAAATAAAAAATATTTTGTTATACTTTTAAATAAAAAAAACATACAACACCAGTCCAACTTTTTCATTAAAAAAGTTGTGATGGCCACTCGCGGCAAATGATTATTATTTGTTTTTGGATTCAAACAAAGAAAAAAAAAACAAATACTCACTAGAAAAAAATAAACGTTGGAGGAGAAAAATAAAGAGATGAAAGATCAAATCATATCATTTATAGTTTGGAGACAAATTGAGTGGTTTATATTGTTAGCAGGTGTTTAGAAAATGTTCACATCAAAGATTCATTTGGTAAATGGAAAAATTTCTGTTGCTTTTGTAGTTTTGTTTAGATGTGAGGAAACTTTATTTTTTGAAAAATATATTTTGTGAGTTTAGTTGACTGTATAAAACCTCGAATGTCTCAAACTCTAATAAGAGTATACTTTCAGACTCGAAATTGAGATCTATTGTGCAGATCGCAAGCCCTCTATTATCACGTCGCATCTTTTGAGGATTTTTTTTATAACAATAAAAGAAAGCTACTAAAATTTATATTCTCTTATTAAGAAATGACTTTAATTATTGTAAAATACAAGGTTTGTTGTTTTTTTTTATAAATTTTAAAAATTATGTGAAAATCATTGCATAATCTAGGCAAGTTTGAATAAAAACACAAGATCCTTTAAATTGATCTAATAACAACAAATAAATAAAATGAAATTACAAAATTGATTTTTTTCTTATGATTTACAATAGTGATTATATCATTAAGTGATACTATAACTTATATTAGAGATTCTATCATATTGATTCTATACTTCCATAAATACAATATCATGGAGATGTATTTAGAGTCTGTTTTGTTTTTTATATTTTAAAAATATTTTACTTTATTGTTTTCTCTGAATTAATATTTTTATTTAATTTTTAGACTGTTTTGATGAGATTATATAAAAAATAAAAACTATCATCTATATGCAATTTCAAGTAAATGACACTTTAAAAAACATATATATCACCACAAGACCAAACAATCTTTTAAACTTTTCATCAAAGCTATATTTTAATTCTCCTTATTTATTTATTAAATTTTTCTTTGCTATTTTTATTATTTTGTACAGTCATGTATTATGTATAAATATGAAAATTTAACAATAAGAAATAAAATATTGTAAATGATAATTAGGTTTAATTTTCATACATTCTCATAAATCTTAAAATATCAAAAACAAATTGGTCAAAACCCTTGTTAAGATAGGACTAATTCAGACCACATTCAAAGGGGAAAAAAAAGTTGATATTGTTAGAAAAAAATGGAAACGTTTTTCTTAAAAAAGATTAAAAAAAAAGAAAAAGGGAAATAAGGAAAACAGCTTTCCAGAGCGCGTGGCAAAAGCGGAAGACACAAAAACAAGAATGTCTTTATGCACTGGGGTCTTCGTCAGTCTTGTCTTCTCAAAAAGCCTGTCAGGTCTTACGCGCCGTGACATTAATTAAATTTACAATAATAATTTCACATTTATTTATATATTTATTTATTTTATGACACATTTATTTTCATTTTCAATTTATTTTTTCTCTTCTTCTCCACACTCACTCGTCTCTCCGTCTCTCTCTCCATCAAATCTCGGTGCCCTAGATCTCTCTCCCTAGGGTTTCAATTCTCATCTCACAATAGTATTTATTCCTATTTTACTTTCCATTTTTGGAGTGCATGTTTTATGTTGAAGTGTTTCCAGTTCCTTTACATATTTCTGATTATTTTCTTAATGAAACTTGGGTTTTTAGGGTTTGTATTGTAGTGAAATTGTGAGTTTGTTCAGGGTTTTGAATCACCTGATTTGGGAGCTGAAAAGTCCAGGCATGTCACTTTAAACGTGTTTAGTTTTTAGGTTGCGATTCTTAATTTGTTGCTGGAGTGAAGGCAGTAGTTGTTATTGGTTTTTGCATTTTTGATAATAACTTTTAGTTTGGTTGGTGGAGAAAGTCTGTTTTCTTTTTTTTTTCCTGACCTAGGAGTCAGTGGATTTGATAAGAAGATGGAAGTTTCATTGCAAAAGAGCAGCCATTGAGTCACAGTTAAGGTATTTGTGTAAAATTGTAAGATTTCTATCCTGACTGGTTATTGCTTATGTTCATATTGGGTAAATTTTAAGTTATTTATTCCAAATGATTATTTTATAGGCAAGTATTATTTGGTTGTGTTAAAATGGGAATGGAAGAAGAGGATAGAAGTGTAAAGATGAAGATTTTGAAGGGTAATTATTGATTCTAAAGGAGGAGGGCGTTTTTGGAGGTGGTCTAGGTGCATAATGGGTTGCAATTGTTGTAAACCCTCTGCCATTGAGGATAGCAAAGAGAGTCCAAGGGAGAGGCTCTCAAATAAGGCATCGTCTGACTTGAGGGTATCAAGGGCCACCTCTTCAAGGAGGGAGGAAGCGTATAGGGCGAAAGATCGCTGTGATAGTAATGATGGTAGGGCAATGCTGATTGATAAGCAAGTGAATGGATCTCTTAGAGTGTATGAGGGCGAGCACGTTGAGGTGAAGAGGGACAAGCCAGAGTATGCTGTTGTTCAACACCCAGGGATGGGCAGTATACCAAAAGCTACAGAAGGGGAGCAGGTTGCAGCAGGCTGGCCTTCCTGGCTAGCTACTGTGGCTGGAGAAGCAATCAAAGGTTGGTTGCCACGGCGTGCAGATTCATTTGAGAAGCTAGATAAGGTATGCCCTTTTCTGCATTCTGTTTGTGCTGTTAAATCTCTTTTTTTTTGTTTTTATCAGTCAAATACATTTCTTGCAATTACTGATGATCAATTTTTTTAAACTAATTATCAAAAAAAATCCGGAGTCCAATTTTGAGATCTATTTTTGTAAGCGCAGCTTCATTACAAACAAGATCCAGTTTATGACTTTCAAAAGTTAGCAATTCAAACTGAGTGGTTGAAGGACATCCTTATGACAATTCAGTTGGGGGATAGTGTAATGAACAATTTGACAGTTGCTAATTAGAACGAGAACCTGCTTGTGCTTCTACATTTTTCTAGCATTTTCATGTTTGCATGCATTGGATATGTTGTGAACTACTATTAGGTGACATAACCTTGAGATTTGACCATGTGTATGCTTGTTATTTATATTCTGCAAATAAACAAGGTGGTGAAAAATGCATGAAGACTCATTAATAAAATGCATAAAAGTTCTACAATGCTCATTTTAACACATAGGAGTAATGAATGACACACTTAATGATGATTCTTTGAAGTTGAGAACTTCTTAATAAATGTTAGTCAGAAGTTCAGTTTAGTTGTTGGAACTTGAAAGCCTTAAAACTATTGAGTTTTGGGAGGCTTGAGACCGTGTCGATATGAAAGAGTTAAAATCTTGAATGAAATATATTGATTACAACGGAGAAGGATCAATGAATAAGCAATTGCTCATAATAGGAATTAATGTTGCTTAAAGGTTTGAGTGATTTTCTTGCATCTAGAATTTTCTTATTTGGCTAGATTGCAATATTGGAAAATAGGAATTATCCCTGAGTCCAAGAGTGTTGAGAAATTGTAAGAGGAGATCATGAGAATTTAGGAGCTATTGAGGATTGGGGAATAATGGAGAAGTGACATTCATTCATAGAAATGTGCCGTTTTTTTCACTATATAATGGAATATATTAGAGAATAATATATATCATGTTATGGGGTCTCACCTAATAGCTTAAACTTTTAGGTGAGATAGTTCCTTAACATGGTATCAGAGCCTTGTTACCCAATGGTCACGAGTTCGAATCTCACCATTGATGAAAAACCAAACACAAGGTAATGTGGGTCTATGCAAGTTTCAATCTCAAAGAGCTCACTTGAGGGGGTGTTAAGAGAATAATATAAATCATATTATGGGGTCTCACCTAACAGCTTAAGCTTTTAGGTGAGATGGTTTCTTAATAGAATACTCATAATAATGTATGGGTAATTATCCTTCCAAATAGGCACAATGAATATAAAGTGGGTCCAGTTTTGATGAGCTGCCAATCAATTAGCTTTAGTATGCAGAGGTTTTCATTTTGATGGACAGCATATAACTTGTTGAAAATGTATTGTTAATTTTACAGCATAATTAAGAAGTGGATGCATGTTAACAACTTAAATAGCTGGGGTCTCGTACTCCGCACTTCTGGTATTCTGTTTTGGTTAATTTGGCAGAACTTGTTCAAATATCTAGTCTTGATGGATGAAGCAATTTGCATGAGTCTGTTTGTCTATATGTTTAAATCTGTATCCTGCCCCTTCTACCTTAATGTAGGGCAAGGGGGTAGGTTTGCTGGCAAGCATTTCTTGTTTGGATACCATGGACTTCTATTTGCATTTTCCGTGTTTAGTTTTGTGTAGGTGACAACAGCAGATCATTTTATTCAGTTCTTACAACTCACAAGTGCTTGTAGAATGGTTCCCCCCTCTCTTTTCTTTTTATCTGCTGCTGTTGGTTTTGGACTGAGATTTGTTTTGGTTCCCTCATCTGATGATTTCTATGTTAATGCAGATTGGCCAGGGAACCTACAGTAATGTTTACAGGGCTCGTGACCTTGATCAAAAGAAGATTGTTGCTTTGAAGAAAGTAAGATTTGACAACCTGGAACCTGAGAGTGTTCGCTTCATGGCCAGGGAAATTCACATTTTGCGTAGGCTTGACCATCCTAATGTAATAAAGTTAGAAGGTCTAGTTACATCAAGGATGTCTTGCAGCTTGTACCTTGTGTTTGAATACATGGAGCATGATTTGGCTGGGCTTGCTGCACACCCTGGTCTGAAGTTTACAGAAGCCCAGGTAATTGTGGCCATTTTGCTCTAACAGATTCTAATTTAATGTATGTTTGCATTTTTCCATGATACATGTGCAATTTGTACATGCTTTTCTTATTGTCCAAGACTGTGCATGTGTGTAACTTTGGTGTTTGATTTGCACGTGTATGCTTTGAATGTTATGGTCTAATAATTATATGCTGGCAGGTGAAATGTTACATGCAACAACTTTTACGAGGACTTGATCACTGCCACAGCCATGGTGTTCTTCACCGTGATATAAAGGGTTCCAACCTATTAATTGACAACAATGGTATATTAAAAATTGCAGACTTTGGACTAGCGACTTTTTATGATCCTGCTCGTGTTCAGCCACTGACAAGTCGTGTTGTGACTCTTTGGTATCGTCCTCCTGAGCTTCTACTTGGAGCTACCTACTATGGGATGGCTGTTGATTTGTGGAGTACAGGTTGCATACTTGCTGAATTGTATGCAGGCAAGCCTATTATGCCAGGGAGAACTGAGGTAGCTCTCCTTTCTTATTCTTATGAAAAATAATGTCTTTTAGGTTTTTCACCAAACAGATTGTTTCTCTTAAATGCATGCTATTTATGTGATAAAATGATGCAATGCAGATTGCTTTTCATGGGCCATGATTCTGAGTACAATTTTGAACTAATTATTTGCCAGAAATAAAATTTTATCCCATGATAATTGTCAAGTATATATTACTTTGAAGATTGCTGAATTACATGCTGTATGCAAAACCCCACTAAATAGATCATTAACATCTTCTCCACCCTACACAGAACTTCCTAACTCTCTTAATCACTTAGTAACTCAATCACACATATTGCCAACTGTTGGGCAATGCAAAAACAAGTTCATGCACTTTTCATTAGTAAAACACATAATACAAACACATGTTGATAATACTTTATGAGTTCTTACCTCGGACAAATCATGGGTATTGATTGTAGGGAACCATTGTCTTAATGAATGCTTTAACCTTGGAGGGTGCCTTGTTTTCTCTATAAATTTGTTTGAAGGAAAAAAAATGAGGGTACTATTCAATTTTAGTAAGAATAGAGTCTTATCAATTAGCCTTTTTCAATCTATTGTAAAATTTTATTTTAAAAAACACCACAAAAAAGAGACCTAACATCGCAGATTTGTTGGAATTCCTTTTCATCCTTTTGCAAAGATTGTATAACAAGAAAAAGAACAAGGATTTAACAAAGACAATAATTATCACGAGATGCTGTATCCTTATTGTGCTATCTTTTTGTCCATGTAAGTTTTATAAATGACATTAATGCTGCCGTGTAGGTGGAGCAGCTGCATAAAATTTTCAAGCTGTGTGGCTCACCTTCTGAAGACTATTGGAGAAAATCAAAGTTGCCTCATGCAACTATCTTTAAGCCTCAGCAACCTTATAGACGCTGTGTTGCAGATACATTTAAGGAATTCCCTCCACCAGCTTTAGCTCTTATGGAGACCCTGCTCTCCATTGATCCTGCAGATCGTGGGTCTGCAGCTTCTGCACTGAGGAGTGAGGTATTAAGCATCCATGAGCTATATCTCCTGAACTTTCCTTTTTTCTTCAGAGGATTAGTGTGTGTGTGTTTTGGATTAGGGGGAAAGGGTTGAGATGTAGGTTGGTGTTAGCGTGTAAAGTGACTCAATTTGTTTGCAAATGCTTCCCCATATGCAACTTTATGGTCTTGTTGATATATACAAATTTTTTATTCTGTTATGTATTGGCTTCAGTTAGAAGATCTATATTGATACACATGTTAGTGCATATGGGGACTGAAGTCTCTTTTATTTCCAAGTCATGTGATACTATGCTGTTGAACCAGGTAAATTGTGTTAAACATGCAAGTTCTCTTCGTGTCATCAGTAAGGACACTATAGTACTTGGCGATTCTAACAGCTCTGAAGTTACATCATATTGGGTTTTAGATTTTGTAATCATTGTATTGATCCAAAACTAATCAATTCTACCAATCTTTTTCACAAAATCCTTTGATGCCTTCCTCATTGTACTTAGAGGTCACTGAATGATGTGTTGCTTTCAGGATTTTATTTCCTTTCCCTTGTTCTCACTCGAAGATTCCCACAGTTTGACTCCTGTGCACCTTTTGTATTCTGTTTATGTAAAATTTCGTCAACTATGAACAAAGTTGAATTTTAGCTGGTGCTTGATGAGTGTTTTTCTTTTTTTGCTGATCAATTAAAAGAGAATCACCCTTCATTTCCCCATCTTCTATATAACTTGGTCAGTTGAAAAAATAATGGCATCATATACAAGACTTTGCATGTTCATCTTTTTATGTTTTTCTTTTCACAATGCTATTTGTTTTGATGTAGCTCGGTTAACTGATCCTATTTTCTTCTGAGTTTATTATTTGTTATTACAGCTTTTTAGCAGCATAGCTATTTTTGTTTTTATTTGTATTCTTCACACAAATTTGGGAAAACACCATCCATATGATGCAACATATTGGTTCAGAACATTGGATTGCAAGTCTTTATAGTTTTGTTTTGGACAAATAAATAATTACAAAAGTGGAGCATGATGTTTATGGCTGGCTAAGGTTGCACTAATAATATAGCTCTATTTTACAATTTTCTTGCTTCTTTTTGCTAGCTAGTATTTGATTTGTTTAGTTTTGTTTTACAGTTCTTTATAACCAAGCCACTTCCATGTGATCCTTCAAGCTTGCCTAAGTATCCTCCTAGCAAAGAATTTGATGCAAAAATGCGAGATGAAGAAGCCAGAAGGTAATAAAAAAACAGAAAAAAAGCTGTTCTCCCCATTAGTTGCTTATTTAATCTTTAGTTGTAAGGATGCTGGCATAGGCCCAGAAAAAGGCTTTAAAAGATTTTCTTTTTGGACATGTTAGCTATATCATGGCAGTGTTGGAAATATACAAATTGCATGCCGTTACCTGTCTAGAATGCCTTAAGAGCTGATGCTCCTGCATAGATGAATGGAATGTTTATTAATGTAATTTTATTTTGCTATCTAAACACTGGTGCTGGTTCTAGAGCCTTACCAGGTGAAAGAGTGCACCTTCACGGTGCTTTTTTTTAGTAATCCCCTCCATTTTAGTAGTAGAAGTAGGAAAGGGAGCTGTTATAGTAACAGACACTACATTGGCCTCCATGCCCTGGATCATATTGCTTATTGTGGGTTTCTTCATGATCCACTAATCTGTCTATGATTGATGACATCTTTGACTTGTAAATGTAGTGTAATTTGCTAACAATCTCATATTTGTTTTTTCATGTTAACAGACAAGGAGCAACAGGAAGCAAGGGCCAGAAACCTGACATGGAAAGAAGAGGACAACGAGAATCTCGTGCTGTCCCGGCACCGGATGCCAATGCTGAGCTAGTTTTATCAATGCAGGTGATTTCTATAAGACACCTGTTTCTCTATTAAGACACATTTTTGAATGTGTATATGTATTTGGTTGGGGAAGGATTGCGATTAGGAAGTGATTAGCATGCTTGCCGGGCCACATGGTGAAGTTCTGAGAATCATTGTGTGGAAGATTGGTTGGAAGAGAGAAGTGTTTTTTTTTAAAAAAAAGAAGCTAACACTGTTATAAATCCCAAAAAACCTAGTAAACAAGTTTAGTCATGACACTAGGTCTTATATACACTACTCACTGCACCCATCTCAGAACAATGAAGTATAAAGTGATGTGCCATCTCTCCATTCTGATCACATTGAATTTGATATTCTTCACCACAAATAACAGCTTCGTACAACAGGCACTTCATGAGACATGACATCTTTTATTGATTCTTCCTTTTGTTCTCTCTCTTGCCTTCTCCTCTTCATCATGCCATGAAAGCAGCATTTCATACATTCTTTTACTGCTCCAGCCTCATTTAAGGATTATCACCTAAATAATTGATTGTTTCTTGGTGCTCCATTTTCTTGAATGATCTCCTTTCACTATTGATTCCTTTTATTTTTTGGTACTCCATTTAATTTTGTTAATGAAATTTATATTAATGGATTGCCCTCTAATTACAGAAAAGACATGGTCAGTCAAATTCCAAGAGCCGGAGTGAGAAGTTTAATCCCCATCCGGAAGAAGTTGCTTCTGGCTTTCCAATCGATCCACCTAGACCGTCCCAAGCTGCAGAGTCAAACATGGATCCTCAGGGGCATCAGCACAAGAGGGCTTCCCATTCAGGGCCTTTGTCTCACCGTAGTGCATGGGCAAAGGCTGGCAGTAACCCCGATGATGCTCCTAAGATTGCCACTGGGGCTGACTTGTCAACAATGTCAAGCTTAGTGGCAGCACGGAGGAGTTTATTGTCTGAAGATCACAAGGAAAGGTCTGGTCTATCACAACAAGAAGTTCCAAAACTAATGGCAAGGTTTCCAGGATCCTTCAAGGAAACCTCAGAATCCTTCGCCCAACAGGATCCAAAGCATCTGTCACAGGGTGGTGCTGGTTCCCATCAAAAGGAAGATGGAAGAAATAGCAGTAAAAATCCAGTCCTTGTAAGTCTTCGAAACACATTTCAGTTTTCTTCTCTCCTTTTGTTTATTTTTTTCCCAAAAGTTTGGGGACTGGTACAAATTTTCTAACCACCTTGCTGCCTTTTTATTCTGTCTGTGTATAATGAATGTTGTTCATGACTGTCTGTTATCTTCACGGTTCCTGATTCCCCATTCATGTTAATTTGAATCCAGCTTGGCTACGGGTCAAAGGGTCACAAAATCCACTATTCAGGTCCATTGATAGTTCCATCAGGGAACATGGATCAGATGCTCAAGGATCATGATCGCCAGATCCAAGAAGCTGTTAGACGAGCACGCCTTGACAAGGCACGGGTCAGAAAAATCCAGGCTGAAAACAGCCAAAGATCAACCAATTCATTATTTGTTTCAGGCCGATGAGGCAAGCCCTAAATGAGAAAGTATTGCTGGGAAGATCACTGCAGAGTAACTTGACTGGTGCTTTCCATCTGTGAAATATGAGTTAAAAACCGTGGCTGGGGTTCAGTTTTTGTATATGTTCTTAGAAAGATAGCTAGTGGGGCCATTTTAGCTATAAGATTACAGCTCACTGATAAATCTCTCCCTTCTCAGCGATTGATCATGTGTATTTACTTTCCACTCTTACTGCAATTTCTAAGTTGTTGGCCATTCTTGTAGAGCATTTGTATCAGCCATAAGATGTAGAGTATCTGGATGATGTTGAAGAGAGAAGTAATGTTGCTCCCACCACTCCCAAGATTCTACCATAAGCTCTATCACTGGCTCAGAAATGATATTCTCCTCCCTGCTCCGAATTTCTGCATGGCTGCCTGCTCTTGGATGATAGAAAATATACTACAATAATAATAATAATAATAATAACTTTTTTTATTTTTTAAAATATTAAAATTATTGGACTTAACTAAAAAAACCATCAGATTGTTTTCTTCAGGAAAAATGTATTCTTAAAATGCGAATTTGTTTTTTTAAAATGCAAAATGAGAATGCTCCGCCAAGTACTACTATTCTTAACACGCTTCTCTATCCAATTTAATAAATCTGCTGCAAAATGTGTTCTTATCTAACAGTTTGTGTTCTTCAGATTTGTTGTTTTATGGCACAGAGGAGCTGCAACCCTGACCCTCTTTCTCTCACCAGAAACACAGGTTCTGTTGGTATGGCCCTCTACCACTCAAGTTTTCCTCTTTCACTTTCCCATCACCCCGTTGAAGAATTCTCTCCCTAGTAGCTGTAGCTATGATCTTGTCTGCATTTTCATGGCCTCACTTGGTACTGAAGTTACAGTTATCATACCCCCTGTTCTGCAGGTCAACATGGTGATCCATGAATCGCACTTGAACTGTTTTTTTACATTCACTAATTATGCTCTTGTGTGTATTATTACCAGTATAAATGATCGCGGGGCAAAGTATATAATTCATATGTATGTATGTATGTATGTATGTATGTATAGTTAAGAAAAAAACAAAAGAATATCAGATTTTATTTTTCGAGTGAGCTATAAGATAAGGAAAAAGGAAAAACAGAGAAATTAGGAAAAGAAAAAAAGAAGTGCAAGTCAGATATAAGAGTTTCTAAGATAATGGTCCTACATTGCGTTCCAAAAACATTTAAAAAAATTATTTTTTATTTTAAATTAAAAATTTTTTTGATGTTTTTAGATTATTTTCATGTGTTGATGTCAAAAATATTTTTTTTTTTAAAAAAAAATACATCATATTGATGCATTTCTTAACAAAAAATACTTTCATAAATAACTCTTTAGCATACACAATATCTTGATGTTTTTATGCCTCATTATGTTAGTGAAGTTTAATTTAGGATTTGGAGATTTAAGAGATTTGAAGTTTGTTTTTTTGAGTTTATTTGATGTTTTAAGGTGTTATTTTGACTTAAATTAAACCGAAAAGAGAATTGGAGTTATGAGTTTTTAACGAACAAGTTGATTTTTTTAGTATCTGTAATATTAGAAAACTAGCATGTTAAGATACTGAAACCTCGACCAATTAGTTTATCTGAATCAATCAACTGATTACCTTGATGGTTTTGGTCAATTGGTTGATCAATTTCATCAAGTAGTTAATCTAATAGTAATAGTTGATCAGTTCTTTCAGGTTTGATCCCTTTTGAAAATATCTGAGATCGATTAGGTGAATTTGTTCCAATTCTATAATTACATTATGGTCTCTAATCTTTTAGTTGATTTTTACTAATTTCTATATTTGTTATAAGTTATACTCACATTGCTCTTAGTGATCTTCAATAGTCTCTGATTTTATCTTTGTTTAGCTTTCACCTATATTTTTTCGGCGAGTGGGATAATTTTTAATATGCATATATTATAAATAATACATATATGTTGATCATATTATTAACATTAACAAAAGAGCTAAAACAGCTCGGGGTGGGCACTGTAGCGCTAGACTCAGATCGACTGTGGACTGGACATTTGGCGTTTGTGCGTCGCGGCTGTTCGTCTGCCTTTTTTTTTAAAAAAAATGAACAGTGCTCAGACGATTTCAACCCCGGTAATAAGACAAAAAACCGGTCGGGCTGCGTGTAAAAATCGTTGAGGCACAGGGACATTCCTGTCATTGCACGCGTGCGGACCGGACCGGTCCGCCGCAGTTTTTTCTTTTTTTAATATATTTAAAATGGCTAATTACGGTTATGGGCCCGAATAAGACAAAACCATTGATTTCGGTCCAGGGGCTTTCCGGTAATTACCCATCTTTTTTTATTTTTTTCCCGGTAATTGTCGGTCGCGTGTAACACGCGTGCCTACGGGTTTCACGCCCTCACTCGCTTTAGGTGGCGCGTGCGGCGTCATACGGTGGACGGAGACAAGATTCCGACGGACAGAGCGGTTTGCCTGGACGTCTGCTTCTTCCCGCGGTGGCGCGTTTACCATAACAATGCCCTTGGACGCGCCGGGGACCGGTTAAACCCGCCGGCCACATTTCTCTCTCTCTCCTGCACGTCAAAGTGCAGGAGAGTCCCCCAATTTGTGCACATTTTTACTTCAGTCCCTTGACTTTTGATTTTGTTTTTTATCCTGCTTTTGGTTGCATAAGTTTTGATTTAGTTCAATTGCATCCTCCAATTGCAATTGATTGGATGTCAATGTTTCGGTTCGGTCCTCCTTCTTTTAAGTTTCGGATTCGGTTTAAATTATTCAATAAATACAGTACATAAGTTTCGATTTCTTCAATTGGATCCTTTGATTGAAATTGATAATATATTGAATTTTCATTTTGGCCCTTATAGTTTTAATTTTTTATTTTCATCCCTTGATAAATTGATATTTGTGTTTTATTTTCCATTATTGACATAATAATAATAATAATAATAATAATAATAATAATAATAATAATAATAATAATAATAATAATAATAATAATAATGATAATGATAATGATAATAATAATAATATGTGTTTTATTTTCCATTATTAACATAATAATAATAATAATAATAATAATAATAATAATAATAATAATAATAATAATAATAATAATAATAATAATATATTCTTTTTCTTGCTTACTCTTTTATTAATGTTTATGAGTGTTTTTTTTTCGAGATAATTTAATAATTTAAATTGTTTTTGCAATAATAGCAATAGTCATTTTATATCTAATATTACTGGAGATGAAAGACAACTCAAGAACAGCAAATAAACAAATTTATCTAAGTTATCTACAATCAAAAAACGATACAAGTCACTTTTGTCTCGATTACACTGTTCCTTTTAAACGGCAAACAAGTCATTATTATATGTTTTAATATTTATTGCATATTATTGCCTAAAAGTATATAAAGAGATAAAAAAATGACCTCGGATTTTTTTTATTAACAAAATTAATATCAGCATTCTTAAATAAATTTCATATAATAATATGATGAATAAATCTTATAAAAAAAAATTAGCTTTGAATTTTAATTTTGTACTCTTTTGTTAAAGTTTATTTCTTAAAAAAAAACAAAAAGTTGGATTTTTAATATTTAACATCTAATATTACCCGAGAAAAAAAATACAACTCAATAAAACAAAAGGTAAACAAATTTGCCTAGATTATCTACAATTAAAAAATATATAAGGCACTTTCCGTTTCAACTACACTGTTCTTTTTTAACGGCAAATACGTAATTATAGCACGCAAAAAATTTATATTTATTTTTTGAAAATAAATTTCAATATTTTTATTTATAATGTGTAAGATCTAATATTATTAGGGGAAAAAGACAACTAATCTTTTTTTTTACAAATTTACTTAGGTTTTCTACAATTAAAAAATATCAAAATCACTTCCCATTTCGATCACACTATATAGTATGTGAGACTAAGTATATGTGGTTAATATTTATTTAATAATCTTGCCTAAAAATATATAAACAGAGAAAATAAATGACCTACAATTTCTTAAAAAAAAATTTAATATAAGTATTCTTAAATATATTTAATATAATAATATAATGAATAAATCTTATAAAAAAAAAATTTCTCTTTGAATTTAAATTTATATTTTAGACTCTTTTTTTTTCCTTTTCAGAACTGTAACCTTTTTTCCACATGTATTTTGTATTTTTCAGTGTCCAAGTCAGTTGTTCTTTTTTTACCGGGTTTCTTTTTTTGTTTATTTTTTTTTAACAAAGTATCAGTGACAACAAATTTCTAATAGATCATTTAACCTTCTTAGCAAATTTTCTAACAAATTTTATCAAAATTTTTTTAGCAATAACAATATTCAATCACATTATGGTTGAAAAAAACCATTTTTAACAGACTTTATCAATTACAATTATACTAATTAAATATTAAAATAATAAAAGACAACATTTATAAAATCAATCAATTTTCTATATAGATAAAAAAGCCCAGCGAAGCGGGCAGCTCTAACTCGTGATAACTAAAACTGGTTTTTCTTGAATTTCTATATTTGTATTTTTTTTGTTTCCAAGTACTCTCCAGTTTCTTGAATTAAATTCTATAGAATCTGGTAGAGCAAAATGGCCATAACATCTTATTTTTTTATTCCTATGTTTTATTTATTTCTACAAAACTTTTTACTTTTAGTCTTGATTTGAATCCTTAAAGTGCTCTACTATTATGTTGTTTTTTTAAGTTTAAATTTTATATTGTAGTAAATATTATAAATTCGTATTTGTGTTTTTTTACTGATTTTGAATATATATTTTTGACAAAAATTATAAAATAATGCGAGGTTTTATTAAATTTGATTTTATGAAAAGTACATTTAAGTATTTTTAAAGCACTGCACCTACTTTGCCAGGCACCCAGGATTTCAGGTCGTGACTTGCATCCTGTTTTGCTTCACAGCACCAATGATGGCAACCGCCCGCCAACAACTATGTTTTTGACATTAATAAATATGATTTTTCCAAAATCAAAGATCCAATTTCATATTAAAGATGCTTGAATCCATTCTTTGAAAATAAGCACGAAGAACAAACATTGCAAAGACTAATTGGCCCTTCAAAGAGTTGAAGCTTCACGTCGGAGAGAGCTGCACGGTATGGATAGACTACATGAATTTAATTATGAGTTTAGTATAACCAAGGTTCCTTCACTCATTGTGAAGCCTCGCAAAAGCCTCTGATTGATTTTCCTCTTGATCTTTCTGAAGTTTTTATCGATGAAATGCAAGTGGGTTTCTGTGCATCAACTGGGAATCTGATCGAAAATCACAAAAACTTGAGGTGGACTTTTAGTAACTCAAGGTTGATTTGATTTTCATGGCGGCTATCGTCTTCCAAGAGCTCACATTCAATGGCTTCCGTTCTTCACATTATACACTTTTTGCTCGTGTGGTGAACCAGTGGTCCACACAGATTGCCCAAATATCTCCTCTGTTCTCTCACAAACAAATACAAACCCTATGAAACAAATGGCGTGGCCATTTTTCGTACATGAAAAATCAATCAGGCCATCTATTATTGTTGCCGCCTTACCACTCACTACTTAATTACCTGTCCCACCATTCTCCTACTTCCATTAAATTTGCCCCACCACTTTTCTTTTCCTTCGTTGTCTACTCTTACGCTTTTCTTTTGCCAACTTCAACTTCAGAGATCACACAGAGAGAGAGAGAGCCAGACTGGAACCCACATTTTTGAGGTTTTTTTATTTATCATTATTTCTTGTTAGCTTCTTTGTTTGTGTTTTCATTACAGCGATAATCAATAGTTTATTAGCTTTTTTGCTATCATGCGATGTGTGTTTCTCGTGGGTATTTTAGGATTGCTATATTGTTAGTGCCACCAATCGGATTCTCTTTTGATTAAAGAATCACTAGTTTTCTTTAACGAGAACCCCAATTAACTATTCTTAATTGTTCCTTACGTGCTGTTCTAACAAGAACCGCATCATTAGATTAGTTTAATGTTCACTTAAAGTTATTATACTAATCTTTGGTGTCCACTTCACGAAAGCCAAGATCATTATTTCATTAAGAACTGTTTTTTCTTTAGTTTTCAAATTAACCATTTCTTTTTGACTTCTGTATGAAGAAAAGAAAAAACACATGATTGAGGCTATAGTGGTGCCACGTAACACAAATGGAATAAAGCGGGAAGATAAGGAAGAAAAAGAGCCAAAGAGTGAACCTTGACCCTTTGGCTTAAAAAAGAAAGAATATAATAGTTATTCAATGAAGTGCAATACTGTGAGGAGTGAAGTACGGCATGAGAGAGAAAGAGAGATTTTATTTTTTTGAAGTTGTGGGGGAAAATGAAGGAATTTATGAGGCAGTCGTGTTTGGTAGAGCGTAGCAATTAAACTATTCTTTGTGTTGTGTGGTTCTCTGTTCAGGACGGTCTAGCAGGATCAGAAAGATCCATTCTTGGTGCTACGACAGGTACGTATCCCCCCACATCTAAAAGGGTGTATATAATATTATTGTGGGCGGGCTTTCATTTGTTCTGATGCATGTGTTTTTTTTCTCCCCATGAAACCTTTAGGTACAGGTGTTTGGGATTCTATATTGAAAAGGGTGTCCAAAATTTCCCCTTTTCCTTTTCTGGATATTCTAGTACTTGTCTCTGATTTTTTGTGGTGCTGGTGCTTGTAATGTTTTTGTGTTGAAAAGTTTATGTCTGAGGACGTAGTTATATAATTCTGGTGGATGTAAAAGGGAAAAAAATGTGTGCTGGATAATAGATGTGATGATTTTTCTTTTAAGACTTTATAAGATTTTATTAATTTTTTTATTGGTTTATTGATGTAGGCGGTTGCAGTTTGTCTCATGAGAAGTTTGCTTGCTGAGACCTAAGAAAGAGTTCTTATTTCCTTCAGTGACCACTTCCCAGCTAAAAGAACCCAGTTAGTATATTATCTGAGGGGCTGAGTGGGTTGATCAGAAACTGGGTTCTTTTAGCTATTTCTTTGAAATGAGGTATTTCTGAAGATGGCAATGGTGGAAGTTAGAGAGTGTGCTAGAAGTTGGCGAATCCCTCCATTTCTTGGATGTGTTTGTTCTGGCTTGCATGCAGTCCTAGGGGGGTAGCCATGGAGGGCTCATCTGAGTCTGCTTGGCAGAAGTCTGATAGTCATAGGGAATTCAATACTTCAGTAGTTTCCAACAGGAATCTGAGATCTGCATCTCACAATTCTGGGTTTAGAAAGGAGAGGAGTGATAGGGTTGTTCTGGCGCGTCAAAACCTTAAAAACCAGGCTGGTACTTTATCTGGGGCTTGTGAGGATGAAGCTGCCGTTGACCGTTTTGTGCAAACCATAGAATGGAACGATGTTAGCTTGAGGCACTGGTTGGACAAACCACAACGGTCTGTTAATGAATTTGAATGTTTGCACATATTTAGGCAAGTAGTCGAAGTTGTAAATGCGGCACATTCACAAGGAATTGTTGTTCACAATGTCCGGCCTTCTTGCTTTGTTATGTCATCATTTAACCATGTCTCCTTCATTGAGTCTGCGTCTTGCTCAGATTCAGGTTCTGATTCTATGGATGATGGATTGAACAGCCAAACTATGGAGGTTAAAAATTCATCTTCTTCTTTTCCCTATGACATGTTACAACAAAGATGTAGGTTACAAAGTGAAGATTTTCTACCTGCATCTACCGCAACAAATACTTTATCAGAAGCCAGTTGCATGCAGTCGAGCTTGGTTTATGCACCAGATGTACCATTTGTGGAAGATACAGAAGAACATAAAGTCCTTGATGTTGAACATGAAGAAGAAAGGAAACAACCATTTCCAATGAAGCAAATATTGCTTATGGAGTCCAGTTGGTATACCAGTCCTGAAGAGGTTGCTGGTTCACCAAGCTCTTGCGCTTCAGACATCTACCGATTGGGAGTTCTTCTTTTCGAGGTTTGTTATGATAATGCTGCATTTATGAATCAGAATTAGGGTGGATTAAAAAGACATTTCTTGTAATCGTTTTGCACTCTTGACTTCTATTTTAAGCATGAAGCTCTTCATTATCTAAATGGCCTGTAATGATGTGTTAGAGCTTCATTGATGTGATATAGTTCTTCATGCTGTTTACTGTCTACATTGATGTGATATAGTTCTACTTGTGCACAGTTGTTCTGCCCTTTCACCTCAAGTGAAGACAAAAGCAGAACTATGTCTAGTCTCAGACATCGAGTTCTTCCTCCTCAACTGCTGCTCAAGTGGTCAAAAGAAGCTTCATTTTGCTTATGGTTACTGCACCCTGAACCAAGTAGTCGGCCAAAAATGGGGTGACTATTAATTTCTGCACCTTGGTTTTCTTTATCACTTAATGGTATCGTCAGCCTTAATATGTGTGGGTGTGGGGGGTGGGGGGACTTTTCAAACCTTTCAAAACTATTACTTCATTTTCTTATGGTTATTAAACTGTGAGCCAAGGACCTTGTTTGATTTTACATTTCATTTGATTTATGTTCAATCAAATTTTATGGTCTTATGCTTTTGTATCATGTAACAGTGAATTGCTGCAAAGCGAGTTTCTTAATGAACCAATAAACAATTTGGAAGAGCGTGAAGCAGCAACACAGCTTAGAGAGAGAATAGAGGAGCAGGAATTGTTGCTGGAATTCCTTTTACTAATACAACAAAGAAAACAGGATGCAGCTGATAAGTTGCAAGATACTATTTCTCTTCTATGTTCTGATATTGAAGAGGTTACAAAGCATCAAGTGTTTCTCAAGAAAAAGGGAGACACATGTAAAGAAAGAGGAGAGGGTGGTCATTTAACATCAAATATTCCTGCACTGAATGTTGTTGACATTGATGATTCTTCTAGCCTGGGTTCCAGAAAACGATTTCGCCCAGGCCTTGAGGTTCATAACGTAGAGAAATGTGGTGATAATCTGAATGAAGGTCAGGACTCGGATACATTTGTAGAATCACAGGAAAGTCCTCTTTTTGGAAGTTCACGATTAATGAAGAACTTTAAGAAATTAGAGTCCGTGTATTTTTTGACAAGATGCAGACCAGTAAGGCCACCAGGGAAACCATCATTTGTTAGAAATTTACCAGTAATTAGTGACGGGAGAATCTCTAATGTTGCTACTGAAAGAAGTTCCATAAATAGCATAGCACCAAAGCAGCAGTTTACTGAGGGTAGACGAAGTGGATGGATAAGTCCATTCCTTGAGGGTTTGTGCAAGTATCTATCATTCAGCAAGTTAGAAGTGAAGGCTGACCTGAAGCAAGGGGATTTGTTGAACTCTTCAAACCTAGTCTGCTCTATTAGTTTTGATCGTGATGGAGAATTTTTCGCTACAGCTGGTGTAAATAAAAAGATAAAAGTATTTGAATGTGATACAATTATAAATGAAGCTCGTGATATCCACTACCCTGTTGTTGAAATGGTATGCAGGTCAAAGCTAAGCAGCATATGTTGGAACAGCTACATTAAAAGCCAACTTGCTTCGAGTAACTTTGAAGGTGTGGTGCAGGTAATGGCTCAAACCTTATATTTTATTAGCCTTTTGTTTTCATATCATTCAATCGTAAATCAGTTGCTCAACATGTTTAGGTATGGGATGTTACAAGAAGTCAAGTAGTGACAGAAATGAGAGAGCATGAGAGGCGTGTGTGGTCTGTTGACTTTTCATCAGTAGACCCCACATTGCTGGCTAGCGGGAGTGATGATGGTTCTGTCAAGCTATGGAGTATCAATCAGGCAATGCCACTTTTGCATTTGGTGGATTCAGCTTTGAAAATAAAAGTACTAATGTTATGTGATTTCTTAGGGTGTAAATTTAATTCTGGATGACTGATACTTTGTTCGTCTGACTTGGGTTGCAAATGCAGGGAGTAAGTATCGGCTCCATCAAAACAAAAGCCAATATCTGCTCTGTTCAGTTTCCCTTGGATTCTAGTCGTTCTATTGCTTTTGGTTCAGCAGATCACAGAATTTATTACTATGATCTCCGCAACTCCAAAGTTCCTCTGTGTACATTGATTGGACACAATAAAACTGTGAGCTATGTTAAGTTTGTAGATACGACCAATCTTGTTTCAGCATCAACAGACAACACGCTGAAGCTCTGGGATTTGTCAATGGGCACATCTAGGGTTATTGATAGCCCCATTCAATCCTTTACAGGCCACATGAATTCAAAGGTATGACAGTTCTCTTACTATATTTAGCATCTATGTGCTATTTTATAACCTTTCTGTAATGACTATTGGATGAAAATCAGCCTGATTTTAAGTAGTTATTTCCCTGGCCTGTCACAGTTGGGATTAGTTTAAACTTGAACTAGAATCAGCTGTAGCCCATGAAACTCGTCCTTTTGCTTGTAGTTTTTAATTTTCATTGGGCTATAAGATACCCGGCCTCCAATTTTTAATTATCAATTTTCACGTGTTAACATAGGGGAGCCACTCTATGTAGAAAGTAATTATTGTTCCAAAATAGCGATATTAGGATTGCTGAAGGTGCAATCAATATCACTTGAAAATACAGATATAATGTTGGCTTACAGCGCAAGCATTTTTCAAATATTGTTGTGAGCCAACGTATTCCCTCCATCTTGTCATGAGGTTGCTTTACTTTTGAGCTACTTTGCTGATGACATGAAAGCTAAACAATTGATAAGCTCACTCTCCATTTTAATGTCAACGCTGACTTTACGATAGCATGGTCATTCCTAGTCATGAAATCACTGGTACTATATGCACCTACCCATGCATTGGCTGCTGGTCATTATCTTTCATTTAATGAATGTTAGGCTTTTAATAGGACAAGATGGGTAATTGAATCAGATTATTTATGCGCTTGGCAATAATGTTCTTTGGAGTCAACTATCAAAGAGGGGGCTGGGAAATGGTATGTTAACTTTCACTATATTGTTAAAAAATTATTAAGGACTCACTATGAAGAAAACATTATGGAGTTTCCAGCCGTGAAGTTCCGGGCTTTCAAAAGTGATTTTCATTCAAAACATTTTCATTTCGTTGAAAAATTGGCTTGTGATTTCCTTATAAAGTAGATGTTTCGGAGAATGCACATAACCATCTGAAGGGTTTAATAAAAACTGCACAATTGATCTTCATGTAAGCTAGTTATTTTTTTGGGAGAACCGGGGCTGCTATGCATTGCAACTGGGGGTTCCAGCAGTGGATGAGGTGAATCAATTCATTCTAGCAATTAATATAATGCTCTATCATAATTTTTTGTGTGCTGAACTACTGAAATTTGCTGAATTCCATCAGTGACACTAAAAGCTTCTGAAATTTGAATACAAAGTTCTAGAATAGTCCGTGTTTTACCTTTCATATTGTGTTCATGTTGAAACCAGGGATTGGGTGCTCAAAAATAGGTATGACTGGTCATCATTGTTAAACGTCAGAAATGCCTTCTAAAAAAATGAACTAATGAAGGAAACATTCAAGGGCCTTTTTTTCTGGCTTAGGCACTTCACCATGCACGTATATGCTTGAAGATTCACTGTTAAGTTGCTTCAATCTCTTAGTTTATTGTATGTTTGATGTACTTGATACAATGATAGATGATTGTTTTTGGTGGCCAAAAATCGCCCATGCTTGACATCTTTTGTTTATGTGTGCTCATGTTGTAGAACTTCGTGGGTTTGTCTGTAGCAAATGGTTACATTGCAACTGGCTCGGAAACAAATGAGGTACTTCATATATCTTCTCTCTTCCTTAGTATTTAGAGGTTCCTCGCTTTTCCACAATGGATAAAATTGTGGTTTTGTTTGAGTTGCAAAACAATCTGAACTTTACCCCTTTGCTTTTCTTATGATGGCATAACCATCTACTCGTGGTCTTTCTCTTCTTGTTTGACAAACCCGGTTACTTGAGCTGCATAACAATATAGCACCTTTTAAAGAGACCAATTTCATCTTTAAGAGTTTAGTTACTTTTTTCGATGGTTGGGTGAAGCTTTTCATGCATCTAACTAGGTTCTCGTAATAGATTTGTAGGCTTGAAAAAGTTTTGGGCTGAAAACAAAAAAAGACTTACCCTAATGGACACAAAAACACAACAGCATCCGGAATATGATACAATTGCATAAACCAACAGCCTCGTATTACAGCAGTACAAGCAACTCCCTCTCCTTTTCTTACCTTTAGCTTCCTTTGACTGTTTTTTACCTTTTCCTTTGGCTATCATTTTCTTGGAATTTCAACTGCTGTTAGATAAAACAGGCCTAGTACTCTCTCTCCACCTCTAAAGACCATGGCATCTGTTTCTTCTTCAGTTCAGTTTTCTGACCTTTAATGTCTAGGAAGAAGATATATGACTGATTTTGCTGAACTCTTTGTCGTGAGAAGTAAAGGAAATAAAAGAAAATGAGGAAACATGAATACAATAAACTTTGTGGTTCTGTTTGAACTGACCTATGTCCGTGGGCTAGGGGATGTCAAACTTCACTATGTAATCATATGGTGTTCTTCTCGAATCCTGATCCCGATACTACACCCGTTCCTCACTGCGCACTCAACGGGATTATTTTTCTGAACCTTAGCCTTCTAATACAAGAGTTAATGTACATCGCAAACCAAGTGGGTTAAAAGGGAAAAGGTTCCTGCATCCTAGTAATTAGCGAGCTAGAAAGTCAAGCCATATCCAACACTTTACCTGCACCTCTTTTTGGCAGAGCTTGAGCTTTTCCCTCGAGTGTCGGAGTTTAATCCATGCAGCACAAATTGTACTCGTTGTATTGACTTTTAGGTGACACGAGACTCAAAACTTCTATCCCTTTTCTATTACTAGTTGCTGTTTGAGAGTGTGATTGAGATTGTTTTTTAAAGTGTTTTTTCGTTCAGAAATGTATTAAAATGATGTTTTATTTTTTATTTTTTAAACACTATTTTTAACATCAGCATATCAAAATAATAATAAAATATCCCTTTTCTATTACTAGGTTAGACAAGCTTATACCAGTTGAAAAAAGGAGGCAAGAAGTTGAATGGAAGTAATAATTAATATTTTATCAGACATCACATTAGCCACTCTTTTCTCTCACATCATGATATTTTACTAGCATTTAAGCTGCTTTCTTTTCTATTTCTTTCTTGTTCTCTTGCTTTCTTTTTATCATGGTGGTTCTGGTTTATCTTCTTTATTGCCTAACTTTGAGCACCCATCAAAACTCAAGCAATTATGCTCATGGAGTGACGTTTACAGTGCAAGCTTTGGTACAATGCAAGAGCAAGTGTCATTCATCTATTAAATCTGATATTTTTGTGGAATAGGTTTTTGTCTACCACAAAGCTTTCCCTATGCCGGTGCTGTCCTATAAGTTTAACAACACAGACCCGCTCTCTGGCCAAGAAATGGATGATGCCGCACAATTTATTTCTTCTGTCTGTTGGCGTGGCCAGTCATCTACGTTGGTTGCCGCAAACTCTACTGGGAATATCAAAATCTTGGAGATGGTCTAAGTTGGTCTACGCACAATGATCTTGAAATTGTGTAGCTTATCTAGGGTTAATGGACAGCCATATAGGAACCTGATGGTTTTTCTAGCGGAGACAATTTTTGGCATTAGATCATAGCAGCAGCAGTCAACATTAAGAGATGGTGGTCTTGACTGGATACATAATTCAGAGGAAAAGAAGGGCAAAATTATCTGTCTTGTATATTATCCCATGCTTTTATATAGTTCATCATTTTTATTTTTATTTTGATAACGAGAATGGATGTAAACATCCTTTCCCGTTTACTTCATGGAGGCAATCAACTAGCTACAGGCTTAGATGCTTCCTCCAGTTGCGATCCCCACAAGGAAAGGTTTTTTGTTTTTGTGGCATCAACATTTCCAACAGGTTTATCAAGACACTTTCAAATTAAAGAAAAAGCTATAGAATGCAGGTATATATTATGCACCAGCAGTTCCAGTGATGTCTAACATTTGGAGGTAAATTTCTACAAGTATTTTACAGATGATTCTTTGTCTGTGAGAGAAGAAATGTTATGAGGTGAGACGAGCTTATTTGCAGCAGATGAGAATAAACTTTAATGAAGCATGCTTGACAGGGTTGTTAGTTTATGATGTTTCGCACAAGTTAAAAAAATGAGAGAAAACAGTATTGTTTTTAGCTCGGTTTAAATTCCGAGCTATTCTGGATTTTTTCTTCTAAATATCGGCTGAAAAATTTCAGTTTTGTTTTGCTTGTTCTGTTTCGGCCAAGTAATATTTTTTAAAAATAATGAATAATTTTACAATATCAATCGTATTTTTTAATTTGATTATTAGATTGAGATGAAATTTTTCGAGTTTCTTAATATATTTATATATATTATGTTAAAATTCTAGGGCAATCAGAGAATATAATGATCTTGCGAGATTGATGATGATATTCTTGTAATATTATACATGTTTATAATATTATTTAGAAAAATTATTTTATTGTGTTTTTTTTAGATTAAATTGTACAATTCTAAATAATTTTATTTTTGAATTTGAACTATTTTTTAATTAACATATATATATATATATATATATATAAACAGTATAATCCTGAAACGGCATACTGAAATGTTTTGAAACCAGAATATTTTATTCTAATTGAAAAAATAAAAAGAAACGAGTCATCTAATCAAAATGAAATTGACAACCTTAAACTTGTACTTGATGTTGCAAAACAAGCTTATTTTGCAATGATAAAATTTTGAACAAAAAGTAAAACCAGTAAATAGCATTACCCAGCAAAAATCCCAGTACCTGACAAGCTTAATTTCCATTGACGATGCATCATAATTTGGAATGATATCAGCAGAAAAAGAAAACTCCACTCCCTAAGATCAAACAACATGCACATCACTTGTTTGTTTCAACAGGCAAGGGATCTCCACCAAGCGTACTCCCAACGTGACAAAGACCAAGACATTAAAGTTTTCGTCTGGTCCACTCACTACACTTGGTTGTAGCCAACTTGGTTGCATCTCTTGTTCTTACTACCACCTCCATCTTTGGTTCATAACTATTTTGGTTACTTCGATTCTAACAAAAGGTTGTCAATTTTATTTCGGTGGATATTTTTTTTTAATTGAAAAGGAATGTTTTGGTTTTTTAAAGTGTTTTGATACTCCGTTTCGGGGTTGTATTGTTCATATATACATACTTAAATATATTAATTCAAGAAGTTTTTTTAGCTCAAATTCAAAAATAAAACTATTTAGAGTTATGCAATTTAAATTTCGAATATAAGTAAAAAAATGAGAGTTGAATTGATATAACTCGACCGACTTGATGAGTTCAAAGTTAACATGAAAAATTGATATAAATATAGTTTAACTAAAAAAAATCAAGTTGACATCTTAAAAAAAAATAATTAAAACAACGATATATTGAATCAACTGAGGTTAATTAGGTTAACCTTTCAAATGTGTTATAAGACCATGATAACCTTAAATAAAACAAATCAAATCAAATTATAAAGTTCAATTCATAATAAACTCGTTGTTGAATAATGAAATTGAGAAAAATATAATATAAAAAAAGACAATAAAATGATTTTATTGAACAAATATTATGAATTTGTATAATATTATGAGTGTCATCATCAATATCGCAAGGTCGTTATATTTTCTGATTGGTCTGAAATTTTAATATGATATATAAATATATCAAGACTACTTGTAAAATTTCATCTCAATCTAACGATCAAATTAAAAGATATGATTGATATTGTAAAACTATTCATTATTTAAAAAAAAATACTATTTGACCGAAACAGAATGGACAAAACAAAACCGAAACATTTTGACCGGAATTTGGGCGAAATTGCGGAATTGACTGAGATTCTAAGCGAGATAAAATTTACTCTGATTTGATCCGTTTTTTGAATTGAAACGAAATGTATCAACTATTCGGGACGGAACAAAACGAAATTGACAACTTTGATTCTAATTGAAACTGAAACTAGTTTGATCAATTTCTTTAGCTAATAACTTAGTCTTGTTTGGCGCTACACCGACTTATTCCATTTTTTTTTCTAACCTTAAAAGAATTTTGTAAAGATGCTAGGAAGGAAAAAACAAAAAGAAAGATAGTGTATATTGAACGGTGTTTTCTTTTTGAGAAAATTATTAAGACAATTATATATTGGCTCGACCAGAGCTAACCATAGTTTACTTGCAACAAGATACTATGATAATCATATGAAACCTAAATCAAAACAAAATTACAAGTTTATTTTAATCAAACGAATATTAAGGAATAAAAAACACTCCATTAAAAAAATCCAAAACAAAAATATTTAAGCAAACAAAAATATCATTAAGTGAACATAACATGCTTTGTATTTAAGCAATTAGTTTAATTTAATTCAAAACAATTTTTTTTTTAAATCTAAATTCCACAAAGAACAACAAATAAAAAAAACCCGAGATAACAACAAATAAAATAACAAAACTCGATTTCTAATCAAGTCAAATATTAAAGGTTGAAATTGAAAAACACATGAGCCTAAGAATAAAATACATACAGAAAAAACTAAGACTAATTTCATAAACTTGGTTTAAACTTCCAAATTCACAACCCATTAAAATGTAAACCTGATCGATCAAGAAAATCAATTCAATTTAATTTAAAAATTTAAATTTTAAAAGCTCATCTAAGTAAAAAACAAATAGCAGTAAAAAACTGTTTTTTAATATCAATTTAAAAAATGATGTCAAATAAAATAAATTACATCAATAAAATATAAGATTAAAAACAAATTTCAGTTCTATAAAATAATTCAATTAAAAAAGTATTAATTGAAAAAGGGAACAAATCCAGAAATAAATAAATTGAAGGAAAGCTGTCAAGTTTTGAAAGGTCAGCCCGGAAATCGATGACGACAGAAACCACTAACTTGTCAGCAGTCCATATCAATAATTGAAATCAACAAGAAAACATCCAAAATGATTACCATCAATATGCTATCACTAGATGTTAAACCAGTAACTTGTCTGCAGCCTATCAATAATTCAAAAACACCAAAACTATTCAAACCGTTTGCAAATTGACCATTCTTTTTTAACATGGAATCAAGAGAAACAAATTGAGCCTGCAAAGTTTCTGCTGCTAATGCTATACAAAGAAAGAGTTCCCAAATAATAACAAAGTAATTATGCACACTATGTTTAATTTGGATCATAGGTTTATCAGAAAGATGAAATAGAAGCACATCTCTTGATCTCTTCCATGCTTGGTATCACTTTCTCATGACAGGGAACTGAAAAAAGGTATAGCAAATTCCAAGAGAGCAGAAGTTCAAGAAAGGAAACGTGCAGACATAGATTCTGACAACCTCACCAAGTTTGTAATGAAAAACTTACCTGCCTTGGATTCTAACAAAGAACGAAGCCTTTGGTGCAACTTCAGCATCAAGGTTCTTTTCGCAAAGAATTTTTATAAACTATTTTCTGGCATGTAGATTCAAGTTGAATCCTTTTCCACCTGCAAGCAAGAAACTTCTGGGAAATCTATTTACATTGGTTTTGTTTAAGATTTGTAAGCAATGCTACCCTAGATATGAGGTCTTTCAGTCTGCTAGCTCCAGGACCTGGTTTAATATTGTCCAGGTTCCCAACCTCGGAACATTTGGGACTACCAGAGCACCATCCACCAGGAGTGAAGCTCCCGTTCTTCCGGCGAAGTAAATCCTTGTCAATCTTATCCAAGACAGGATCGTCGTGTTTGAATTTTCTGGCAAAGGCAGCACCACTCGCAATCATCTCGTTTGTGTCATTGATGGTGAGGATGTGAGGATGCTGCTTGGGAGGATTGTCCCAGGCAATGTAGTGCAGGTCATGGCTGACTGCAGTTTGAGCAAACTCTGGCACATTGCATATTACTGTGTGGAAGTATCCTTCAGGTGAGGAAATGAAGTTTGTGTAATACATCAGCAAGGTTCGCGGTAGATTATCCCAACCCCAAATTAAGTATTCAACAAATGAGCGAGTGAGAACCATCCATGCTGAGCCTGCAGAAACAAATGGAAATAATTTAAGTTCAGCTGAGTGCAGAATGGGGGGTCTTCATAGTTGCTAGCATTTTCAGTGTTTCGGCAGAAAAGGATATGTTGGAAGCCATTGAAATCTAGCAATAACCAAAATTCATGGCTTCAGTTTTCAGAAAAGCAAAGGCTGTAATTGGACTCCTGTTAATAGCTGACTCAATTAAACACCACTGGTTTGTTAAATTGAAAAAAAAAACATAATGATGCCAGCCTATGAAAGAGATACCTCCAGCAGTTTTAATCAATACACAAAGCAGTTTTTATCTCTTCAGTTTTTATTAATTACATGAACTTGAGGAATATAGAAAAGGAAACTTGTCCACCATGAAACTACAAACATGTTAGTTAGTTAGTTACAGAATGCACTTTCATCTTCCATTTATTTCTAGAGGAAACCCAAAAGAAGACACAATTTTAGTTACAAGTTGCATTTGCCATTAGACAAACTTAAAACTCTATCAAAGAAGCAGAGGTTACTGATAAACTCATTTACAGACTGAGCAAAGCTTCAGCAGAATTGTTAAAATTTGCCGATTTCAACAATTCAAACCTAATATGTATTTATTTATTCCTTTTCAGGAACTACACATCAACAATAAATCTTACCAGCAAGTGTCCGTGGAAAGAAAAGACATGTTGATTCTGAATACTAACCGGTGAATAATTTAAATGCTGTGGGCAAAGATCTCATCGGAGTGGCCCCGTAGATATCTGCTTTAGTTGTCGAGTAAAGACCAGGGTCCACGATCAAAGGCATTCCTCGCTTCTCCCTAAACACCGCATCAGATATAAGATCACTCACTGGAAACAGATAAAGATCGAGAGACAGAGAGACAGAGAGTGCTTACGCTTTCCAGCCCAGCTGACTTGTGTGCTCAATAAAGTTCAGATTTCGGTTTATAGTAGAAAATGTGTAAATAAGATCTGCATATTAAAAGCTAAATAATCAGAAAGTTGTTTCAACCATTCACCACAACCTTCCTCTATCCACTCAACCACGGAAAGAAAAAAGTGTTTCATATACAATTAAAATCATTGACTAACCATCTTGAGTTACAAGAGGATAATCAGAAGCACTGAGGTTGATAAACCAGTCCCAATCTTTGCGCCTTTTGAGAAGAATTGCACAAGCATGAAGTGTATTAGAAACCATGGTGGGTCCTCTATAGGTAACCATGTTGGCTTTGCTGATCATATAAACATTTCCAAACTTTGCGAAAATCGGATGCTTCTCCACTCGCGATGCAAGCTCCAATCTTTCCTCTGCTGGGGACTCAAGGTCCAGATGAACAACATATTCATTCCGGGGATGGTAAAGCGAGTGAAGAGTTCTCCAGAGCTTTTCCAAATCACCTTTAGACCCAGAAACCAGATAAGCAAATCGAGGGATTTTGGAAGGGAGAGGAGGGGAAGGAGACAGGGAGGCTTCCTTTTCAGCAAAACCTTGGGTTGTCTGGTTGGAACGAAATGGGAAAATGTTGAAGATTTGATTGATTGTATGCAATGAAGAAACAAGACCCATGTTGAAACATGTTGCTAAAAGGAATAGACATATGAGAGAGCTTATGACAAGAGGGAAGACCCATTTCTTCTCCACGTTTAGGGACCCCATTGAAAGACCTTATCATGGGTTCCAGTGAGCGATCTTCACACCCCAACTCGTGCTTGCTCACTCAGCAAAAACAGCAAATCGGTGTTGAACAACAACAGGGATTCTCCTCAAAAAAACAATAATCTTAACCTTGGACTTTAACCAGTATAAGCTGCCATATCAGCAAACAACAACAGAGCAAACCATTAGAATCACCTTGTCAATGATAAAGACATTCAAAAATTCACAGCATGAATCAAGTGAGAGAAATAAAACATACTCAGGAGACAGAAACAATTAGCTGAAAATTCCTCATTTCTTAATCAGGTGTGAAGATTATCAAGAAAGTTATCGGCAACTATTTTTTTATATATATATTGTTTATTAGGACTCAAACATGCTAAAATATTATCAAAGAATCTCCTTATAGATCCTAAATCCACAAAAAAAGAAAAGAAGATTCGATTCACATTCGACAACCAAGTTAACTTGAATAAAACTATCAGTAAGAGAGATCATTTTTGTATCACAGAAATCATATCATCAACTACCATCATTTATTTATTAATATCATCACCAGTTTTTTTAATAGAGATCACAAAATAAGAAGCTCCACAACTACTATCATCTCCACAACTACCATCATTTATTTATTAATATGATCATCAATATTTTTTTTTATTATTATAGAGATCACAAAATAAGAAGCAAAACCCATAAGAGGGAATTCAAGATTTGCATAGATGAATCAATGAAAGACCCCATAAAAATCTTTTAACGGAAAGAAAGAATTACTTAAAGGGCAGGGCTCACAGAAACACAGCTGGACCTGCACAGCAGCAGCAAAGAACAAGAAAAGACACAGCACTTAACACTTCAAATTCACTAGTTTGTTAATGAACAAATCAAGAAACAGAATAAACGCGTTATAGGAGCAGTGGGAGAGAGGAAGATGGTCAGTCTACGTTTATTTATAAGTCAATTCTCAAATACAGCAATAATAATAATAATAATAATAATAATAATAATAATAATAATAATAAAGAGAATAAAGAATTAGGGATTTTCTATTTTGGGCAGGGGGGACCGGTGTGACGACAAGTACAGTACAATTTTGCAGAAGTTTATTCCGACCCCTATAGATTCAACAATGTTTCATTTCTATCCTTTAATGTTTCTAAATCTCTTAATATTGATTACGAAACTTTCAGAAAGTCTCAATATAACCCCTGTCCCAGTAAACCTTGAGCAACCTTGTATTGAAGAATATTAAAAAACATTATTTTAGCCAAGAAAATTTCTTTTTCTGTTTTTGATGTTTTCCCTCAATAAACTTTGGAGTTCAGCTAGTACTGGAGGGAGGAGGGAGTGGCGTTTGGATTTTTGACCAAATATAGAGAAGGCAAAAAAAAAGAAGCTTATTTTATTTATTAACATGGATCTCTGTACCAGCTTGTGTATTTATAAATCTTAAAATTAATATATATAAATTTTCAATTATTATCCTATGAAATAAGAGCAATTTTTTTATTTCCAAAGTTGTAGCTAATAGATTGTTAAAAACTGTTTCTTCCTTAGACGTGTGTGTGTGATTATTGTCGGGTATTTTTTTTAATGATTTAATGAAGCGACATGCTACACACAACGTTTATATTATGCTGTCGGTGTTGGGTGTCTTAAATAAATAAATGATTAGAGAAGTAGGGGCTGCGGATAGGGGAGCGAGTCGCGTTCGTGAACGTGTCGTTGCCTAGAAAATGAGGCCTTCCACAACTATCGACAGTATTAGAATTAACAGTTTGAAAACAATTAACGACTTCATTCGCATTAAACAATCCTATTATCTTAGGTAACAATCTATTAGTACTTGTTTTTTTTTTTATATATATAAACCATCCGGTAATCCGGCCACTGCCGACTAATCCGGATTCGAGCCAGGTAGGACCCTTAAGGGCGGCAAAGCTCTCCCAAGCGAGTTTTAAAGCAGCTGCATACCCAAGGCTCGAACTCGAGACCTTGGTTAAACTGGGACGACCCCCTACCAGTTGACCCACGCCTCCGTTGGTGTACTTGTTAATGTTTCCTCTTCATATTTAGGTAACATCATTCATTCATTCATTAAGGGTAAGAAGAAAAATAATAATTGAAAAACCAATTAATATTTAGGTTACGAGTTAAGTGAGCTAACCCAAGTCATTCAAATATTTTTGTTTTATAAAAAAAAATAAAAATAATGCTATTTTAAAGGGGGGAAAGGGAAATAGTTGATGAAAAATAATGAAACTCGAGTTAATCAAAATATGGATCAACCTAACATTTTATTGTCTTATATTAGATCAATTATCCTATGATTTTTTTTTGAAACTCGACCTACTCTAAGCTATAAGTGACCACAATCATGGTTCTACCCATCAAATCAACCTAAATTTTAAAATAATTACCTAAAGAGCTAAAACAGCTCGTCCTTTAGCTGTTCACCGTGACTCATTGTCACTGTGGAGTGACAATTTGTCACGGTGAATCGCAGGTGTACATCCCCCTTTTTTTTTACACTGGTCTTCTTTATGTATGTTTTATGGTGACAAATTGACAATAAATAGCTTTGGCCGAGCGGTTGGCCGTGCTACTGCCAACATCTAGCGCTATGCGAAGTTCGAAACCGCTTCGGACACTCGATTTCGTTTTTACCAATCTGATTTCGTTTTTCTTTTTTTTCTTTTTTTTTAAAAAAAAAGTTAAAAACTGGTTGTTGTTTTTTCTTTTTACAAATTTGATTTTTTTTTTAAGGAACTGTTTGTTAATTTGATTTTTTTTTAAGGAACTGTTTGTTATTTTTAAAAAATGTTTTTTTGTTAAAAAAAATGATTTTTTTTATAACGGGTTGTTTTATTATTTTTTTACAAAAAACAATATTTTCTGTTTTTAATAACTAAATTTTTATTTTTTTTTAAAAGGGATTTTTTTGTGTCACGGTGAATCGCGCGTGTACATCCCCTTTTTTTTTCTTTTTTTTTAATACTGGTCTTCTTTATGTATGTTTTATGGTGATAAATTGACAATAAATAGCTTTGGCCGAGCGGTTGGCATGCCCGCTAACATCTGGGCGTAGCTGAAGTTCGAAAACCGCTTCGGACACTGATTTCGTTTTTTTTTACCAATTTCTTTTTTTTAAAAAAAAAGTTAAAAACTGGTTGTTGTTTTTTCTTTTTACAAATTTGATTTTTTTTTAAAGGAACTGTTTGTTATTTTTAAAAAATGTTTTTTTGTTAAAAAAACATGATTTTTTTTATAACGGGTTGTTTTATTATTTTTTTACAAAAAACAATATTTTCTGTTTTTAATAACTAAATTTTTATTTTTTTTAAAAAGGGATTTTTTTGTTTAAAAAAGTTTTTTTTTAATAACTGATTGTTTTTTTTTTCAAATCTGATTTGTTTTTTTTTTAAGAACTTTTTTAAAAAAAAAAGGTTTTTATGTTAAAAAATTGATTTTTTTTACTAGCTGGTTGTTGTTTTTTGTTTTACAAAAAACAAGAATTGTTTTTTGATAACTGAGGTGTCTAGGCCAACTTACGTGCATCACGACTAATCTCCGGATTCATTTTTTTTTAATTTTTTTATTCCTATTTTGATTTGTCACTTATATTTTTTTTTCTTAACCGAGGTGTCCAGATTTACGCTACACCACGACAATTATTGTTATTTTCTAGAATACCTAAAAGAGATCGTAATTCAAAAAAGTGATGAATATATATATTTAAGGAACTGTTTGTTATTTTTCAAAAATGTTTTTTTGTTAAAAAAAAATGATTTTTTTTTATAACGGGTTGTTTTATTATTTTTTTTACAAAAAAACAATATTTTCTGTTTTTAATAACTAAATTTTTATTTTTTTTAAAAAGGGATTTTTTTGTTTAAAAAAGTTTTTTTTTAATAAGTGATTGTTTTTTTTTTCAAATCTGATTTGTTTTTTTTTAAGAACTTTTTTTTTAAAAAAAATAAGGTTTTTATGTTAAAAAATTGATTTTTTTTACTAGCTGGTTGTTGTTTTTTGTTTTACAAAAAACAAGAATTGTTTTTTGATAACTGAGGTGTCTAGGCCAACTTACGTGCATCACGACTAATCTCCGGATTCATTTTTTTTTAATTTTTTTTATTCCTATTTTGATTTGTCACTTATATTTTTTTTTTCTTAACCGAGGTGTCCGGGTCAGCTTACGCGCACCACGACAATTATTGTTATTTTCTAGAATACCTAAAAGAGATCGCAATTCCAAAAAGTGATGAATATATATATTTAAGGAACTGTTTGTTATTTTTAAAAAATGTTTTTTTGTTAAAAAAAAATGATTTTTTTTATAACGGGTTGTTTTATTATTTTTTTTACAAAAAACAATATTTTCTGTTTTTAATAACTAAATTTTTATTTTTTTTAAAAAGGGATTTTTTTGTTTAAAAAAGTTTTTTTTTAATAATTGATTGTTTTTTTTTTCAAATCTGATTTGTTTTTTTTTAAGAACTTTTTTTTTAAAAAAAAAGGGTTTTTATGTTAAAAAATTGATTTTTTTTACTAGCTGGTTGTTGTTTTTTGTTTTACAAAAAACAAGAATTGTTTTTTGATAACTGAGGTGTCTAGGCCAACTTACGTGCATCACGACTAATCTCCGGATTCATTTTTTTTTAATTTTTTTATTCCTATTTTGATTTGTCACTTATATTTTTTTTTCTTAACCGAGGTGTCCGGGTCAGCTTACGCGCACCACGACAATTATTGTTATTTTCTAGAATACCTAAAAGAGATCACAATTCCAAAAAGTGATGAATATATATATTTAAGGAACTGTTTGTTATTTTTAAAAAATGTTTTTTTGTTAAAAAAAATGATTTTTTTTATAACGGGTTGTTTTATTATTTTTTTACAAAAAACAATATTTTCTGTTTTTAATAACTAAATTTTTATTTTTTTTAAAAAGGGATTTTTTTGTTTAAAAAAGTTTTTTTTTAATAACTGATTGTTTTTTTTTTCAAATCTGATTTGTTTTTTTTTTAAGAACTTTTTTTTTAAAAAAAAAGGTTTTTATGTTAAAAAAAGATTTTTTTTACTAGCTGGTTGTTGTTTTTGTTTTACAAAAAACAAGAATTGTTTTTTGATAACTGAGGTGTCTAGGCCAACTTACGTGCATCACGACTAATCTCCGGATTCATTTTTTTTTAATTTTTTTATTCCTATTTTGATTTGTCACTTATATTTTTTTTTCTTAACCGAGGTGTCCAGGGTCGACTTCACAGCACCACGACAATTATTGTTATTTTCTAGAATACCTAAAAGAGATCGCAATTCCAAAAAGTGATGAATATATATATTTAAGGAACTGTTTGTTATTTTTAAAAAATGTTTTTTTGTTAAAAAAAAATGATTTTTTTTATAACGGGTTGTTTTATTATTTTTTTTACAAAAAACAATATTTTCTGTTTTTAATAACTAAATTTTTATTTTTTTTTAAAAAGGGATTTTTTTGTTTAAAAAAGTTTTTTTTTAATAACTGATTGTTTTTTTTTTCAAATCTGATTTGTTTTTTTTTAAGAACTTTTTTTTTAAAAAAAAAGGTTTTTATGTTAAAAAATTGATTTTTTTTACTAGCTGGTTGTTGTTTTTTGTTTTACAAAAAACAAGAATTGTTTTTTGATAACTGAGGTGTCTATGCCAACTTACGTGCATCACGACTAATCTCCGGATTCATTTTTTTTTAATTTTTTTATTCCTATTTTGATTTGTCACTTATATTTTTTTTTTCTTAACCGAGGTGTCCGGGTCAGCTTACGCGCACCACGACAATTATTGTTATTTTCTAGAATACCTAAAAGAGATCGCAATTCCAAAAAGTGATGAATATATATATTTAAGGAACTGTTTGTTATTTTTTAAAAATGATTTTTTTTATAACGGGTTGTTTTATTATTTTTGTACAAAAAACAATATTTTCTGTTTTTAATAACTAAATTTTTATTTTTTTTAAAAAGGGATTTTTTTGTTTTAAAAAGTTTTTTTTTAATAACTGATTGTTTTTTTTTTTCAAATCTGATTTGTTTTTTTTTTAAGAACTTTTTTTTTTTTAAAAAAGGTTTTTATGTTAAAAAATTGATTTTTTTTACTAGCTGGTTGTTGTTTTTTGTTTTACAAAAAACAAGAATTGTTTTTTGATAACTGAGGTGTCTAGGCCAACTTACGTGCATCACGACTAATCTCCGGATTCATTTTTTTTTAATTTTTTTATTCCTATTTTGATTTGTCACTTATATTTTTTTTTCTTAACCGAGGTGTCCAGTCGACTTTACAGCAGCACTACGATAATTATTGTTATTTTCTAGAATACCTAAAAGAGATCGCAATTCCAAAATGTGATGAATATATATATTTTAAGGTGTTGATATGAAATAAATAGCAAAATATATAATTAGTCTAACATATTTATCAGAGAAAAAATCACAAATATCTATTATCATTATTTTAAATGCACTAATATGAAATAAATAGCAAAATCTATAATTAGTGTAACATATTTATAAAGAAAAAAACTTACGAATAATTATTGTCATTATTTTCAATGCCTTATCTACAATAATTAGAAATTTCAACATCTAATAATATTTTTTTTAAAAAAAAACAAATTAAAATGAATAAAAAAAAACAATAAATATTATTAGATTTTAAAAATTTATTTGACTTGAAAAATCAATAAAAAAGAAAAACAAAATTATTTCAATTGTGATTTTCATTGTTCATTACCATTTGAAAAAAAAATCCTTTTTTATATTTCTTACATAATTCTTATTTCTGTCCATATATATACATGCTCTTAGTTTTTGTTTCAATTTTTTTATTCCTCTCTTATTAAGATTTTTTTTTTATTTTTAAATTTTAAATTGTGTTGGTAATCATTTTAAAAACAATATTTGTTATTATTTCTCTTTTTTTTATTCTTCAAGTTAAATAATTTCTTTAAATATAATCATATTTATTTTTTGTTAATATTATTAGGTATTGAATTTTCTAATTATTATAGATAAAACATTCAAAATAATGATAATTATTATTTGTAAGTTTTATTTTCTTTTAAATATGTTAGACTAATTATTTATGTATACATATATTGCCTTTAAAAAAAAATATCATTGTTCTGAAATACTTTTAATATAATATTATAAAAATAAAAAAATTGATGGAAATTTTTTCTCTAACAATAATTATGGTCTCAAATTTTTTTATTATTTTTACTGTTATTAAAGTTATTTTCTTTTATGTTTACATTTTAATTTTGTTGGTATTCATTTCAAAAATGATATTTTCTATTTTCTCTTTTTTTTATTCTTCATTTCATTTTTTTTAAATCTATTAATATATTTTTTTTCATTTATTTAGAGTTTTATTTTTTTTAATACTATTAGGTGTTGAAATTTCTTATTATTATAGATAAGACATTCAAAATAATAATAATGATTATATTTTTCTTATAAATATGTGAGACCTATTTATTATTATTCTAAAATATTTTTAATATCATAATATGAGCAATAAATTTTACAATCAATTTCCTTCATATAAAAAAAAATCATTTCTAACGGATTTTATCAAAAGAGTTTTAGTTGTAGCAATATTCAATCATTTTTTAGTTGAAAAAACACCTGTTTCTAACAGATTTTATGAATTAAAATTTTACTCATTAAGTATTAAAATAAAAAATATAAAATTTATAAACTCAATTAATTTTCTATATAGATAAAAAAGCCCAGCGGAGCGGGCAAATCAGCTTGTAGTTTTCTAGATGCGATGCTTTCAATTTAGTTACTAGCTAGGGTTATAAGTTTAAAAGATTAAATGAGTTGACATATTTTTTTCTCCCGATTACATCTTTCAAAGTTGTTCATTTTGAAAAATGAACTTTGTTATTTTTTTGTTTTATTTTCAATCAAGTTATTTCCATATCATGATTTAAGGGATAGGTTTGTCAGGGTGGTCTAGGTTTTTTTTACATAATTTTTTTTATCCTTTTTGTTGTCGTCTTTAAAAATTTAATTCTTCTTAAAACTATATTTATTTTCTTTTTCATTTTACCTTCTATTGAATTATCCCATCCATGTAATCCTACTCGTGGGGTTTACAACATCACCTGGTTGTGCTAGTGTATTGTTTTTTTAATTTTTTTTTTTCAATTTTCTCATTCTATATTTTTATTACTGGGTACTTGAAAGAAAGTTTAGACAAGCAAAACCTAAATGAAATAAAAGAAAGTTTAGATAAAATAAATAAATAAATGCAATTAAAGGTACGCCTTTAAAGAGGGTGAACAAAATGAGAGGGTACTATTTAGTAAGCTTTGTTTAGGAAAACATTTAATAGGAGGTTTTTTAATATCCATTCCCCACCTCTTAATTAAGACTAATCATATGGTTGTGCTTCATAATGGACAAAAAAGTATATTAAGCTAAATAAATTTATTAAATTATACAAAATATTTTTTTTTTTTAATAAAAGTGATTATTTGAACTATATTTCCAAAAAAACAATATTCTAATATAATTCCTTCCTCTTCAATTAGCATATTTGTTTTCAATTGATTTTGTTTCTTGGGTGAAGATAAAAAAAAATACAATCAATAAAAATAAATCTAGGTAATTTGGAATAAGGATAAAAGGTTTTCTTGAAGTTAAAATTCTATTATCAACCCAATAAAAATTCTATTATAACTATTTTGTAAACAATAACTTATTAGAAATATAAATATATTTTCAGTGAAAAACTATTTTTTGATATTTTTGTATTCAAATGTACTAGAAAATAATAGAATTATATATTGTTCACACTATAATGAGAAACTCTTGAAGTCTATTTTGTACTTAATTTAATGATTATAAAAGAATTCACAAGAAAAACAACAAATAAAATACTCAAGGAAAATACATATTTTTTCAAAACCTTCTCTTATGATTCATGTAGTACGAAGCATAATTAAATCACAAAAAAAAACATGTTCATATAGGACAATTAACAAAATGATTATTGTCATCATAAAAAAGGGCAAGAAAATCATTCAAAAATAATTATTAAATTGATTTATATCTAATGAAATAACAACTAAAGTATAATAACATTAACTCAATTACTTTCTTACATTGCGTTTCAAAAATACTATTGAAAATAATTGATTTTTTTAATTTTTATTTTATATTTTTAAATTAATATTTTTGGTATTTTTATATCATTTTCACGTGCTAATATTAAAAATATTTTTTTAAAAAAAAATAAAAATATTATCATTTTAATATATTTATAAATAAAAAATACTATTAAAAACAAAATAAACCACGTTGAAATAGACACTTTCATCAATTTAATTTGAAGGTCCTGAACTTAATGAAATGGACTCGATTTTCTCCAACCGCGTATGAAGAAAATAATGGGATTGGGCTGCTTGGAATAGTCAAATTTTCTGTGTGAGCGAGATATACAGCACACTTTCCACAAGTTAAATTATCTCCACCAGTCCACCTTTGAATTAACCGCCAACGACTCTGAAACCGAATTTTTTCATCAGTTGCTGACGTGACCCAATCATTTAGATCCATTTTTGGCCGTCCGATCTGATCGAGAGCACTTCCTCAGTGGTGTTTGAGAGTAGAATAATAATTATTTTTCAAAATACTTTGATTTCAAAAATACATAAAAAATAATAATATATTTTTTAATTTCAGAAAATTATTTTTGATAGCATTGAAAACTAAAAAACACATTTTAAAATAAAATAAATTAAAAAATAATAAAAAGCGGACTAGTTCGGAAACATTCCTTTCGTGGCTGGAAAAAATGAGCACGATGTCGTCTCCACTGTAGGTGGGTCCCATAACAGGAGCGTGACTCCCGCTGGAAAGACTCCCTGGTCACTATCCCATTTTCTAATGCTGTCGGTTTCATGCATGATCGTCGTCCGTCCTCCGTGCGTCGTATAGTTATTCTATTTATTTGATTACAAGGAATTCCAACCCCAACTTAAACGACTTTTGATTAGTATGCATTACTATTTTAAAAGTGTTTTTAAATAAAATCGAAATTTTTTATTGCTTATTTTAAATTAATTTTTTAGATAGTTTTTATGTGCAGATATCAAAAATAATTTTTTTAAAAAATTAAAATAAATATCATTTTGATGGACTTCTAAATGAAAAGTATTCTAAAAAACAACTTCAGCTACATTTTCAAACAGTCACAAAGCATGCAAGTAATATCAAATTACATATTTTGTAATTTAGATCATGAATAAACTACATAATGAAATAAAATAAACTACTCTTAAAAAGTATAATATCCATAGAAAAAAAAATATATTTTGTTATATATTTTTACATATAAAATATTAAATTGAAGCATTGATGTTAAAATAAAAAAAAATGAAATGAAATAATCTAATATATTTTAAATAAAAACTACTCTTAAAAAGGATAATATCTATAGAAAAGAGTTGCTACGAGTTCCTAGCACAAGGCCCAATAAGGCCCATTCTGTTTCCCGATGCGCTTGCTCTGGACCTTACTACAAAATTAAGTGATTCGATTATATCAGGGCCCACTCTGCTATGATACAAACGAGGCCTGGCTATATGGGCTGCATGCTAGGCTCTCTTCTGTTTTTTCGTTGTGGGAAAGGAAGGAAAAATAATTTCAACTTCAAATAAATAAATAATTATACACCTTCCCCTAATTATCATATTAAGCCAAAATATACCAACACACAAAAAAGGACTGCTTTTACAAGTAAATAAATTTGGATATCTTGATAAATATTGATTATTTTCCAAGGATAATATTGAAACTATTAAATTATAGTTATAAAAGTGGAATTATATGGATAATAACAAATAGTGATATTAAAAAAATTAAATTATAGGGAATTTTATTTTAATATTGATAAATTTACAGGTATAAGATATTAATTTTCAAAATGAAAAAAAAATGTAGCGATGACCGGACTTCTATTTTAATATATTTATAAATATTTGAAATTGTGCAACAAAACTAAATCCTTTTTTCTTTTAAAATAAATATAAATAGTATCATAGGCCATTGTACAATCTCTATAAAATATTATCAAGAGAATTATTTACATTGCACACTCTCCAAGTCTCAAGAGAATTATTTACATGGTATGAAATATTATCAATAGCATAATATTACTCAAACATATTTTATTTTTAAACCACTTGGTTTAAGTTACATTTAACTTAATTATATTATATAATATAAAAGATAAGCATCTATACATAGTTGTTTATCTTTTATAAAAATAAGTTTTTAGTGTATCTAAAACATATTTTAACAAAAATGATTTTATTATTGTTTTTAAAACTTTATAACGCATACCATTAGTCATTATAGATTTGATTGAGAGTGTAGGTGAATTTTCGTTGTTTTTAGAAACAATAAAATGAATTTAAAAACCCTCTAGTAAAATAAAATAAAATATTTTTTATCAAGGGTATTTAGTTTTTTTTTCCTTTTAAATTAAAAAAAAAAAGACATCTTACCCTTGGAAGAAAAAAATAGGTCTTTCTCGAGGGCCTTTTGGTATTTTCACACAACTTTTCTTAATTAATTCCAGAACCATGAAAAGAATTTTGGTGTTCTTAGGATGCATAATTAATATTTAGATCCAAAATGTTATTTATGTGTGTTGTCCACATGCAAACGCGTGAAAGACGCCCATGCTAATTGAGTAGCGCATGTGATGCCTATTTGTTATGAGAACAACAATTTCTCGAAGTCATTGGAATTACAGTGGTATCCTTTTTCTCCTAGTAAAATACATGTCGACGACAATTGACTAGTTTATCATTAATGATATGTTTTCTTTTTACTTTTTTCTCTCTCTTCTATCTTAAAAATTACAGGTTACTCATTTTTATTATTGATATTTAAACTTTAATCTTTATTTTTTTTATTTCTATTTTTTCCCCTTGTATCTTTTATAAAAAAATTATTTGTTTTTTATTTATTCTTTCAATTCCAATTTATCATATATTATTTTGTTTTCAAATTCGATCCGTACTTTTTTTTTGTACAAACTTCACTGGTTTTTAATTCATTCTTTAGCCTAAGTTTACGACGTGTGTTTTTTTTCCTGATTAGTCCTTATATTTTTTGTTTTATGAAATCATTGTCTTAATATTAGTTAGCTCTTAATCAAATATCAATTTATTTAATTGGATGTCTGTATAAGCATTTTGAGCTATGATTTGATTTTTTTATATATCCAAAAACATGATATTTTGTTGAGTTTGTGATTTTGATATAATTTATAGGTGTTTTGAGTTTAAAGATTGGTTTATTGATATACTAAGAGTGTTTATTAGAGTTTTTAGGTGAAATTTAATTTAAAAAAATGGTTCAAAAATCCTGAAATTGATTTTGTATCCTTCTTTGTGATGGTTCAAATCTAGCCAAGTAAACAATGGTTTTTTTTTTACAATACTTTTTTTAAAAAGGATAAAATACATGTCATCCGCTCATTAAAAAAATGTCAGTAATGAGGGCGTGACATATTTTCTAGAGCTATTTGTCTAGATCTAATCCTTTTCTATATATATATATATATTTTTAAATTTTATTTATATTTAAATGCATTAAAATAGACTTAAACATGATATTGCTATTAATATTCAACTTTGCCATGATCATTAAATAACATTATAGGTTTCTATGAGAATGCTATCAATTTATTTTCAATTATTATGTGCTAAACATGAAAACAAAAACAAAATTGCTTATGAATATTCTATTAAAATAAAATTTACAATAAATATTTCTGATATATTTTTGACACAATTTTATCATATTTATTACTTTTTCATTAACCACATATAAAATATGGATATATTATTCTACTTGCTTTTAAGATCATGATAGGTTTTTTGTTTAGAAAAAAATGCTTGCAATTTAAAAAAAAAAACTATTTTCAATAAAGCAATCAAGAGATAAACTAACAAGGGAATTTGTTTTGATCGGACAAGTATATTTTTTCTACTTATTTTATATGGTTGGATCTTTAACAAATCTTTACTTTAATTGTTGATGCTTTTTATTTAAAACGTGCTCCTGATAAAATTATTATGTTTTTGTTTTTAAGAAGATTAGAACTTTTTGCAGTGATATTATTGATTGTTTTATAGATAATTATGTATTATCTCGATATATATAATTTGTTGTAATAAAATCTAATTTATCATATGTTGGCTTTTTTATTATTATAATTATTTTTAAAAGTATTTTTTATATAAAATATATTAAGTAACATTTTTTTTAAATACTTTAAAATTATAAAAACAAACGAGCTTTTCATGTCAAGATGCACACATTTAGGGCATCTCCAGCAGCAGAGGCATCCGGGAAGCCAAAGCCAAAAATTCAAATATTTGGCTTTTTTGGGTTAAATTTCGTCTCCAGCAGAGGAGCCAAGTGAAGAGCCAAAATGGCTTCTTCATTTTCTGGAGCCATCCGGGAGCCATTCCTACATATATTGTCTGCAGAGGCAAAAATAATATGACCGTTGAAATAGATCCGTTGGCCATGTACAATAAAAATCCCAGCAAAGAAATTGGAAACACAACTCATTCAACAAACGACATCAACCCAGAACAAAGCAATACCCATAAAAAAAAACCCAACGAATTCAACAATTGAACACCAGCAACCCACAGAATTAAAAAATTGAAAAAACACAGAATATTTTGCATCCAATCCGAAGAAGAATTGGCGAGAAAATACCTGCATCAAAGTTCAAAATCCAACGAGCAGATTGCATCTTCGGTTCCTGTCAAACCTTCTGCCCCAGAATCTTCGGTTTGTTTTCTTAACTTGATATATTTTTTGTCTGTACAATTAGGTTTGTTGATAAAAAAAAATAGAACCCGTATGCTAGAAACTTGACAGAGGGGGGAGAACAGAGTGAGAGGGAGTCGAGGGAGAGGAGGAAAAGAGTAGAGTGAGAGGGGGGGAGCGCCATGGGAGAGGCGTGAGGGGAGCTGTGAGGGACGGAGAAGGAGAGATGGCCATGAGAGAGGCGTGAGGTGAGCTAGGAGAAGTGATGGACGAAGAAGGAGAGATGGGCATGAGAGAGGCGTGAGATGAGCTGCAATTTACGGAGAAGGAGAGATGGGCATGAGAGGAGCTGCAATTGACGGAGAAGGATGGAGAAGGAGAGATGGGCATGAGAGGAGCTGCAATTGACGGAGAAGGAGAGATGGGCATGAGAGAGGCGTGGTGGGGGGCGGCGCAAATGTTTGGAGAGGCGTGTGAGCTGCAGCGATGAGAAGTGAAAGAGGTAGGGTAGGGTTTCGGGGGGTAGTATTTAGGAATATATAATAATAATATTTAGGAGGAAAAAAAAGTGTAATTAATAATAATATTTAGTAAAAAAAATAATTATGAGAAAAATTAATAATTATATTGTTGGAGGGTTTTTTAAAACTAATTATTTAATTATATAACTTACTCCTATTAATTATATAATTAATTGCATAATTAAATTATATACAAAATAATTGCATTACATTAAAATAATAATATAAAAGAAATGGCTCTCCAAAATGTCTTTACAGCTAAACTGCACACCAAAGCCAAAGCTATTTTTACACTATTCAAACATCCATTTTAAATATTTGGCTCTCCAATTTGCCTCTACTGCTGGAGATGCTCTTAGAAACCGACTTCAATTCGAAATATAATCACTGCATTGTCAACTTTAAGACAAATGGAAGGCTGAGGGCAAGGGAACAATAGCTTCTTAAAAAAATAATAAAAAAATAAAATAAACCGAGACAAAGAAAGATACAAATCTAGAGAGAGAGAGAGAGAGAGAGAGAGAGAGAGGAGAGGTTTGTTTAGCCCTTTTTTCTTTTTTTCTTTTTGCATATCAGTTGACTGAATCCATGAGATATACTTCAACAATTTATAATTTTAATTTATGAGAATTAATGGTAAAAACATAAATATTAAACCTACATGTAGACTGATATTTAAATATCTAAAAACCGACAAGAAAGTTTCCAAAATTATTTTGAGCTTTTATCAATTTTGAATTGTAATATTTTTTCACCACAATTCACTTGTAGCAGAAAATATATTTACCTTCTAAAATAGGTGAACCCTTTTAGGTCATCAACATGAACCTTTTTACTTAAAAAAAGTTTTTAGGCACACAAGCACATAATAAAATTAAAAAGCCAGATTTATTCGCACGAAACAATTGTACCTAACAAAACCTTTAAGTCACATCGAATCTCCTAATGCAACTTATCCTAGATAAGATGTACTAGGAGTGCTAATAATTTTTCTCTACGCAACCAGTCTTTTACCCTTAAAATCTCTAATAAAATCATTGCATCTGAGTTCTTCTAGCGACTTTAAACCATACAATCAAGTGACGACTCCATCAATCTTCCTGATGTCGTGCATCCACGTGCAACAAACCAAAATTAGAGGTGACATGTCATTTGCTTCAATAAGGTATGTCATAACCAATTCTTGAGTTATTCCCTAAAAAATAAAATGATAAAAAAATAAAAGGTTGACATTGTGAAAAAATCAAGTTGGAAATTTTGGACGGATTTGAGAGCTCGATCGTACCTCTATTGACCCAAAGATAAAGAAAAATGCAAATTCAAGGTTAAAATAAATGTTCGGAAAAATCTGCATAAAAATTAAGTCAAAATGCAAAATTATATTTTAATAGGTCAACTTGATTTAATCATATGTCAAATTAAAGTTTAATTATGTTTATGAATTAATTTAGGGTCCAATTGAAGGATTTAATTCAATGCGATGACTTAATTATACTTTAAATTGATCAAATTAATTTGATTAAGGGCTTAATTGGTAAAAAAAAAATAAGTTTGGGAACCTAATTCAGGTTAAATTAAGAATATTGGAATTTTCAGAGACCAAATTTAACTTTTTCAAAGTCAATTGGATGAGATCAGAGATGAAATTGAAGAAAATTGAAAATTTTAATGGTCAATTGAGGGTCAAATTGTATAAATTCGAGACCAAGGACCAAAGTAAAAAAAATACACTTAAATTTGAGGTTGCTATTGAAGTTTTGACGGGGGATAATATTGCATAAAATTAAAGTTTAACGCCAATTAAGAACGCAATTAAGACAATTATAAATTGAGAGATCAAATTGTACTTGTGCCATTATGCAGAATTTGCAGCCAGCCAATGTAGTGTTCTGTGCACTGATATGTAACAGTGTACGCCATCGTCTTTTTTATCGTATAAGTGAAAGAGGCAACCTGTGTCTGCACGCAATGAGTAGTTGTAGGGACATCTTTTTATCATAAATGCAGAGAACAAAGAATATGCACATAGGAGAATGAAAGGAAAAAAAATAGAGAAACGAAGGATTAGAAAAAAAGACAGAAGAAGGAAGGAGTATCGAAAACAAAAACACAGAAAACTACGAGCAACCTGTAAATCACCCGAAGCCACAGTCCCAATTTTCTTCTTCCTTGCCATGGACAGGACAACAACCTCTTCTTCTTAAGTGCCAGTAGGTTCAGTCCTCTTCTTCCCCAACACCAGCAATTTCAGTGATGGTTTTGTAATAATTCACCAGTTTAAACAACTCTTTTGGGATTATATAATAAAAATATTGAAAATAACAATGTCTTTTTTTTTTATGTAAAACTCAACACCCAAAATTAAACCTAACTAAGTCTCTTGGCAGATTTGAGGTAGTCCTGAGCCAAGTGATTTGCTCTAAAGCAATTTCCCTCTGGTTGTCTCGTTCTGAACCCTCCTCTCTTTTTATTAATCCTCCCCGGTATTGTATCAATTTCAGTTTTTGAGATATGCTTGTCCATGTTAATCTTGATTTGATTGCTAGCTAGCCTCCTCCAAAATGACATTGTTTTCTCTCCTTTTAATTCATTGTCAACTCTCAGCTCCCTGCGCCTTGCATCTCCAGTCATCCACGTAAGTTGTACCTACCTAATCCTGACCCTATACGCTACCACTTTTTTTTATTACATTGCAGGCAATTTATCGGTGCCTATCTTCTCACCTCAGCTCCCCATCTCAGTTCAGCTTCTTGAAGAGCCTTGCCAGACTGTTACAACTCCTCCTCCCTTAGAAAACCTTGCCCTTAAGGTGAGGGTAAACTTCCCTTAATCATGCCTCTTCAACCCATATTGCATCTTCGATCGGCTAACCGTCCCACCTTATCAACACCTCTCCTCTCCTCTTCCTCTTGGAGAACTAGCCTCTTCTATCCAAGATCTTTGTCGCTTCAGGCTGAGATCATTGCTCGGGTTCAAGATTCGGCAACCATGGCTTAGGGATGGTGTCTATATCAACCTATTTCTTCAACAATGAGACATGGAAGGTGTTGTGGATCCGAGACTCCTTGGGAAGTTCTAGCCCACCTTTTTCAACATTTGGAAGGGGCCAAAGTACTTGTATGTTAACTTCCTGTTCTTGTTGCTTGAGGTAAACCCATTCATCTTCATTAAAATTGATGTCCTTTCTGCCTTTGTCTACCTGCCTTTTTTACCTTTCATGAGTTTATGTTAAATGGTGTTTGATTGTTGTGATTTGCTTTGTCCTCTGTTGTAATTGCTCCTCTCCTGCTTGATTTTTTGTTGGTCTTGGAATATAATCTGTGATACTTGGGGGTGGGTAACCGAATGTAACTTCAAATGAGGTGGTTTTGATAGAGGTGTGGTAACTAGTGTTGTAGCAATATTTAGTCATGGTCAGCCAATTTGACCACCCGTTAGGGTTATCTTCTACATAAAATCTCAAATAGTCCACCAATGTCTTGTTGGTAGCCTCGATCTGCTCGTCGGTTTGTGGGTGGTAAGTCATAAACAGTAGTAGACTATAATGTCTGGTAGTCCATGAAGCTTTTTCTGTGGTGTCTACCTGTCTGGAGAGTGCATTCGCTACTAGGTTTTCCCTTCTTGCTTAAAACTCCACCACAAAGTCATAGCCTTTCATTTGGATAACTATTTCTATTGTGTGGGTGTCCCAACCCTCTGCTTCAGTAAATACTTGAGACTCTGTTGATCCATCTTGACTTTAAAGGCTTGGCCCAAGAGGTAGGCCTCCATTTTTGAACAAAATTGACAAGGGCCAAGAATTTCTTCTCGGAGGTATATAATGTTAGTCCCATGCCCTTAAGGTTTTTATTGAAGAGGATATAGGTCTACCCTCTTCCATTGAAACTACTCCAAGACCCACCCCTGACACATCACACTCCATCATGAAATTTTTGTTGAAATTTGGTAGTGCTAGAACTGGAGGAGTTAATACGACTTGTTTTAGTTGTTCAAAGGTTTTTTCCGCTTTTGAGTCCCACAATAATGCCCTTTTCTTCAACAAATGAGTCAAGAGTTCTGCAATGCCCCTATAACCCTTAATAAATCTTTTGAATATGCTGTTAGGCCCAAAAAACCCCTTAGTGATTTGAGAGTTTTGGGTTTGGGCTATTTAACCATTGCCTCCACCTTACCAGGATATGCATGTACCCCTTATCTAGATACAATATGTCCCAAATAATCGATCTCCTTGTTAGCAAATTTATATTTGGATTGTTTGACAAATAACTTGTGATTTACCAAAGTTTCAAATACCATGTTCTTTGTCACAACCCGATTTCCGGATCCATGACTGGCACATAGACATGGTCCCCCTCCAAGATTCCACACCTATACAAACCCAAACTTACAAACTTATCATTCATATTCAGTGTTCAACACAGCGTAAATAACAAAATAAATTTTATAATATAATTCGATTGTCTTAATACAAGAGTTGAATATATTTTGTTATAATTGTGGAGCACTAACTAGACATAAGAACAAAAGTGTCGATTACAACCAAAATAGCAGGTTCTGAGATTTCAACAATAATGACATGCTAACAAGCTACGAGCCTGAAAATAATAAATAATGAGGGGTTAAGTTCAACAACTCAATGAGTAGATAACATCTAATATACATATACGAGATAATACAACAATGAGAAATATATTATAGAATCGGCTTGGAGTTCTTACAAGAAGTTTCTCAAATAGGTCATAACAAGAATGTAATAGGTAAAGCTCGTCAGCAAAATTAGAATGCAATGAGCATGAGGCTTTGTACTGTGGGATGATCAGTCCACACAGGTTGGTGACTCCCCCGACCAACTAGAGTTTCAGATACGATGTGCACAAAGGCTAACACTACCCTGTTAGCATGGGTATTCTGACTAGCATACCGTAGGTATATATTATAATCAAACAGACATATTCATATCTCAAGGCTCAACTCATGACATCAATCAAATGTATATTCAGAAGCATATATTGGCTCATATCAAGAATGTATATTCAACAATTGATTATGCTTTATCGTATCAAGAGTAGTAATCAATGTATATATTATCAAGCATAATCCAATTCGTACTAACAATTCAAATATTTATACTATTTCTCATGCATATTAAATATTATCCACTCACCTGACTCAAAAGCAATCGAAATTCAAAAGCAGTCGAAATTCAAAAGCAGAATGATGATGAAATCCTATTGACGTACCGCGGGCAAAATATCAGGATTATCTGAATATATAAAAAAAGTCATACTCAAAAATAACTCAAAAGAATTAAAATCTCTTTAATAAATGTATCTAAGAGTTTAATTCATAATCCTATTTGTTTTGAATCAAACTATCTATTTTTCGCAAAACCTAAAAACAACGATTTCTTCCGAAATCTAATTCAAAATACACAATTCATAAAATTGATAATAATTCATCAAATAAGCTTCAATTATCCACCGATCTAATTTGAAAAACTAATATTTTATCTAGGAACCATTCTGAAATCTTTCTAATATTTTTAGGGTCAGATTGTAATTTTATCAAATTAAAATACCAAATTGAACACCATATAAATTCATAGGTATACTGAAATTTTGTCCATAATTCATCCTCAATTCTGTCCAGAATCTTGGATTTCACTCTAGGGACCAATCTGTAATTTTTCAAAGTTCAGGGACTAAACTGTAATTTTCCCAAGTTCAAGGACCAAACTGTAATTTTCACAAAACAATGAAATTTCATCATCTTTAACCTCCAGCCCAGAATTCCAGCAAGGGTTTTTCACCATTTCTCAACATTTTCTTACATCAAATAACTTCAAAATCATCTACACTTATTAAACCATCACCTAACACATTAAATCCTTAACATCTCAATTCATTCATCAATCAAACCAAATAAAATTTGCAAACCCTAATCACCAATACAAGCAAAAAGCTTAACTAATAAACAATATTTTTACATACTAACACATACACATTACCTTAATAACTTATTTGTCTTCCATCCTTTCTTCTCTCTTCCATTTCTCTTCTTCTCCTTTCTTCTCTCTTCCATTTCTCTTCTCTCTCAAATTTTTCAGATTTACTTCTCTTCTTTTCTTTTTCTATTTATATTTACAAGTTAGTATTATACCCTTAATTCATTTATACCTAATCCTAAGCCATCAAGGTATTAATGCCTTTTCTTATTCATTTTTTTCTTCAAAACCCTATATTTTTCCTCTGAGTGATTGTAGACAAGGATATCGTCGAAGAAACTAACACAAAATTTTTGAGGTAGGGCCAAAACATGTCATTCATATATTTTTGAAAGGTGGAAGAGGCATTTGCGAGGCCGAAAGGCATCACTAAGAATTCATAATACCCTCATGAGTCTTAAAGGTTGTCTTGGGGACATCTTCTTCTTTCATCCTAATCTGGTGAAAGCCTGATTAGAGGTCTAGCTTCAAAAAAACCTAAGAACCATGAATATCATCTAATAATTCTTCAACTACTAGTATGGGGGACTTATCCCTTATTATATCCTTGTTGAATGCTTTGTAGTCTACACACATTCTCCAGGATCCTTCTGCCTTCCTAACTAGGAGGAATAGTGATGAAAAGGGGCTTTGGCTAAGCCTTAGGGCACCCATTGCTAACAGCTCCTTGACCAACTTCTTTATCTCTGATTTTTAATAATAGGGTACTTGTAAGGTCGAATATTTATCGGAGATGTGCCTTTCTTTAATACTATAGAGTGATAATGGGATCTCCTTGATGGTATCCCTGTTGGTTCTTGAAAAACCTCTTTGAATTCGAGTAACAAATTTTCAATCTGACTCGATGTCCCATTCTGGACTGCCCTGATTTTCCTTACCTGCAAAATCAAACCCTCTTCAACTCTTGTAGAAAAGTAGGGTTGTTATCAACTTTTGAATTCTCACTCCCTATTCCTCTAATTAGAATTTTTCCATATTCAGGGACGTGAAGTCACACAATATTGATCCCAATCCCCCTGAGAAACTGTACTCCTAGAATAATGTCACATCCTCCCAATTGAAGGATATGAGCCTAAATGGTAAACTGGTCCCCTGAATCAACAATCTGACATTCAGGCAACTTCCCCCACTCTATAACCTTGAGCCGTCTACTATATGAACCCCAATGGGTTTATGTTTTGTAACCCTCAGCCCCACCTTCATGCTGCTCCGAGTGTATAAAATTATAGGTGCTCCTTGTGTCGATTAGGGCAACGAAGTTATGGCCATGCCATCTTACCTTCACCTGCATAGTTTTAGGGTTAGGGTTTCCAATGATATCATAAAAGGATATCCCAATACTTTTCTAGCCTCCTCCAAAACAACGTTTTCTCTCTTTTAATGCATTGTCAGTTGTCAGCATCTTGCCCCTTGCATCTCTAGTCATCCATGTAAGTTGTACTTGCCTAATCTTAACCTTACACGCTAACACTCTTCTTTTATTACCTTGTAGGCAATTTGTCAATGCCATTCCTCTCACCTCAGCTCCCCTTTTCACTTCAACTCCCCATCTCACTTCAGCTTCTCGAGGAGCCTTGTCAGACTGTTACATGTCTCTTCCCCATCGTTGACAGCAGCTCCAACAATTGTCTTCTTCACCCAACAATTGATCAATAACCACCTCTCAACATCACCAACAACCCATTTTGCTCCCCCGGCCACCAGTAAGAGCTTGCAGGTCATTATAGACGTCCAATATCAAGCCTTCCTTGTTGTCGTCAGTTACACCATCCTCTTTACGTAGTGACAGTGGCCACAAACATTAGCTATTTGTTCTTCCTCCAACCATCACTAGCCTCCACTCCACCTCTAACTCTCAACCAAACACCAACCGGACCTCCTTCATCGCTAGCAGCCTCCGCCAGGTGACTTCCCTCCCTTACCTCTTCCATAAAGGGCGTTTACTGTTCACATAATACATGAACAGTCCAAAGTGAATGCTTAAGTTGTTTTTTTTTCTCTTGGGCCAGATTATTTTCAGCCCAGCCCAAACCCAACTGTTTTGGATCGTTTTAACCCAACTCAGATGTGCCTACCCATTTAGTTGGCCTAGGCCCAATTTGAGTATATATTAAAAATTATAAAAATTGCATTTAAAAAAAAACAAAAATATTTTGTTTTCGTGTATACGGCCAAATTTCTAAAAAATTTCTAAGCATATTTTTCACAAACAAAAAAATCACATATTTTCTCATGTTCTAAAAAAAAAGAATATGGTAACGGGTTTATGATTATCCGTTAGGGTTCCACCGAAATAACAAAAATCTTTCAACAACTATTTTGTTCATTTTTAAGCTTTTGGGATGTAAAAGTACACTTATAAATATTAAAAATACAATAATGCAGTGTTAAAATTCAGACCTTAGAATGGTTAGGTTTCGACCAAATGAGGTAGAGACTCTCTCATAAAGAGAGATCTACTTCGAGGCTTAGAAAACCAACAAATAGAAATCTGACTTAGATAAACAAAATAATCAAACAATAATACAACTTACTTTAGGTAGAGTGCTTTGGGGGTGATGTCTCTTTCCCTTGCAGAACAAGTCCCTTACCCGGACTCTTGGAGACCATTAGGTTTTATAGTGACCTTAAATACTAGGTGACGACTTCTAAAAATTATAATCATAATTTTATGGTTATAAAAAATCCCCTTTTCAAGCACCTCCTCTTGTCTCCAGGGATGACAGAGCACGAAACGAAAAAGCAAGAACGATCGTCGTGACAAGGTAGGTGACACGTCATTTCTATTTTTTTTTCAAATGATAAAGGGACAGATGGAATGTCATCTCTCTCTTTGTTTATATATATACTAGACAATGCCCCCGCGCTTCGCCGCGGGCGGCACAATATTTTTTCAATGTAAAAAATATTAATTGTGTGTATTTTTTTTATTATAATATAAATTTAGCTAAAATAATAAATCTGTGCAGAATTCATGTCAAGTGCAAGTTTTCTATAAAATATATGAATTTAAAATTGATATAAATTTATCTGTTTAGTAGTTTCAAACGAAATAATCAGCATAAATTTATCATCATCATTAAAAAAGAAAGAAAACTCGGATATCTGAATTATTAAGTTCACTGTATTAAGATTAGTTCATTTTATAATTTAATTTAAACCAAACAAAAATAAAATATAAATTGTGAAAATACCTACAATAATCAAATAAAAAAAATAAATTGTTAATTTTCTATCAACAAAAAGATGAAAACATAGATTGAAAATTCATCCTGATGTTATTGCCATTATCATTGCTATTAAAGCTAAAATTATTACTAACATTACTGGCAAAACAATTAAAATAATTAAATTTCCATGAAAATATTAAAAAAAAGCAAAAGATTTTTATAAAAAAACAATAACTAAAATTATCATTATTATTGCATAAATAATAAAATCATAAAAATCATATAATCTAAAGAACAAATAAAGAAACAGAAAAAAAAATGAATAAAGGGAAAAATAGAGTAATATTACTTTTAAAATGATCACCGATATAAATTAAAATTTCAGGAAATCTTTAAAAAAAATCAAAAGATTTTTATAAAAAAATATACACTAAAATTATCATTATTATTGCGCAAATAATAAAATTATAAAAATCATCTAATCCAAAGAACAAATTAAAATAAAAGTGAACAAAAAAACATATAAGGAAAAAAAATAAAAAATAATAATAAATTGGTTCGGAGATTAGTCATGGTGTGTCCATCACTGGCCCTGGACACCCTCGATTATCAAAAAAAACAGATTTGGTCCGAGGAGTAGTGGTGATGCACTTGAGCTGGCCCGAAGATCGTGGTTATAAAAAAAATATATAAGTGAAAAAAATATATAAGTGAAAAAAAGAGCTTAAGTTGGCTGAGAGACCATGGTTATAAAAAATATATATAAGCGTTAAAGCACTGTAGCAATCCATATTGTTTTTTAAAAAATTCGGCCCAAGAATTAGTCGTGTGTGCTTAAGCTAGTCGGAGATCCCGGTTATAAAAAAAATGTATAATTGAATAAAAAAGTATAAAAAAAGGAAAAAAATATACCAGCAGGAAAGCATTTTAGAAAAAAAAATGTGGGTCCTGGGATTGTCGTGGTATGCATAAGTTGCCCTGGATACCCTGGTTATAAAAAAAAAATGAATATGGAGATTAATCGTGGTGCATTTAAGCGAGCTCGGACACCCTGATTATTAAAAAACAAAAAACCAAAAAAATATATAAGTAGAAAAAAAAAATATATATATATAATAAGAAAAAAATGAAAAAAAATAATAAGGAAAAAATACAAAAAAAAGGCAAAAAAAAGAAGAAGCAAAAAACAGAGGAAAAAAAAGAGGAAAAAGAATAATTAGGAAAAAAAAAGCAAAAAAACAAAAAAGAAGAAACGAAAAAAAAAGAGGAGTGTAATCATAAAATAAAAACCAAAAAAAAAAACAAAAAGTAAACAGAAAAAAAAAATGTTGCAATCCACAGTGCACTATGTCTATGTGCACAATGAAAACACCACGCCATTTATATATATTGTAATATATGGCTTAGACGTGGGGTGTTGCTATAGGCTTGCACACCTAGGCTTTTTTGTGGAAGTCTAGTAGCCTTAAACCTTCCTAACTAAAAAAAACGCTAGTTCTTTTTGTTTTTTTAATCATCACAATTTCATTTGTTTTTTAATTGTTCTTTTTTATTTTTCTTTTCAATTTCATCACTTGATATTGTTTTTATTATTAAGTAGGCATTGTAATTGTTTTGATTTGATTTTTTCCCCAATCATTTTGATATTTTGTTGGTCCTTAATTAAATGTTTATTTTAGATAAAAGAAAAATTATAAAATAAAATTAATGAATCCAATTAAATTCATGAGTTTGGTTGATTTATTTCGGTTGGGTAGAGATTAAGCTTGATAATTTTTCTTATTATATAAATAGTTTTTAATTTATTTAATTAAATATATGCATAATGTTTTTGAACTCTACTCAACTTTTTTTATATATATATACAGAAACATGTCATAAAAAATTGCATATATATATATTTTTTTAATACATAATCAATCTATGATAAAGCTAGACTTAAATAACTTGTTTATATCTAACTTAGGTGAACATAATATAACATTATAAAAAAAAAGTGTGAATATTCATAAAAGCAGTAAATGTTGTGCCCCTATGAATCAACTACTCCATTCATGACATTGACTACCCGAAAATTAATGCTTTACTTTTCCGTTTACCCAAACAAAACTGTGTCAAGGGAAAGAAAGTGTCAAATGCTGTTTGCGGTGGTTACCTCCCATGTGCGGAACCATACAAGGCGGCTTCCATACCTCATACGTGGACCTGCTCGCCTGGGTCCACGTTTATTTAGATATTTAAATTATTTTAAGGACACAAATATTCATTACATTCATCAATATGGTACATTTAGAAGATTCACGAGCGAATTTGCCCGCGCGATGTGCTGGGCTTTTTTATTTATGTTAAAAACTGATTGATTTTATGCGTGTTGTATTTTGTTATTTTACTATTTAATTAGTAAAATAATAATTGATAAAAAAATATTTTATGTATATTATTACTGTTTGAAATTGTGATCTCCTTTAGCCATTCTATAAAATAATAGTCGTGGTGCCCGTAAGCTGACTCGTGTCGTGATGCTTGTAAGCTGATTCGTACACTCCAGTTATAAAAAAAATATAAGGGAGAAAAAACAGAAAAAAATGTTAGAAAAATAGTTCCGGGGATTATTCATGGTGTGCGTAAGCTGTCCTAGAGATCATGGTTATAAAAAAGATATATACATGGAAAAAAAACATGGTGCACGTAAGGTGGCTCGAACACCACAGTTATGAAGAAAAATATATAAATGAGAAAAAAAAACAGGGAAAAAATGTAAAAAAAAATGGATCCAGAGATAAAAAAAATTATACATGGGAAAAAAATATGTGTGCGTGAACAATGGCTAGCTACAGTAAACGATCCATTTTGTTTGAGCTTTTGTTGTAATTATCCTCTTTTTTTTATTTATTCTTCAAGTTAAATAATTTTTTAAGATCTAATAATAGTTTTTTTTTGTTTTGTCATTTATTTTATTTTTTAATTACTTTTTTGTAAGAAAAAATTATTAGGTGTTGGAATTTCTAATTATTGTAGATAAGACATTCATAATAATAATAATAATTAATTGTAAATTTTTTTCTTATAAATATGTTAGACTAATTATATATTTTGCTATTTATTTCATGTTAGCGCCTTAAAAATAATGATAATAATTAGTTGTAATTTTTTCTCTGATAAATATGTTAGACTAATTATATATTTTGCAATTTATTTCATATAAGCTCCTTGAAATATATATATATTCATAACTTTTTGGAATTGCGATCTCCTTTAGGTATTCTATAAAATAATAGTAGTTATAGTGCGTGTAAGCTAATCCGGACACCCTGATTATATATAAAAAATATATAAGTAGGAAAAAGAAATAGGAAAAAATATTACAAAAAAATGAGCCAAGGGATTATTCGCGGCGCACTCAGTTGGCCAGGGAAAAAAAATATACTTGGGAAGAAACAATCGTGGTGCGCGTAAGTTGACCCGGACACCTTGGTTAAGAAAAAAAATATATAAGTGGCAAAACAAAAAAAGGGAAAAAAAAAGTGGATCCCGGAGATTAGTCGTGGTGCACGTGATGTTGGTCTCGACACTTCAGATCATTAAAAAAAAATCTTGTTTTTTTATAAAAAAAAACAACCAGTTATTAAAAAAAACAACCATTTTTTAACAAAAAAAACCTTTTTTTTTTAAAAACAAAACCCCTTTTTTTTAAAAAAACAAAACCCCGTTTTTTTTTTTAAAATCAGATTTGAAAAAAAAAACAACAACAATCAGTTATTTTAAAAAAAAACCTTTTGTTTTTTCAAAAACAACCCGTTTTCTTTTAAAAAATGGATCTTTATTTCCATGGGCCAACGGGTGAATGCTAAACTTTAGAAAAAAGAAATAAATTTAAAAAAATATAACCAGAAAAAAAAATATTTCATGAAAAAAAAATAATTAAAAAAAAACAAAATCAGGAAAAAAAACAAAATTAAACTATAAAAAAAATTGATCCGAGAATTAATCGTGGTGTATTTAAGCTAGTCTCGACACCTCGATCATATATATATATAAGTGGAAAAAAGGAAAAAAATATAACCAGAAAAAAAAATTTCATGGAAAAAAAAATATAATAAGGAAAAAAAAAGTTATAAAAAAAACATTGAATCTGATGATTAATAATGATACGCTTTAAGCTTGTCAAACATTCCGATTATACAAAATAAATATATATAAGTTGAAAAAAAAAGTATAACTAGAAAAAAAAATATTTTATGGGAAAAATATGAAGAAAAAAAAATAGGAAAAAAAACATAATAACAGAAACAAAAAAAGGCAAGAAAAGAAAAAATAATTAGAAAAAAAAACAAAAAAAAAGTAATAAAAAAAAGCAAGAAAGAAAAGCAAGAAACGAATAATGGGAAAAATATGAAGAAAAAAAATAGGAAAAAAACATAATAACAGAAACAAAAAAGGCAAGAAAAAAAATAATTAGAAAAAAACAAAAAAAAAGTAATAAAAAAGCAAGAAACGAATAAAATGAAAAAAGAAAAAGAAAAACGTAATCCGGAAGGGAAAAACAAAAGCAAAAGAGAAAAAAAAAAAAACAAACAAATGACATTTGCGGTCTGAGGCTCTGAGCGGTCGAACTCGCGCGCGCCTATGTTGGCAGCGCACGGACGACCGCTCGGCCAAAGGTATTCTTTTGTTAATTTTACCATAAAAAATAAAAAAAGAAGCCCTGTGTAAAAGAGCACATACACGCGAGAAGCACCGGAGCAAACGACCAGTCCACAGTGTTTTGTGTGTGTGTGAACAGTGAAGCGCTACAGTGAACGGGGCCATTCTGTTTTAGATATTAGGTAATGTATTTATCAAACAAAAAATAATAATAATAATTAGAGCATGCAAATATATAAATTCTTTTTTTTTTTAATTCCAAGCTCCAACAAAAATCTAACAATGCCTAAAATAATAATAATAATAATAATAATAATTAGAGCATGCAAATATATAATTTTTTTTTTAAAATTCCAAGCTCCAACAAAAATCTAACAATGCCTAATTGTATTTGAGAGTGTAGTTGCAGTTAATTTTAGAAGTGATTTTCATTTAGAAATGCATCAAAATTTTTGAAATTATCATATAAAAATGATCTAAAAATACTAAAAAAAATAATATTAAATAAAAATAAAAATATTTTTTTATTTTTTTATTTTTTTATTTTTTTTTCCAAAATATTTTTAAAACTAAGAGTAAATCAGGATTCAGCATTAGATTCGTTTTAATTGAATTAGTTAGACTTGACTTTGCAACGTGCACAAAGTGTTCAAATCAGCTATGCAATTTGTCCTCAGTTGAGGGGGGGGGTGTACCTTTTAAGGATTCATTTAAAACGTTCTTTATTATTTTGGTTGCCGTTTTTTTAATGTATTAAAATATATTTTTTATTTTTTAGATTTATTTTTATATCAACATATTAAAATATAAAATATAAGAAAAAATTAACTTGATTAAAAAATAATAATTTTAAAAAATACTCTTACATTACAAAAATAATTAATGGATAACAAATATTTAATATTGTGAAGCAGTTACATTTTTAAAAGATAATAGAAAAATATTTTTTAATATCAATATATTAGAAATATTTAAAAAATAAAAAAATAATTAATTTAAAATAAAAAAAATTATAAAACACTTTTTAAATAAAAAAATAAATCTATCGTAAATATTAGATGCAACTCTCGTGATCATCGACCTAACGCGTGGATGATAAGAAAAGTCCACGGAGGCATTCGTGTTCGCACAAGAAATGGATACTTCCAGGCTGAATTGTACCATTGACAGGTTAAATATGGGGATTGGGGCAGGGGAAAAAAGATGTAGATTTTAATTTGTCTTTTGTCACCAATTGTGTTTGGTAATAGTTAATAGTAATTTATACAAAATATATATTATTAAAATCTAATAAATTCCATAACAATTATATAGCCAAACGAGTTTAATTATCAAAATTGATCTCAAAATTTAAATAATTGGTAAAATTAACAAACCTAAACTCTTTAATTATAAAAAGTCTCTAGTTGGTAAAATTGATCTCAAAAAGTCTCTAATTGATACGTGTGACTTGAAATGTAAAATTCAGGCTCTTGGAACACCAAAAGTTTTGGAATAGAGTGGTCATGGACAATAAAACCCTATCAAGGAACAAAAACTAACTTCCAAAAGTTTGAATATGTGGGGTTGACCGTCATTTATATTAGTTTTTTTACCGTATTTATATTATTGCAAAGTTTAAATGTTAGTATTGGGTAAAAAGGTTTATTAAATCATAATACAAGCTAAAACTCGATACATATGTGAATCCTAGTTGAAGACACTCTTTTTAAACAAAATTGTATATCTCTAGTTGTATACACTCAAAGTTCTTTAATACTTCACATATTTTTGATCTAGAACTTTAAAGAAAGAAAGGTTAAAAAAGGTGCATGAATGATATTATAAATTTTTATTAGTTTGTAATCCAAGAGCTTTCATAAAAAGGCTACATGATTTATAAAAAAGTTGAATAAAAAAGTAAAAAAGTAGACTTTAAAGGACTATAAAGTTGACTATTTCCTAAAAGTTCAAGGTTTGGCAAAGTGAGGGAAAAAATTTAATGGTTTTTATGGTATTTAATACTGTGGGCAAATATTTAGTTTGATTAGGTATATTATAAAATTGAATACATGAATTAATATTTTTTTCTTGTCTGCACAATGAATTATAAACTCCATTGAAATGCAGGTACACAACCTATTAGCTCAATTAAAAAAATTGGTGCTTTCTAAATCTATTTTTATGAACAATGCAACTACTTATTGAAAAACATTTATTACTCAATGATAAACATTACTCATTATGAAACGTGTGGTAAAAAACTAGTTATACTCTAAACTGATCATTGATTTATTTAAATTGTAATTTTATAATGATTAAGGGGTAACCTTTATGTTAATGTTGAAGATACTGTTAGTAAAAATTAAGCTTTTACTATTGTTGTTTTAAAAAAAACAATGAAAATTGATACTAATTTTTAAAAGACTCATAAAAAAAATATTTTTTATGTAGACAAACATGAAAATGTATTCAAGTGAAATCATATGAAATTTATAAGAAAACATATGAATTTGAGTGGGATAAAAGCTTAGACTAAATTGAATAAAAAAAAGCAAAAATGTAGATGACATATAAGACAAGTGTTAACTTGTGTGGGAAAAAAAAATCATATTAGGGTGTGTGCAACATTGTACGACCTATTTTTGTCAAAATCAAGCGTCAACTTAATGACAAGATTTTACTGATTCCTCAAAGAGACCACATCAAACTTATTATAACAAACTATCAAAGTCAATCTTCAATAAAATCAATATAAAAGGCTCACATTGAAAATAAAATTACATGGATGAAAAAAAAATCATCACGATGTAAATCCATAACGCAATGGGATGAGGGGTTACATCAGGGATGAAACACTGTATACTTATTTTTTTATGTTTAATATTCAATCCAAAAACAAATTCATATCACCTAAATATATTAATATACTATATTGGAAAACTAAAATTACAAATAATGTAAAAGACACCGTGTTTCACTGTATCTCTTGACACAGATAACTGTGGATTTCAACAGTGAAATTATATTTTTTCCCATCATACCACAAAATTTAACCCTAAATACCGGGGGTATTTTAGACATTTTTAGGTGACTTTTTTTTACATTTGCAGTTTGTTTGGGGCTTTTCCATTTTTTTTTGCATAATGAAAATACCTATTTACCTCTGAGAACTAACAAAAAGATGAAGATTGGTTGAGAGTATTTTTATTTTTTGTCTGATATTGAATAGTGAAATATCATCTTTGCCCTTGGGTGGGACACGAGACAGGGGGTTAGAGGTCAGGGTAATTTAGGTTTTCATATTTTGGGCATAATAAAACTACTCAAATACCTTTAGGAATGACAAAAACTAAGGGTCTAGCACAGGAGGCATAGTGGTGCTTTCATATCCGATTTTTTTGTAGTTATCGCTAGGTCCAGGATGTTTAGGTAATTCTATATTTTTTTTATTTTTTTTTAGTATACTGTACACGCGTCGTCTAGACGCGCCATTATTTTTTACCTGTAAGTGCCATTTCATGCGGTGTGTACCGTGTCTATCGGTGGTGTAAAATGTCTGATCGTGGTGTCTCAGGGTGTACTGCCATGTCTCAGGTGCACTGCCATGTCCTCTTCCTTCTAGTGGTGCGCGTGTCGTTTTAAGACTGTCGGAGGATCGCTGACAAATGATTTTTCTTTAGTCCCCTTTTCTCTCTCCTACAATGGCAAAATGAATGTCAGTCCTCTATGTTTAAGATCGTTTTATTTCTGTCCCTGATCTTTTAATTTCTTTTTCTTCCTGATTTCTTCAATAATTGTACCCTTCTATTGACATTGATCATATATGTTGTTTTTCATTTTAGCTCTTATTCTTTTGATTTCTCGGCTTCTTTTTGATGCTTTAAATTTTGTTGGTTTTAATTTGTTTTAATTTTGTCATCCAATTGAAATTGGTCATAAATGTTACTTTTCATTTCAGTCCTTATTCTGTTTTTTTAAATACACCACTATTTTTGTTTTAAATCCCTTTAATTTTTTTGGTCTCAAGATTTTGATTTGCTGCAGTTTTGTCATTCAATTTGATTTTTTTTTATATATATTTTTTTACCCTTATTCTTTTAATTTTTATTTAGTATTAATTCTTTGGTTTTTTCAGTCCTTCTTGGATAATGTTTATTTCTGTCTGTATTTATGCATCTATGTTTTTAGTTTTTATTTTTATTTTTATTTTTTGTCATTTATTTTTTATTGGGGTTTTATTTATTTTTGGTTCAGTTAAATTTTAATTTATGTTGGTGATCATTTTAAAAATAATATTTCTCCTTTTTCCCTTTGCTCTTTTTTTGTTTTAGTATTTTCTGTTATTTTTATCTATTCTTCAAATCAAATGATTTTTTTATACTAATAATATTTATTTTAGTTTTGTCTTTTTTGCTATTGTTTTTATTTGCTCTTTTGTTGAAGTTTTTTTTTATTCTTCGAGATAATTTTATTATTTCATTATTTGTGCAATAATAATGATAATTTTTATGACTTTTTTTTTATTGTTTTCTTGCTTGTTTTTTTTATAAATTTTTTTTAATTCTTTGGAGCAATTTAATAATTTTAATTGTTTGATCAATAATGATAACAATAATTTTAACTGCTATAGTCATGATAATGTAGCAATAGATTTTCAATGATGTTCTCTTCTTTTTATAAGTAGAAAATCAACGATTTATTTTTGTTATTTAATTATTGTAGTTGTTTTCACAATTTATATTTTATTATTGTGTTTAATTTAAATTAGATTATGCTGGTGATTTCATTTGAAACCTATTAAACATATAAATTTATATCGATTTAAAATTCATATATTTTATTTAAAACTTGCGCTCAACAAAAATTCTTTTTTGCATAAATTTATTATTTTGTCTGAATTTTTAGTATAATAAAAAAATCTTATACTTTTAATATTTTTTTACATTGAAAAAAAATTGATTCTAACCGTGATGAATCGCGAGTAAATATATAACAAAACAAATCACTCTTTAAAATGAAAAAAAGAAAAAAAAGAGAGATATGGTAATATTAAGAAAGTTCCCTGGCAAAAGCAATTTGTAAGAACTTGGAAGAGCGGTGGTACAACGTTTTTTACTGATTCCACACACAAAAGCGAGATCTCTTCTCCTCTGCTACTAAATAGATAAATAAAAATAGCAATATATATAAATAGAACTACCCTTTTCTGGATCTTGTCTCTCTCTAGCCTTACATTTTAGAAAGAGAAGTGGCTCTTTGCTTGAATTGGAGAGAGACTTTCGAGATCTGAGTCTCCCAATTGGTTTTGTTAAAAATCGGAACTTGAGGGCCATTGCTTGTCAGAAACAGGGTCCTTTTTTTTGTGCTTCGACCTCTGGTAATCTTTCTCTTTCTTTTCTGTTACCGTGTAGAGTCCCGCAATTCTTTTATTTCCATGTGTTTTGATATGAATTGATCTTGATCATTGAAGGGGTTGTTGTTGTCTCTTCTCTTGCATCTGTTGGGATTTCCTTATTGCATGATTTCCACACAGATTTTACATTTGAGGAGGACAATTTTTTATAATGATTTGATGTGGTGTTTTTGATGATGGTTTTTTCTAACGGATTTGCTTGTTTCTTCATTTGCATGTACAAAGCTGTGTGGTTTTGATACCTTTATTTCCTTCAAGTGTTCTTTGTTTGTTGTGGTGTTATGGATTCTGTGTTGTATATAAGTGGTGATTTTATCTTGGCTTGCTGTGGTTGTTACTTCAATGACAATTTCGATATGATTCATATGTTTACTTAATTTTGATCTTGGTTTTTATCAAAACAGATGGATTTGGACTTGCATGATCCCTAGATCTTATTGTAAAATGGGTTTTCTTGATCCTTTATTCTCATGTCATGTGGCTGTTTGTGCATCAGGATTGTTCGTTTGTTTAAGGTTCATCTTTGTCAAAAGCAATGGGTGTTGAGGTTGTGGCACCTGAGAAGGTTCAGGCTCCTATTGATGGTGTAAGTGAAGTAGATAAATCTGTTTTGCACGAGAAGGAAAATGGGAAATTGGGTAAGGTATCAGGGCTTACGGAGCCCATACAATTTGGTTCACATGGGGAGGAGCCGGTTAAGGCAGAAGGAATTGATGTTACAGATGCCAACTTGCCAAAGGATGCAGTTGATGAGTGGCCTGCTCCTAAGCAGGTCCATTCCTTTTATTTTGTAACATACCGACCATATGATGATCCCAAAATTAAGGCCAAAATTGATCAGGCTGAAAAGGAGATTCAGAAAAGGAATCAATCTCGGTTTCAGATTACAGAAGAATTAAAAGCTAAAAGGGTAAGTTGGAAGCTTATTGTTTTTGCTAGATATGTTATTTGCCACGTATAGGTGGTCTAGAAAACTATCAATTACTAGAAAGTTATGGGTTTTTAAGATTGTGAGTTATCGTGATTTGTCCAGAATCATTCCATTTTCAGCACATATAAATAATGTAGTGAATCGCATGTTCATTTTCATCACATTCATTTTGGTCAACAGGTTTATTAAAATAATCCAAATGGATTTTTTTTAAAGGGGAATATATTGCCTGTTAAATATGATCAATCTCTTATTGTGGAACCGGTAAAAACCTGATCTGCACGTGTTTGTTGAGGGTAGTTTCTTCTGTTTAGTTAGTCTTGCTTTTCCATTCTTTTGTTTGAAAGTGAATGTGGAAGACATATGATGAAAGATCTGTGCAGCATTTCCTTTTCATAGCCAACATTTGATTATGAAAATAACTTGATTTTGAAGAGAGTATTCTGTACAAAAAGCAGGAACTTCAAGGCAAAATAAAAGTTCCACTGTTTGGGTATGTAGTTTTACCTGCAATATTCCTAAGTAAACAAGTAGAAAATACACCTCCTTTCTTCTTTTTGTATCGTCTCTCTTGTGCCCCTTTTTAAATGAACTTAACAGATCTTTTTAAAGAGAGTTGAGCTCATTTCTCTTATAAGTTGTCTAAATTTTTACTTTTTTTCACCCTTTGAAGTGATGATGTTTAGAAATGTTTCTTTAGGATCTTAATATTACTGATCGACCTGATGTGTGTTTCAGTTTCAAGCTATTTGATTAGTGTACAAGTATTTCAATGGATGTACTTCGTTTTTTGTCAGTTCAGTCTATTAAAAGGCAAGTTCCTGAAAAATGTGCATGGCAAATTCTTTTGGTACAGGTGCATTGAAATTCTAGGATTTTGTGTTGATGTTTGTGAAACATTGCAATAATGTTCATGAGGAAGAAGTCTTACTCTTACATCTGCTCTGCCTATTCAATGGCAGTTAAACCCTTACACAAGTTTTCCGCTAGTAATTACAAAATAGTTCTGGAATGGTGTTCGAGAACTCTGTAAGAAGAAACAGTTTTCAAAAGATTTATTTACTAAATGTGAGGATCCCTAAAGCTGACAATATTTAGATGTCAGCATTCAGATTGATTGTATGCTCTTATGTCTTTGGCTTTCCCCCCCGATATATTTTTGATTACCAGATTGATTGCTATGCTATAGTTATTGCCTTTACTGGAAGCAATATTTCTCACTATTATCGTTTTCATCTGTTTTCATTCTAGTCGAACACAAGTTCTAATAGGACACATTCTTATGGTACCCTTTCAAACCAAAATCTCTTGTATTGAGAAAGTTTATTATATGATACAATTACCCAGCAACATTGTGATCAAGTTCCAGAAATGGCGATCTTCTATCTAATAAAAAAAAAGAGAAAGAATTATTTGTTCTTAAAATGTAGATTCCTAAGAGTCAACTGTTACTAAGCATGTTGTTTCCATTACATGCTATCATATGTTTTGTGCATTTCAAATTACCATATTTGCTGAAAAAGATTGCTTCAATCTAGTTCCAATGAAATTGCACTTATTTTCCCTTGTTTTTCTTCAGTCAAAACGAGCAGAGTTGATCAACCAGTCAAGAGCTCTGAAGAATGAGGGTAGGCAGTATAAATCGATCTTCGATGAGAAAAAAAAGGAAATGGAGCCTTTGCAGCAGGCACTGGGCAAGCTGCGTACCTCTAATAATGCTGGTCGTGTTGGCATATGTTCAACTGAGAATGAGCTTAATGATCTTGTATGTTTTTAACTGCTTGGTTTGCATACATAAAGGGACTTATCAGTTTTTGGTGCAATAGTATTGAGAACTGCATTTCTTAAGTTAACGGATTGTTATTGTGGTTTCAGATCTACAGCTTGCAATACCGCATGCAACATGAGAGCATCCCATTGACAGAGGAAAAGAATATACTTAGAGAAATGAAACAGCTTGAGGGGACAAGGGAAAAAGTGATTGCTAATGCCGCTGTGAGAGCAAAGATTCAGGATTCATTGGGTCAGAAAGAAGACATTCAAGATCAGGTCAAAGTAAGATAATTGGTTTTGAATTATCACGTGTTGGAAGCCTGTAGTTTCACCAACTTTATTTTTTGTGTCTGAATGATGGTTATCATCTTGTGTGTAATAGTAATTTACTCTATTTTGGTTATTGTAGCTTATGGGTGTTGACTTGGATGGAGTAAGGAAGGAGAGACAAGCACTTTGGGAAAAACTTGATGGACTTGATGGGAAAGTGAAGGCATTGGACGCTGACATTAAAGTCTTACAGGATGAGCTGGAAGCTGTGTTCCAGAAGAGGGAAAAAACATATGAAACTCTTCAGGAACTGAGGAAACAGCGTGATGAGGGGGTATGTTATTAACTCCAAGAATTATTAAAAAAGAAGAAGAGGGAGCTAACTGTGTGTGTGTGTAGGCATGTGCAGTGTTTACGTAGAAAGGATCAGTTTCACTTAAGTATTGATATTCTTAACAATGCTGTGATGACTTTTATATGATCTTCCTTCTGCATTGTTCATCACTAGCATTTTTAAAATATTATATTGGGCTGTGGGGATTCTCATAGTTTTAGTTTCTAGCTCTTTTGTTTACTGGGGTGCGTCATATAATGCATCAACATCACTATGGGATGCCAAAGTTTTGTATTTGGATCCAAATCTGGTAACTGTCTCTTATGATGTTGTTGAAATGTTGGGGAATGTCAATCTCAAGTAATATTAGATCCCTTTTAGAAAATTTAGAACAATAGAACTATGTATAGGTTCATTCTTTATTTTTTACTCACTACAGGTTCTATTACCATCTACTACTTCTGTAAGCTAGGTTTGCCTGTAATATATATTGTCTGAGAAGGCAAAATACTTGCTTGCACATTGGCTCTGATATTTATTGAAATTGTTGAGGTCCAAAAGTATGGTATTTCAGAGCAGCAGCTGGAGTCTACCTCGTGAAGTATTTTTCTAACACTGTAGTTTTAATGTGATTATTGGTTGCATGGGAGTCTTTATTGGACAAGGTCTTCAAATCTAAACTGATTTAGTGGTCTTGTGTTTTACCTTTGCATTGTGAGCTGTTTTTGAAATACAAATTTTTCCTTCATGCATGCCTTGTAGTGCCTTCCTATAGGACTGTATTTCTGACAAACTTATTTAGAATCTGTCTTTGAAGTGAGTTGTTCTGGAAAAGCTTAAAGCCATATTGAATCCCCTCATTCCCTTTTAATTATTGGCTGTAGAATGGTTGTTCCATCATTTTTTAAGCCTTTCTAGTACAATTGGATTAAGTTTGTGTGTAATGTTTTTTGGAGATACCTTAATCTGTCTTTAATTGCTACAATTGGATTAAGTCTGTGTGTAATGTTTTTTGGAGATACCTTAATCTATCTTTTGTTGCTTTGTTAGAATGCCAACTTTTATCAAAGCCGTATGCTTTTGACAAAAGCCAAAGAACTTGCTGCTAGGAAAGATGTTAAGGCTCTTGAAGAACTTGCAATTGATGAGGTTTGTTAGATGAATACTATCCTGTGTTAGGTGCATGAATGTTTTATTTTTCTGTTACAATCTAATATTTTACTTCAATATTCCCTTTTAGGTTGAAAAATTTATGTCCCTCTGGAGCCATAACAAGTCCCTTAGGGATGATTATGTGAAGAGAATTTTGCCATCCCTTGACCGGCGGCAAATGAGTAGGGATGGGCGAATTAGGAACCCTGATGAGAAGCCATTAGTGATATTGGAGACACCAAAGCCTTCTGAACCAGAGCCGGTGGCAAAACCTATTGCAAAGAGAGCAAAAGAAGAGCCAAAACCCGCACCACTGAAAGATACTTTACCGACCCAAAAGGCGCAGAAAGAAATCGCTAAGACAGAATTGAAGCCCACTTCAGAGCACTCTGACATAGTTGACAAGGAGATCTCTGGGCTGGAAAATCTGTCAAAGAATCCTTCTCCTGCAGAAAAGGAAGTTGATGAAGCAAAATTGAAGGAGATAAAAAGAGAAGAGGAAATAGCAAAAGCTAAGCAAGCCATGGAAAGGAAGAAGAAACTGGCTGAGAAAGCTGCTGCAAAAGCAGCTGCAAGAGCTCAAAAGGATGTTGAGAAAAAGCTCAAGGTTTTTAGTTCATTTCCTTATCTCAACCGTTACTTCAGTATTTGCATTCAGAAACTAAAAACAGTTTTTTTTCTTTCTTAATGTACTTCAGGATCGTGAAAAGAAATTGAAGAAGAAGGCTGCAGCATCTACACCAGCTACTGAGCCAGAGGAAACTGCTGAAGCAGTTGCAGAGGCAGCAGAACCTGAAATGGTTGAAGTCAATGACGAGGTTCCTGTTTCAGTGAAGGAAAAAGTTCGGAAGGAGAACACTGTAAGGTCTAGGAATCGTCCAAGAGTCCCAGATTCACTTCCCAAAGTCATCATGAGGAGGAAAAAGTCAACCAACGTTTGGATGTGGGCTGCTCCTGCTGCTGCTTTTGTAGTTCTTGTGTTGCTAGCACTGGGGTACTATTATCTTTTCTGAAGAGGGGTAAAACTAGAGTTGAGTAGAAGAGTTATGGACATTTTTCTGGTTGATAAGCATGCGAGTGACCAGTTCTGCTGTAGCAGAATTAAGTATGTTATGTTCTTTCATCCTGTCGATGGATGGACTCCAAACTCGTAATACTGTTGGTAGCTCAGTCAGCAGCTCAAAAGGTTTTAGACAGTGAGAACTAAATACACTTGGTTTGTTTTGTGCTTCCAAATTTTGACTCCAAGTTAAATTTCATCAACGTTGTCTGTGCCGTTTGCTTGGTCATTTCATTTTAACCATATGTTAAAATGATGAAATCAAAGAAAAAACTTAGATTTAAGAAAAAAAATAAGAGGAAAAAAAAACATTATTCACATAATGGAACACAAAATGAAACAAGAACATCTCAACTGAAATTTTGTAACCGACTAGAAATTTAAATAACTCTTTTTGGGTGAGAGAAATTCTCTTGGGTTTTTTACTGAATTTTTGTAAAGCTCTTGCTATAAAGCAATTTGGTTGACAGCTGTCCTCCTTCCAAACGGCGTCGTTTATGGTTTGCCTTTTAGTTTTCTAGCCAGTTATCGACTCGTCGTTCCTCTCATCTTGCACCGTCCACGTAAGTTGTACTGGTTGAATCCTAACCCTACACTAATGCACTGCCTTTTCTTCTTTTGCAGGTAACCTGCCACCACACGTCTCCTCACTTCACTTCACTTCATTTCCCGTGCCCGTCTTCTTCCATCAGCTCTCTCTCTCTCTTCAGTCCCGTGCCCTTCTTCTTCCTCTAGCTCCTCTTGGCCGGACTGTTACAAATTTTGTTGAGAAATCAAATCCATAATGGATTATGATTCAATGAAATTTATATACTTATTGCCTTTACTGGAAGCAATAATTCTCACTATTATTGTTTTCATCTGTTTTCATTCTAGTCGAACACAAGTTCTAATAGGACACATTCTTATGGTACCCTTTCAAACCAAAATCTCTTGTATTGAGAAAGTTTATTATATGATACAATTACCCAGCAACATTGTGATCAAGTTCCAGAAATGGCGATCTTCTATCTAATAAAAAAAAGGAGCAAGAATTATTTGTTCCTAAAATGTAGATTCCTAAGAGTCAACTGTTACTAAGCATGTTGTTTCCATTACATGCTATCATATGTTGTTAAAGATGATAAGGATACCAATCCTTGTTAAACTGTCAAACTCTGTTGTTATGTTTTGTTTAGAAGTCTATAGTTGATTACTCCGAAAGTCACGGTTGTAGTCATTGTAATACTTACCATCACTGTAAACATACATATATATAATGAGAACAACACACACGGCTAATTATCTTTTTGGCCAATACAATTGTCTCTACTATTTTATCTTACATGGTATCAGAGCAGTAATATAGCTTACGCTTTAAAAGATCCTTCTTCCGCTTTATTTGTTTCCCATGGCTGAGTCTGGTTCCTCCTCCTCATCCCAATTTATATTTCTCAGTCCAACGCAACTTGTCTCTATCAAACTTGATGAGTCAAATTATCTTGCTTGGACTGCGCAGTTTAAACCCATTCTCAAAAGTCACAATTTGCTTGGCTTCATTGATGGGACTAACGTCTGCCCTGCGATGTTTACTGATGAAACTGCTGCCACAAATAAATCCGTAAACCCTGCCTACACTACTTGGCAAAATCGTGACCAACTTCTGCTGAGTTGGATTATCTCATCTATTTCTCCTACACTGGTAGCCTCTCTCTATGGCTTGGACACTTCACTACTGGCATGGCAATCTCTTGCTGATCGGTTTGCTTCTCAATCAAAGTCTCGTATCTCTCACCTGAAACGCCAATTACAGAATCTCCAACAAGGTTCTTTGTCTTGTGCTTCGTATCTGACTGAAGCCAAGTTTTTAGCAGATCAATTATCTGCTGTGGGAAAGCCAGTTGATGATGACGACCTCATATCCTTTGTTATTGGGGGGCTCAACAATACTTTCACCCAGTTTATCACCTCCTATTCCTTCCATACTCGGGAAAACTCTATGTCATTCTTTGATTTCAGGTCTGAACTACTGAATCATGAAATAATTCTGAATCGACATGCTCCAGTAAATCCTGCACCAGAAACATCATCCTTTGCCTTATTCACAAATCGACAAAAATTTCAGCCTACAAGACGAAAGACAAATTACTATGGATCCTCAAACACCGCTGCTACAAGGCCAAACTTCTTTTCAAAAGCTGCCCCCTCCACATCGAACAAGAATATTCGGTCTGTCTCCAACCCAGGTAATCGCTCTCCATGCCAAATCTGTAAAGGCAGTAATCACCAAGCATTGGACTGTTTTCGAAGAATGGATTTCTCCTTCCAAGGTCGTCATCCTCCCACAGACCTGGCAGCCATGGTTGCTGATATTAACTCAGAATTTCTGAATTCTCAATGGCTTGCTGACAGTGGTGCTAATGCACACATAACTAATAATGCTGAGAACTTGGATTCCAAACGCCCGTTTGATGGTAATGAGACTGTCGGTGTAGGTAATGGTGCAGGTTTGTCCATTAAAAATACTGGTTCATCTATTGTCTATTCTCGTGACAAACTCCTTCTTCTTAAAAACATTATACATTGTCCTCAAGCTGCTGCCAATCTTCTTTCTATTAACAAATTTTGTGTTGATAATGATGTCACTTTCCATCTCACTCATAATACCTACTCTGTTCAGGACAACCAGACGGGAATCATGCTGCTCCAGGGTTCGAGTGAAAATGGGCTTTATCCTATCAACTTCGACAAATTATCACACAATAAGCGCAGAGGGCTAACTGTGTTTATGGGAATCAAGGCACCTAGTTCTCTTTGGCATCAATGTTTAGGTCATCCATCTGAGTCCGTATTGCGTCACATTTTATTCAAGTCCAATTTACCTCTTGTTGGTTCACTGCAAAAACAATTTATATGTGAATCTTGTCAACTTGGCAAATGCATCCAACAACCTTTTTCCTCCTCTCATCGAGAGACATTTAGTCCATTAGCTTTGATTCACTCAGATGTTTGGGTTGCACCACTTGCTTCACCTAGTGGTTTTAAATTCTATGTCTTATTTATTGATGACTTTAGCCGATTGACATGGTTATATCCAATTGCCAATAAATCTGATGTTTTCAACTCTTTCATTCAGTTTCGCTTACTTGTGGAAAAACAATTTTCAACTCCCATTCAAAGTTTACAAACCGATAATGGTGGTGAATATATGTCGTCAAATTTCACTCAATATCTCATGGAAAATGGGTTTACAAGATCAAACAGAAACTGATGGCTCAATTGATCGCTACAAGGCGAGATTAGTCGCCAAAGGATTTGACCAGAGATCTGGAATCGATTACTTTGAGACCTTTAGCCCAGTTATCAAACCAACAACTGTCAGAATCATCTTGGCCTTGGCTGTCCAATTCCGATGGACTACAAGACAATTAGATGTCTCTAATGCATTTCTATAAGGACATCTTGATGAAGAAGTCTATATGGAACAACCAAAGGGGTTTATCAGTGCTGCACATCCTACCTTTGTCTGTCGTCTGCACCGTTCCCTTTATGGCCTCAAGCAAGCACCACGTGCGTGGTTCACTCGACTATCATAGGCTCTGTTTGATCTCGGGTTCTCTGGCTCGCATGTGGACTACTCACTCTTCACTCTTCATCGAGATAAACTGCATGTGTATATACTGGTATATGTTGACGATATCATCGTCACTGGTAACGACGATCCAACAATTTTCTCAATCATATCACAGCTGAAATATGAATTTGTGATGAAGGACTTGGGTGACTTGAGTTATTTTCTAGGGATAGAGGCTACACGTGACCATACAGGTTTGCATTTACGGCAATCTAAATACATTGTTGATTTACTTGACCGTGCTAATATGGTAGGCGCTCGGCCTTACATGGCTCCCTGTGTCTCTGGTTCAAAGATGTCAAAGACTGATGGTGAGCTCTTAGATGATCCCTCTGAATACAGACACATTGTCGGGGCTCTACAATATGTTACCATAACACGTCCTGATATAGCATATTCAGTAAACCAATTGTGCCAACATATGCAAGCCCCCACCAGCACACATTGGACCTCTGCGAAGAGAGTTCTTCGTTACTTAAAGAACACTGCTGATTTTGGTCTTAACTATAAACCAAGTGTGGTTGCCTTACATGCATTCTGTGACGCGGATTGGGCGGGTAATCCTGATGACAGGCGTTCTTCAACTGGCTATGGTATCTTTATTGGGCAATGTCTAGTTTCTTGGTCCTCTAAGAAACAACCTATTGTCTCCAGGTCTAGTACCGAAGCAGAGTATCGGAGCTTGGCACTAACGACAGCTGAAGTATATTGGATTAGTATGCTTTTGCGAGAGCTACACATTTCCTTGTCTTCACCACCTATACTTTGGTGTGATAACCTCAGTGCAATATCTCTGGCATCTAATCCCATCTTCCATGCACGCACAAAACATATCGAAATAGACTATCATTTTATTAGAGAAAAGGTTGTTAACAAAGATGTCGTAGTTCGTTTCATCAACACCCGCAATCAAGTTGCAGATATCTTCACCAAGGGCCACACAGCTGATCGGTTCTGTGCTTTACGTGACAAATTATTGGTCTGTTCCTTACCCAATAATTTGAGGGAAGGTGTTAAAGATGATAAGGATACCAATCCTTGTTAAACTGTCAAACTCTGTTGTTATGTTTTGTTTAGAAGTCTATAGTTGATTACTCCGAAAGTCACGGTTGTAGTCATTGTAATACTTACCATCACTGTAAACATACATATATATAATGAGAACAACACACACGGCTAATTATCTTTTTGGCCAATACAATTGTCTCTACTATTTTATCTTACATTTTGTGCATTTCAAATTACCATATTTGCTGAAAAAGATTGCTTCAATCTAGTTCCAATGAAATTGCACTTATTTTCCCTTGTTTTTCTGCCGTCAAAACGAGCAGAGTTGATCAACAAGTCAAGAGCTCTGAAGAATGAGGGTAGGCAGTATAAATCGATCTTCGATGAGAAAAAAAAGGAAATGGAGCCTTTGCAGCAGGCACTGGGCAAGCTGCGTAACTCTAATAATGCTGGTCGTATTGGCATATGTTCAACTGAGAATGAGCTTAATGATCTTGTATGTTTTTAACTGCTTGGTTTGCATACATAAAGGGACTTACCAGTTTTTGGTGCAATAGTATTGAGAACTGCATTTCTTAGGTTAACGGATTGTTATTGTGGTTTCAGATCTACAGCTTGCAATACCGCATGCAACATGAGAGCATCTCATTGACAGAGGAAAAAGAATATACTTAGAGAAATGAAACAGCTTGAGGGGACAAGGGAAAAAGTGATTGCTAATGCCGCTGTTAGAGCAAAGATTCAGGATTCATTGGGTCAGAAAGAAGACATTCAAGATCAGGTCAAAGTAAGATAATTGGTTTTGAATTATCACGTGTTGGAAGCCTGTAGTTTCACCAACTTTATTTTCTGTGTCTGAATGATGGTTATCATCTTGTGTGTAATAGTAATTTACTCTATTTTGGTTATTGTAGCTTATGGGTGTTGACTTGGATGGAGTAAGGAAAAGGAGAGACAAGCACTTTGGGAAAAACTTGATGGGAAAGTGAAGGCATTGGACGCTGACATTAAAGTTTTACAGGATGAGCTGGAAGCTGTGTTCCAGAAGAGGGAAAAAACATATGAAACTCTTCAGGAACTTAGGAAACAGCGTGATGAGGGGGTATGTTATTAACTCGAAGAATTATTAAAAAAGAAGAAGAGGGAGCCAACTGTGTGTGTGTGTAGGCATGTGCAGTGTTTACATAGAAAGGATCGGTTCCACTAAAGTATTGATATTCTTAACAATGGTGTGATGACTTTTATATGATCTTCCTTTTGCGTTGTTCATCACTAGCATTTTAAAAATATTGTATTGGGTTTCGGGGATTCTCATAGTTTTAGTTTCTAGCTCTTTTGTTTACTGGGGTGTGTCATATAATGCATCAACATCACTATGGGATGCCAAAGTTTTGTATTTGGATCCAAATCTGGTAACTGTCTCTTATGATGTTGTTGAAATGTTGGGGAATGTCAATCTCAAGTATATTAGATCCCTTTTAGAAAATTTAGAACAATAGAACTATATATAGGTTCATTCTTTATTTTTTACTCACTACAGGTTCTATTACCATCTACTACTTCTATAAGTTAGGGTTGACGTATGCAGAGTATTCAAAGGGATTCAATCTTTTATTTTCACTTAAAACTTCCTCTGTTACAAGCAGAATATATATAGCTACTCTACACAAGAATCCCTACGTTGCAGATCCTATAGTTTAGGACTGATTTGCTAATTACATGGAAACCTATTTCTACTAGGTATACAATCATGTATTTACCGGGATGCTGGAAAGATATATCTTTTCAGCTAATATCAGAGACAGTGAAGGACTTGAATACTGCAAATCCAACTTGGAGATAATTACTACACTTGTTAACACTTCCCTCTCAAGTTGGTGCGTAGATGTCACTCATTCCAATTTCGCTGAGAATTGCACTAAACCTGGTGAAGACATGGCTGCTGGGATCAATGTCCAAGGAAATTGCAGGCAGTGTCATCAATTGCAAGGATGCAAGGCAAATGTGGGTCGATCTTCAAGAACGATTCTCGCATGTAAATGTGGCTCAATTATTCAACATCGAAAATGAAATCCATAATTGTGTGCAAGAAAACACGATAGTAGGGTTCTATTTTACGAAAATGAAAGGGTTGTGGGATGAACGGGATGTACTCTATAACTTCCCAACATGCACATGTGGATCAATCAAGGAAATACAAGCATATTCTCATGGGGCTTAATGATTCATTTGCAGGTGTTCGTAGCAACACACTACTCTAAGACCCATTACCCATAGTGAACAAAGCATACTCACTGGTTCTTCGTCATGAGAAGCAGATGGAAGTTGTCGTCGGGAAAAGCCATGGACAACCAGATGCGACTGCATTCGCCGTGAGAGTTTTCAGTAACCATGAAATCGAAAAGGGGCTAAGATATAACAAGTGTAATTAAAACAAACCATACCACCAGAGATTGTCGAGAACATCTCTGATGCACTTTTTACTGGTGGAAGGGACACACGGCTGAGCACTGCCGCAAGAAGAAGGTGATGGCTGAGGGTGATTTTAACGGGATTAATCCCAAAGGAAATCAGGCTGCATCGAACAAAAGAGAAATGAATTTCTCGAGAGAAGGGAAATGGGTGTTGAGAACAGAATTTCCCAGAAAGAAGGGAAATGAATTTTGAGAGAAAGGGAATTAATTTTCCTGAGAAAAGGAAAATAAATTTTCCTTTTCCTGCAGATGAATGCAAGCAGATATTAAACATGTTGAAGATCAAAAATTCCTCTGCCAATCAAGTCAGTAATTGCACAATTCATGAAGAATTATCAGGTAAGGCTTTTTTGCATAATTTTGATGGTAATAAATATATATATGAATATTAGATAGTGGATGCACAGATCATATGGTTTGCGATCAAAATCTGATTTGCTAACTATCTCTTTATTTCCCTTTTTCCCTCCTTTCTTATGATGGGGTTTTTCATTGAACCTTAGTTAAATGAAATATAGAATTAAATTAAAGAATTAATAGAAAAATCAAGGTTAAATTTAAAAAGAAAAAAGCTTGGTCTTAGGCAGAATTCAAAGCAAAACTCTATTGAAGAGCTAATACAGAATCAAACACTAGATTGAAGAAAAGGTGGGAGAGAAGGGATTAGTGTGTGCACCACGTGTGGTGGTGTGTTGGATGAACCATGATTGTCCATTTCATTTTGTTTCGGTCAAAACATTTCGTATCAGTTAAAAAACTGAGATAAAACAACATCGTTTTTATCTTGGTTTAAATTCCGGCACGTTCTAGATTTTCCAGCCAATTACCGGCCGAAACATTCCGGTTTCGTTCTGCCCGTTTCTGTTTCGAGCAAATAGTATTTTTTTAATAATGAATAATTTTACAATATCAATCATATTTCTTAATCTGACCGTTGGATTGAGATGAAATTTTACAAGGAGTTTCTTGGCATATTTATATATTATGTTAAATTATTTTATTGTGTTGTTTTTAGATTAAATTGCATAATTCTAAATAATTTTATTTTTGATTTTGAATTAATATATTTAATTATACACACACACATGCATATAATAGTACAACCCGAAACAACATGTTAAAATACTCTAAAACTGAAATATTATATTCTCAATTAAAAAAATAAAACACCAATCAAAATATAATTGACAAAATTGTGATGAACAACTATATCGAGATGGTGCGTGCGAGCTTCCTTGAAATCAAAATATCACATTCCTTGATGCAATTGGAATCATCACAATCCAAGCTTTTTAAACAAGGAACGTGTGTAGGCAAAACACCTATGGTTTATTTCTGACGATTAATTTTTCTTTTCTTCTCATTTCTCTATTTTGAGTGTTCTTTTCTTTTTTTATTACAAAAAATTCATTTCCTGACTTGCGCTTAATTTCCAACCATTCTATTTCCAATTATTTATCAAATAAAAAATACAAAATAGTTTTTCAAATCAAACATTAACTCAATGTCTAGATGTTTCTCCAACAATTGAGAACTTGTTAACAAGCTATTCAAAGCAAACTATAAAGCCAATTATTAAAAAAAAAGATGTGAAAAGGATTGAAATGGAAAGAAGAAACTTATGGCTATGAAAAAATAAACTTAGGAAAGTTGTTCTTTTTAGACTTAGATTTCAATCTCTTAATCTTGTTATTATATCTCACAAAACAATGTTTTGATGACATCTTTTTCTTCTATAAGTGTAATTTTGGCGCATCAAATCCAATGATTTGAAAAATACATTTGGATCCTTAAGGTTTTTGATTGGAAGACAAAACCACTTTTTGTATTGAATTATATAAAATGATGTTTGAGAGTGGTAACAACTATATTTTAAAATGTATTTTTTAGCTCGAAAATACATCAGAATAATAATTTTATATTTTTAAAATTATTTTTAACATCAACACATTAAAATAATAATAAAACACAAAAAAATATTTTGAAAAAAAAAATAATCCATTTTTTTAGGTTTTTAAAACACAAAAATAAATATAATTTTAAATTAAAATTAAAACTTTTTAATAAAACATTTGGTTGGACATGTTGCATTGTTAAATATTGATGAGCCACGTAAGCACCCCATCAACCAAAACCTCTTAAAATTATTTATTGGATAATTCATTGAGAATCAACTCAATTAAACTTAATTAATTATAAAAAAACATATAAATTAAATTCAAATGAACATTAAATATCACATCTACATCTTTTTTCTTTTACATCAACTCTTAATGCCAGCAAAGGAAACATGGATCACTGATCATACAAACTCTTGTTGAAGCTCCACTCAATTAATAGAAAAAGATAGATTTAATAAAGGGTGAAATTGATAGATTTAAAAGTATAGGAGTAGAAGTGATACATTGATGAATCTATAGGGTGCAAAAGTGAATTTTGTGCTATTTTAAACAAACCTCCACGACCAACGATATTGGCTAGCTACTCAGGCAATGGCTGCCACTGGCACTGTAGCAACACCATGGTTTCTTAGAAGAGGATTTCAAGCCTTATCACTCTCTCACTGCCTTCCCAAAACAACACACATCTCCTTTTATGGAACCCCCTTATCTTTTCCCTTCTCCAATCCCATCACAAGTCACTCAGGTTCGTGTGCTTTCGGTCTGTGAAAACGCCCACTAAGATCACTTAAACGAAGAACAACGACGAAAAGAATGATAAAATGGGCAACATAATTTTATACCAATTTGTTCTAACCTTTCAATATCTACTACACCAGTTACAAAAATATAGAGGGAAGATAAATGTTACGTCTGATTAAGCATAGATGAAATGGGTTAATGTTGTTTGATGAAATGCCCCAATGAAGTATGGTGTTACAAATTCTTAATCAATTTTTGATGTTAGCAGTAATTAATGGCGAGATCACAGTGCCTTGGTTTTATTCCAAGCGTAAATGAACTAAACTGCTCGTGTGCTTTGTTTGTATAGATTGTCAAAAGAAAGTGCAGGATTATTAATCTTGATGCTTTGACTAGTTAAGACTTGATCAAAGTTAGCTTTTAATCTCAGTTTGACTTGTTGATTTTCGTTGTTGTTGATCAAAACCGGTTTTTGGGCTACATGGGAGGAATTAGAGGAAATTTTGTTTCGTAATGGAACATGGGGGGTTGTGAACTCCAGAATCGAGTTAGGTGGTAGAATCAAACGAAGCATTACTACTAATTAACTGTATCCTTTACGAAGTACTTTCTTAGCACTAATTATTTACGGGTTGATAGTTTATGCACTGCTAGAGTTTGATGAGGCATCTGATGGCTTCTGGTCTGTGCTGCAATTTTTATGCATTGGCTTTAGGGATGTGTCATGTGGCTCAAGCTACGAAGGGTGAAGTTGTTGCACTTAAGGGTGTAGAAGACAAAAGTGTCATCGAAGAAATGAAGCGTATTCTAGACATGGTATTTATAGATTTGAAATCTCTTCATCCTAACTACATTGGCCTTTTAGATTTGTGAAGTTCTGCTCTAGTACAAGCATAAACGTTAGAAAAATTTGGGTGCATGTGAATGAAATTATTGCCTGTTAAAAACGTTCCTGATTTACTTGGCTTTTCAACTTTTCCTACTGTACTCTTTTGCAGGCAAGAAGGGCATCATTACGAAGAGAAGTTCTCCATACAGATTTTCTAACCCCACCAACATTGAAGGAATCATTGCTTGTTCTAGGAAAACTAACTGACATTAAGGCTATTGCTCAGGGAGGATACCCACAGGTCAAATTTAAGACTTACAGTTTGCTTACGGTTGTTGCAAAAAATTTATCTGGCATGGTAATTTATTTTGAAAAAATCCCTTAGGCCGAGCGTTGCCGGCTTTCTGTTGGACATCCACAAACATTGACAAATGATCCAGATATAGTTGCAGCATTGAGGTGAGTCATGCTAGAACTTTACATTGTCAAATTCTAATTTTTTTTTTTTTATGTTTTCTTAAATGATTTCATTTGACCAGTATAACAGGAAACTTTGGACTTCAACCCTGCTCTCACGGTGACTTCCTTGGTGCAATTCTTGGTACAGGGATTGCCAAGAACAAGCTTGGGGATATAATCTTGCTGGTATCATCATTGTGTTGTTTTAGATTACGCTTGTTATTTGCAGGTCTGTGATTCGGATTTGAAATTCATGCTGTATGCTTTTTTAAAAGTAGCATGGACAGTATAACCAATGAATTTCATTTGCATCCAATGTAGCTTCATGTACTTAAAGAACAGCTAGAATATATTTTGACACAATTTATTTTCATGGATCATGCCTTATCAGTGAAATATCTTATTTTGAAAAATCGTCGTCTAAGCCATTTTTTTAAGGATAACAGAAGTCTGACTAAGTGCATGCCATAACTATATTGTAGTGTCCTTGTGCTGCCCCAGTATAGTTTCTTAAATAACTATTCTTTTAAGAATATATCAATGCTATGTTCATAGTGTTATCTATGCTTGTGTGTTGGCTGTAGTTTTCTGTTCATAGTCCATTTACTTTGTCAAGCATGTGAATTGGAAGACTTATTTACTATTCTATCAGTAAGTGTGTATATATAATTGTCTGAGTTTGATGATGAGTGAGTTTATCAATTATTCCTCCCTCAATTTGGCTGATGGCAAGCAAAGTTGAATGATGCAGGAGGTTGCTGAAGCACAAAGTTTCAAGTTAAAGTTATTTTGTGAGTTTGAGTTGAGCTTTCAAAAATTTCTTGAACATAGCTCATGAGGGCATCAAATGTTTGAGATGCTCAGCTTGCTCATCGTTATAAGTTTTTTGTGTTCTCTAATTTGGAGGTCGCAATGATGCTTGAGTTTGAACTGCACTAGTTGTAAATTAGATTCTTCAGCAAACATTAAAAGCTGAGCTCAGTAAGAAGAATTTGAAACAACAATGAAAGAAAAAAATGGGGACTTGTTAGCCTAGTCCCAAATCCCTTAATAAATAGTGGGTTGCTTGCAGTCTAACTGTTTTGCGCAGTGTCTCTCATTCGGAGACATTTTTCATATGTGGAATAGAGAAACACTTATTTGTATGGGTGCATAAGTAGTGCTAGTAATCTTTTCCTGGCAAGTAGAAGTGGTATAAAGCTTTGTGGATCGGAGTGCAACCTTTTCATTTCCTTTGTTTTGCTGTGTGCAGGGGGAGAAAGGGGCCCAAGTCCTACTTGTTCCGGATCTTGTAGACTATATTGTGTCATCACTGGACAAGGTAGTTTTTGCTTCCTTAGATAATACTTTTTGTACGAATGCTGCTACTTACCTAAAAAAGTATTGACTACTGTAAAATGTGGTTTATCTCACTCCCTTGTTTCTTACATTACCACTGCAATTACTGGAAAGACTATTTCATTTGATCACATTAGCTAAACGACTTCCTGGTCCATTTTTGTTTCCCCTTTTCTCCTTTATCTTGGTTTTAATGATTGTATTTCATTGCAACCTCACCCTTCATTTGATATTTGTTGGGGAGGAAATTGCAAACTTATCTGTGAGGAGAAACTCATGCATTGTATAACTTCTATTGGTATTGCAAAAACTTGTATGAACGGAAACTCTTCCTTACCTCAACAAGGTGGCATTCCACATCTGATATATCAAAAACTAATAGATTAGAAAATATTTTCAGATAGGCACATTCTTGATGCTTTCAGTATGATGGTATGTAAGATCTATTATCTGTATTGTTTGATGCTATTCTCCTGCAGGTTGGTAATGTTTCAGTTTCGTGTACACCGATCCCATTGCTTGCTCTTGAATATGAGCCTCCAAGGTTTGCTAGTTGTTATTTTTGGGGTGTTTTTTGCATGATTTTGGTGATTTACTCATTTGGCACAAGGAAAATAGCTTATGTTCCTTCCACTATTTTCAGTACTAAGTCATTTAAAACAGTGGAAGCGTCATTAAGAGTCGATGCTCTCGCAAGTGCAGGATTCAAGATTTCAAGGTCAAAACTAGTTGATTTGATTAGGTACACCCTGTTCCTGTTAATAGTTGATGCTCATTTTTGCTTGACTGCTTATTTAGACAGGGATACATACTCTAATACAGCTTGTATGCATCTATTAACTTAACCAAGAAATGCCATTACTCGAGGCAGTTATGAGCCATTGCTTCTGGGTGTGAATGACAATTTTGGATAGGAGCTTCAATATTCATTTATGGAAATCTGTTAAGCTACATTCATTTCGGCTTTAAATAGGTTACAAACTGTAAAGGCACAAGTTAACCATGGAACATCTAAAGGTGGGCCCTTTCAGTAACATGATTTTTTCTTGAAACTGATTTGCAGTAACAAGGATGTGCGTGTGAATTGGACTACAATCACAAAAAACAACATTACACTAAAAACTGGAGATGTTGTCTCAGTGAGAGGGAAAGGAAGACTAAAGGTTAGTTTTATTGAACTTTTTATGTCCAATAGTATTCAAATTTTTGTGTCGATGACCGTTCTGAATGTTTGAAATTCCTTCTACTCCAGATAGGAGAAATAAATTCTACAAAGAAAGGAAAGTTTGCAGTTGAGCTCATTCGCTATCAGTAAGCCTTATCACAAGGTACAGTTCTAGATCATTGCCATTTGGAATCACTTGTTTTCACCTAAAGCCGGAAATTTCTTAGAAGCCATAGGTGGGTCTTATATAACACTAAAAGATTCTGCATTAAGTTCAACTGTGATATTCAAGCCTAATTTCAACTTTTGTAGCCATTAAAGGCAAGAGAATACATCATCTTGTTTTAGACTGTAATACCCACTTCTTCATGCCCAAATCTATTGTAGATAAACATAAATTTTAATGTTTTCTATGTTGTTTATATTGAGAGCATTGAATTTAATGACTGAGGATTATTTAATGATAATTTTCCTTTTATAACATTTATTCATAGTCAAATTTAAAATACACAAGGTATTTTAGATAGAGGATCTACTAGTGCTGCTGATAAGGAGACTAGGTGGTTCTGTCTTTACTGTCTGCCGATTCTGCTGGTTCTACTTTTTGGACAATGTAGCTTCTTGTTTCATTGTTTCCTTTACACAAAAAAAAAAATTCTTTCATAGGTTTGCACTAGTTTTTTTTATTTTCTTATTTCCATAAACACATTTTTTTTTATTAGCAACATGCTTTCTGAATATAAAAAGCTAATTTTAAAAAAATATGAGAATCACTGTTTCAAGAGAAAAACTTATTATTATTTGAAAAGCAAAATTCAATAAAAAAATCATGACTCAATAAAAAGAATAAAAATAAAAGAATAATTAATTTGATAAAACCATGTAAAAAATTGATATTTTATTAATATTCACGGGCATATTATTTTCTTATATAAAGTTTCACATATTAGGTTTTTATATAATAATTCATAAAGTAACTGTTAATATCATTATTTTATTTAATGTTTTTCACCTGTACTAATTTCAACTCTTTCTTCCTTTGAACAGCTAATTTTAACCCTAAGAAGCCTAGACAATGAAAAAAGGAAAAGAAAACGACTTTGCCTCCTATTAGTTTTAACAGCTAATATCCCCCCCCCCCCCCAAAACTAATCCTCCCAAAAAGATAGAAAATACGAACAAATAATGAGAAAGCTAACAAAGAAACATGTCATCAAACGTATAATTTCTACAGAGAGGGCAGGTCAGATTCACTTCCAGCCATTGTTTTAAGCAGCTTGAATGGAAAACATGTTTGCACGACGAAAGAACACAGCAGTCCACCCCCTTTTGAAAATCTTCCAAGCATATCGCACATCCATTGCTGAAAAACTCTGTCGTTTCATCGATTTGAAAGACAGGTAATCGCAGGATGATGACAGTAACAGCTCCTTCTTCTTTTGCAGGTGCTTGTCCTCTTTCTACATCGTGGAGACGACGATCCTGGTCGAGGAGAACATCGACCTGGTTTTCCAGGCAGCTCCAGCAGAAGTCTGCGAGTCCATAAGCCACCACGACGAGCAGTGTCAATGCGACGGAGAGCAGTGCAAGTTCTGGAAGAGGGAAGATTTCAGTGGCGTAGGAGGCAGAGGTAACTGGATTCTCTGTCATGGAAACTTTGGTGTGTGCGTGTGTTTATGACTTGGAAAAAAAAAAGAAACAAAAAGTGTCGTTAGCTTTTTCTGTGTTACAGTATATTTATAGAAGAGGGAAGGTTTCCTTCAGCAGCTGGAAGACTTTTTTCTTTCGGAAACTCACTCCCTATTTTCTTCGGTTTACGAAATACCATGGGATGCCGACTTGGGTTGGAATAATAAAAAAGAAACTACTTTAACTCGGAAAATTGAAAAAAAAAAACGACTTTAGAAACTTGAGTTTCTCACGTTACTACAGGGCGGATTTTAAGGATAGCTATCTGTACGATAATTCCCGAATTCGAGTTACGATGTGTATTTTTTATAAAAATCTGAATAGTTAAGATTTTACTTGTTTATTCGTGTCTATAGAATATGCTTTTTGAAGAGTTAGGTCTTTTCACATAAAAAAAGGAATTTTAGGGTTTCAATAATTTTTTCTATTTATTTATTTTTGTCAAGTGTAATTCAATCTTATTCAAAAAACAAAAATAAGTGGGGGGTGTTTTAAGGATATAAGTTGGTTTATTGAGCTTAATAGGATGATTACTGGGTAGAAGAAAGATGTGGGAGAGTGGATTTGTGGATCCGAAATAAAACCCTACATTGACTTTCCAGCCACCTCTCCGTTGACTGGAATTTTACAAACGGATGGCAGGAACAATGGGATTCAAATTCATGGCTTTTTAAGTTTGAATGCCAGGCACTCTATCAAGTCATTTAATAAATTTTATCAAGTAGTGTTATTGATTTGTTTTCTTTTTTGCTTTTTTCCCTTGTAAGCTAATAATGGTTAGTTTTGTGTTATTAATTGATTAATTTATGAGTTCTACCCTTGCATAGTGGCCACTAGATAGGTGCTCTATGTCTCGCGTCGGATCATATATTTTTTAATGTTAAAAAAGATATTTAATAATTTAAGATAACCTCGAGTTAAATTAACTAATATGTAACCTGAGATATTAGACTGAAAACACCATAACAAAGTAAAATAAAAGGATATTTGAAAAGTTCAAGGCCTAATAACCTAATATCAAAGATGAAAAAAACTTCAAAAAATACAATGTCGAAGAAGAAAACCCAATTTAGCTTAGGGTAACTCGATGAACCAACAACATGTAATATGATGAAATTATAAAAAATCATAAAAAAATCAAAAGAAATATTTTTGAGTCAACCTAGGTTAACTCAACTAACGCACTACACATGACATAAGAACAAATTAAAAACAAATTAGACCTCCAAAAGAAAGGACTAACAAAAAAAGCATTGAAGTTAAATAAAAAAGAATATTGTGAATGGAAATACAAGATGACTAGGGTGCTTGACCAACTTGCTTGTGAAATAACAAAAATAGAAAGAGAAGTAAGAAAATGACAAAGCTCAAGGGCAAATAATTTAATGCAAAATAATGAAAATTAAAAAAACCATAAAAAAATGAGGGAAAAAACTAGGTCAACCCTGAGTTCACTTCACTGACCGGTTAATCGCAACATGAGAACATGGTAAAAAATAGATTTCCAAAAGAATGATCTTGCAAAAAAATACCGATGTTAGATAAAGAAAACATTGAGTAAGAAATGCAAGTTTAACATGTGTTAACTTGATTAACCTGTAGCTTGAGATAACCCAAAAAAAAATAGAAATTCAGGTTGATCAAGGGCTAATAATTTAACGCCAAAAATATGAAATTGTTACTAACATCAAGTTCATAAAAAAAGGGAAAAACATGTGAGGCAACAAAATAAAATTAAATATCGAAGGATCAAATTGATAAAAGAAAAGGATAAACCAAGAAAAGGGTAAGAATACAACAATGAAAAGAATGAGGATAATAAATAAATAGAAAAACAAATGCAAAAAAATTAAAAGGGATGAAATTGAAAATCCAAAATCAAGAAAAATATAAAGCACATAAATAGAGCAATTAAAAGTCGAGGGGTTATATCAGATAAAAAAGTGAAATTGAATAAAATATCTAGGATGAAATTGACAAAATGGTTTTGTTGAACGTTGGCATCGCTATATTGTAATTTTTCCGTATAAAAATCATAAAATCTAGGATAAAATATTTAATGGCTCATTGCTATATCTCGGATCGTAAAATGATACCTGAAATTTTTCCGTATAAAAATTGTAAAATCGTGTAGGTAGAAAAATCATAAAATCGTAAGTAAAATATTTTCGAATACAATATAATATAATTATGGTCATAAAACTTCATTAGTTAAGGTTCATAAATAATTTAAAATAGCTTAAAAATATGTTACAAAACAATTATGTCCATAGAATTTTCATTAGGTAAAAATTAACAAATTTAAAACAAATATTCTGCTGGCGTGCTATGTAAACTAAAATCAGCCTCATTACCTTCATCTTCCTCGCTATTTCTAATTCATTCATCAAAAGTATTACTATTGAAAGTATTATCAATACTATTACTGGTACCAACACCAATATTGATAGTACTAGCTCTAACTTCAACAAATTATTTTGACATTAGCACATGAAAATGATCTAAAAATACTAAAAAAATATAATTTAAAGTTAAAAATTAACTATAAATTTTAAAGTTAATATTTAAATAAACACATGAGAATCAAGAAATTTTTATTGTATAAAAAATAGTTTGTGCATGCATTTAACAAACCATGAGAGATAGAGAGAGAGAGAGAGGGAGAGGGCATTGGGGGCATGCCCTATGGCCTATGTGGCAAGAGAGAGAGAGACTAGTTGACATCAGATTAGTGGAATAGCATGGGATTGTAAAATCGGACCGATCCGATCCGATTTTTCGAGTCCCTACGATTTTAATAGTTTTTGTCCGATTTTAACGGGGTCCGATTTTTTAACCCAATTTGACCAGATTTATTATTTTGTATGATTTTACGAGTCAACTTGCGATTTTAACAACGATGACCTTCACCACAACAATTTTTCTCATCAATAGGTTACCTGTTCCTATTATTTATGGCAAGTCTTCCTACAAGCTCCTGTTTAAAAATCCACACAATATATTCAAAACATAAAAGGTACTGCTGTTTCCATCTTCCTGCAGGCCGTATATTCATCTTCAGACATGTTCTTTTTGACGAGACAACCTTCTTTTTCTCCACACATCATCACTCATACGATCCTCCTGACCAACTCTCTAAACCTCGGAATCTACCCAGCATTCTTCATACAATACCCGATTTAACCACCTGATAATATCATTTCAGAAAGTGTATCACTGTCAGCTGCACCAAACTTTCCTGTTTCGTCAAGATTGATAACACCAAAAGGGGTTAAGGAAAAAAGAAAATATGTGGCTTCTAAGACGCTTCATGGATATAAAAGAAACTGCTAAGCACCTCTTTTGAACATTCAAGGATACATGCAGAACTTTCCATGAAACAGAATTTTCCGTTGTTTCCAATCACAACAAATACATCAGTTCTTACAGCCCATAGAATCCTGATGAGAAAATAGCTGAACTATGTAAAGATTGTAATGCATCATGAATAGCAAATAAGGATGCTGTAAGTTGTATCCACAAATCTGTTCAAGCTACCCTAGTATGCAAGAGTAGATCCAAAAAGAATGGCAAACGTCTGTTGACAGGGAAGTTTAGGGCATGAGAATCAGATATACTTTTTTTTGAATAAATTCAAAGATATATTGAGGAAAAGAAAATAATTACAATGGAGGAAAGTCTAAAAAAAGACCAACCGGGAAAGGAAACAAGCTTCCCTCCTTGAAAAGCCTTCATGGCTAAAGCTCGGCCAGAGGCCCATAAAAACAAGGAAAAACTCGCACAAAGGCCTCAAAGGCCAAAACCTCCAGCCTGACCCTTAAGAAAGGCTGGCAGAAAACTAAGCTCCTCTAGAACACAGACCCGGACAAGCACTGAGGCCTTGACAAGCAAAGAAAGAAACCACCCTCAGTCTACTGCTACACATGGCAGCCCGACTGAAGCTCAACTAGGCTCTCTGGAATTAGCTCAGCAGGCCTAATCTCAATGGTCATAGTCATCCAGAAGATTCCACGTAGTTTGCACCTGAACTGGCCATTTGAGACGATCCTGGGCGTGGATAAGCTGGGTCCTCACTTGCTGGTAGATATCTGCACTGATTGCCTGGCTTGCCTTATGGTGATCACAGAAAATCCTTCGATTTCGTTCTTGCCACAAATGATAGACTGTGGACGAGAGAAGAAGAGAGCCAATGTGGTTGTTGATGCCGCCCTTCTTCTTGACCCTGGACATGGCCCACTGAAGCAGATCTGCCCACGGAAGGGATGGCCAGTGCATCTTAGCCTTGTTATTGACAGTTTGCCAAACCTGAGCCGAGAAAAGACACCGGAAGAACAGATGCTCATGGGTCTCGGTAGCTTGGTTACAAAGCTTACAAGACCCATCTTCCATATTGACAGTGTGAACTCTATCCTTGGTACTCAACCTGCCTTGCGAAGCCAGCCACAAAATGAAAGAAAGCCTGGGGACATGCAGAGGGTGCCAAAGAATGTATTGCATGTTGGTAGTTGGCCTATGAGCCCGTAGCAGGTCCCAGGCTGAAGCTATAGAGAATCGGCCAGAGCTGGTGTGGTTCCATATTATGCTGTCCTCCTCATTTGGATGGGGCTGGAAAGGAATACTTGACCACAATTGACTCAAAACTTCATCCCCTGCAGGGAAACGCCATTGGTCCCCTACCATTATATCAGCCACCTTTGCACTCCAAGGAAGATTAGTAGACGCGAGGACTCTGTGGGTGTAGACATCAATTGGGCGCTTTCCTGAAGGCAACCAGTAATCATACCACAAAGAAGTTGACTGTCCATTACCAATTTGAGAACTGAACCAGCCCCGGCTCCACTCTCTTGCTTGAAGAAGCTTTCTCCAAGTCCAGGATGGGTTCGGAGGCATGGGGATATCCCAGAAAGGCTTTTGCCTTATTAGGTGATTGTGGACCCATTTAGACCACAAAGAAGTACGATCTGATAAAAGATTCCAAAGGTGCTTGGTCATAGCTGCCTTGTTCCAATCCTTTATCCTTTTGATTCCGAGCCCCCCTTCTGCCTTAGGGTAACAAAGGGAGCTCCAGGCAACCTTAGCTCCCGTTGTAGATAAGCTTGAGCCTTTCCAAAGGAATGCCGTCAGCATGCTTTCGATCTTTTTCGCAATGGCAGCCGGGAAGATAAATTTGGATGCCCAGTAAACTTGGATACCAAAGAGGACTGAATTGATGAGTTGCATACGGCCCGCATACGATAATTGAATCAGATATACTCCTCAAAGATAAAACTTCAAGACAATTAGCAGTGGTTAGTGGCCAAAGAAACGCAGGGAAGATCGATTGCAGGTGGACTGAAAAGTGTCTTAGCTAACCCAAACAATAAAAGACGAAGTGGGGATAGTTCCCATTCTGCAATTAAACTACTAATTCGACAGAAACCTGACCGTGGAAATGCGAAGCAGTTTCTATCCATTATTTCAACAAGAAAGCACCCAGATAAGCTGGCTGTTATCCCCTGAGTTATTACAAAACAGATCTACCTAGGACAGGATTTAACCAAAAAAGGGTTTTATTACAGGCATTAAACCAATGTAATATACATCCCTTCAAACCTGGAAGGAAATAATGTATAGTAGAATATGTAAAAAGCCTTAGGGGGTCTTCTTCTCCTTATATCTCATTGCAGAAACAGTGTAGATCAGCAAGTTGAAGAAGCTGAGCCCGGCCAAGAGCCAGAATAAATAATCAAGGTGTCCCATATTTAAGTTATCTGGTATCCATCCTGTCTTCCCACCCGTGGTTGTGAAGTAAGTTACCGTACTCAGAATAAAGGAGCTCAGGTAATCACCCAAAGATGTCGTCAGGAGTCCCAATGCACTGCATAGACTCCGCATGGAATCTGGAGACTGTTCATAGAAAAATTCAATCTGACCAATGGCTGTGAAGATCTCTGCTGTACCAATCAACGTATACTGGGGAATTTGCCAGAAGATACTGAGAGGAACTGCACCAGCATCGTCAACCAATCCAAGCTCTTTTACAAGCTGCAAGCGCTTAATCTCTAGCAAAGCAGCAGCTGTCATTGATAGCATAGAAATGAACAGGCCAATTCCCATACGCTGCAAATCTGAAAAGCCCCTCTCTCTGCCAGTGAACTTCCTTGCAACTGGAACAATGATCATATCATAGACTGGGACCCAGAAAATAACACTGATAACATCAACTGAGGTCATAGAAGCAGGAGGGATGTTGAAAGAGCCAATTTTCCTGTCCATCAGCATCCCTTGTTCCACAAAGATTGTACTCATTTGGGCTTGGACAGCAAAAAAGACAATGCCTGTAGCCCAGATCGGAAACATTCGGATCAGAATCTTCAATTCCTCCACCTGAGTCACAGTACAAAGCCTCCATGGATCAGTGAAGTCCCCACTTTTTATCTCAGCCTCTGACTTTATAGCAGCTTTATCAAGACATCTAGAGGAAATATGAATTTAGTTAAATCCTTTTGAGAAAAGATTTTAGTGGGTTTTTAAATGTTGAAACAAACTTACTAAAATGAATATTAGGCAATACAAATCAATGAAAAAGGCATTCATTAAGGCAGAGACAGGTCTGTTGAAACTTTCTTCCCAGAGCTCCCTGGGCATATCAGATAAAATAAATATGTATGCATAGATTTGCTCTCTCGTATCTTCTCCACAACTAAACAAAATTCCCATTATTATTTAATTTTTCTGTGTATTCTGAGCAGCCCTTCACACTATGCTTGCATGAGTTACAAGTTATTCTTGAACTTGCTTCAAATCAGCCATTGCAATGTTAACTAGAAAGGCCATTCTTGACCCTTATTCACACTTGATGATAACTCTTGAATTTGCATGCAGAACAAAACAGAAGATTCAACTCTTGCATATGTAAACCAACCACTGTTTCACTGGATAACAATAAATTTTGATACAGAAAACGCGCATCAAATAGAATGGCTAGTTCAAAACTGAGGAAAGTAGTTCAGGAAACGAAAAAGAAGAAGATAAATACTTCAATTCATTGCCGTGCGCCGGTCTCCAGGTTCCGTCGATGGCTGAGTGTTTTTCCTGGGTTTCATGTAGGAGACTGCTGTCTTGGGGAACCTTCAAATTCCTCTTACGGAATGACGCAACCATAACCTGGCACATTCTAGTAACTGGGCTCCCTGCTGGCCTCTGAAATCTATAAAGGGGTGTGCCTGAAAAGAAGGTAGCAATAGCCACGCCCATGAACAATGCAGGAATTCCAAATCCTAGCCCCCATCCAGCTTTGTCTTGAACGTATACCATTAAACTACTTGATACAAGACTACCAATGTTGATTGAAAAATAGAACCAATTGAAGAAGGATCCCTTCTTTACCCTTTCCATAGGATCAGTGTCATCAAACTGATCCGCCCCAAAGGATGAAACACATGGTTTGATGCCACCTGTCCCAAGCGCGATCAGATAGAGGCCAAAATAGAATATCCCATACTGAGCAGGAGTTGCTGGAGGGCACAGAGAGCCTGTACATTCAGGTGGCTTCAATACAGGAATAGATGCTGAGAGAGTCAACGTGCACATTCCCTGCATCAATCAACATGATGAAATCCAACACTTGAAGTAAACAATATGGATTACACCTAACCATTGAACATATAAATCTATATGAAAGAGAAGTCGATAGAAGTAGAAACTTTAGTGTAGCAGCAGTAGACAACGCCTTTGACCACATGAAGAGAAATTAGAACCAGAGAAGTTCCATTGAGTTGAGAGATGGGAGCAGGATTTTGAGCTTTATGGTCAAGAAACAGAAATTTACTGATCTGAGACATGGTCATAGAATAGAAATATTGAGTTCAGCACATACTTACAATGAAGTAAATTGTGGAGAACACAAAAATGGTCCAATATCTTCCCCAATAAGCATCTGCCAAAGTGGCTCCAATGAGTGGTGTGAAGTAGCAAGTTCCTGCCCAAATGTTAAACATTTTTTTGCAGCAGACACGTTTCCTTCATGTAGCTTCCCAGTAAGGTAGGTGACCAGATTAGTAGCAATTCCGTAGTAGGCCAAGCGTTCACAGCATTCATTTCCTGTATATGGCATGATGGAAGTCAGAAACAACATAGGCTATGCCCCAATGTGAAATATAATAATCAGTACCCAATATGAAAGAGCATGCTTTCCAATTTCCGGTTTTCTGCTTCAGAACAGGCTTCCCATTAATGTCCACCGAGCCATCTCCTGTGTGGACTCCATTATTTTCGTTCTGCAAATATAATACAAAACATGTGACAAAGACACAGTGAAAGATGCAAAGCTTAAGCTGTTGGGTGAGATCGCAGAATATGATTTCTATTATTCTCTAACATACACCCTCAAGTAAAAAGCTTTTTGGGACTTGAAACTTGCACAGACTCATATTACCCTGTGCTTGATTTTTATCAAATAGAAAAGGAGTGGTGAGATTCAAACTCGTGACTGTTGGGTCAACAAGGTTCTGATACCATATCAAGAAACCATCTCACCTAAAAGTTTAAGTTGTAAGGTGAGGTCTCATAATATGATTTATATTATTCTCTAACACACACTCTCAAGTGAAAGCTCTTTGGACTTGAAACTTGTACAGACCCACATTACCCCGTGCTTGATTTTTATCAAATAGAATAGGGGTGGTGAGATTCGAACTAGTGATTGCTGGGTCAATAAGGCTCTGATACCATGTTAAGGAACTATCTCACTTAAAAACTTAAGCTGTTAGATAAAATCCCAGAATATAATTTATATTATTCTCTAACAAGTTTTAACAGTGTTAATGGGCACCTATAATGATCATAGATAACCTATGAAGTTATATTTTGGCTGGTGTTAAATAGGGTTCCGACAATCTTTTAAATGCCACCAGAAAACATGAGGTGCAGAAAACAATTACAGGACATGGACCCACCACTGTGCCAATATGGAAACACACCAAATTCTAACATAAGAGAGCAGAGGATTGACAGTTAAGGCACACCCCTATTCACACATGAATACAAATCACAGAAATTGTCATTTGTTCATGATAATTCTTAACTGACTTGGAGATAGATATCAGATACAGATAACTGTCCAAGCATTGGAATCGAATGATATCAGATCTTCTAGAACACGATATCTCAAGCTAATTGAATATCTTTTCCTCTAGAATAAACTGAATCCTGCATGTCCAGATTTAGACATGAGTCTCATAATATTTCATTACATGGGACTGCTATCCATAATCTGACAAGGACATGATGCTTCTAACATGGAGTTCTTGAAACTTGGCGATCCCACATCCATTAAAGCATCAAATAAGGAAACATTGAATGCGACCAGAACAATCTTATACTAGCCATGACTCCACCCTACGACAATCCAGCAGAAGCTTTGCTATCCAGATTTAACCTCAGTAACCGGTGACCAGCAAATTTGTGAAGCCATGGCACTTATCGCATATGCCACCAACTTCAAGACATCCACAGTCGTAATGTCCTATGGAGAGAGACAGTGGTCACAGATGCAAGGCAAGTTGCAAGCTGTTGGAGTTTCTAAGATAAAGCAAAATCCGGAACAGACTGAAATTTAAACCGAGGTAAAACCGATGCTATTTTCTCTTCTGTTTTCTTTACTAATACAAAACGTTTCAGCTGTTTCGATCTAAATGAAACGAAACAGTTTTAGACAGCTATACTACCACGAAACAGGGGCAGAGTCTTGAGAAAAAAAATATAAGTTGACAGGTAAAGTAGACAAAAGATACAAAAGAATCACAAAAGAGACAACATAAGCAGTCAAACATAAACATGCAGACAACAAACCAGACAGGATAAAACTGGTTGGAGCTGGCTGTGTCTGTGATGCTTATCTACCTAAGAAACAGTTTGTGAAAGAAACAAATTTATACAGAATGATCATCAATATCAGAAAGCATAAGAAAATAAAATTCATTCTTTGAATTCAATCATGATTTGGAAGGGGAAAAAAAACAAGAAAAACCCAGAAACAAGTTCCATAACATTCAATAACCTGTTACAAATACATATATACAAAGGAGAAAAAACAGCAACATGAGCGAGAGAGTGAAAAACCTGTAGTAGGAGTTCATCTTCCGAAAGCAAAGTCTGTTCTTCCCTTGAACACATATTTAAAATTACAAAAATCCAATTATACACACACACACACACAGTTTAATCGATCAGTATTCGCAGCATGGAACACAGGAGAAAGAAGATGTGGACGTCATTTAATGGTTTTTATTTATTTATTTAAAAAAGTATGCTTTTCTAACACCTGCTATAATATTGAAGGGAAGAACTCGAATTTGTTTTCAAAATAATATTTCAAAAATACTTTTCTTCTCATGATAAAGCAGATTCTTTCAAAATGTTAACATCTATGACTAACTAATAGACTTTTATGTGGTCACTTACATATGGCCGGCGTGACTTCTTGACAAATTCCAATTCTCTATTATTAAACACATAATTCACATAATCGGCATATAATATATTAAATCACAAAGTAATAATAATTAAGACAACAAAACATTTTATTAAAAATTAAACCAATTATACATCTATTCATAATTATCATAACATATAATAATAATATATAATTATATCTAATAATCTTCCTAGCTCGTCCAACTCTAAGTCAAGTCTGTAATATCCATGTAGGTTTGAGGAAGAACAATATTATATCAGCTCAAGAATGGACCCAAGGGACCTAAAATGCTCGAGCATATTAATACAACTAGAAGAGTTTTTTCATCTAGATCTATTTGAGCTCCAACATATTAATCTTATAAATCCTAACAAACTCAATCATTGAATTCACACTCTTATCATTATAGATTAGTACACCGACATAATGAGCTCGATTAAACCTTGTTTGTGATTTTCTCCAAGTCATTTCAAATATATTTTCAATCAAGTCGATCACATAACATTCTCGATATTTCATTAAAGAACATGCTTGATATAGCAATTTGGAATTCATAGATTCCTCTATTATAAGTTATATCATTGCGGGTAATGACAATGATATCACCATGGAAACACAATATTCATAAATTATCATATATTTTATCAAACAACACAATTATATTTTATTAATATCTTTATTGGGGAAAGCTGCACAAAATCAGTTTGACAATCTTCAACTCATTCTCAGCAATATTCACCAGCAACATTCAAGCTATTGTTTCCTTATTCAGCATTCACTAGCCGTTGGAAATCTTTCCATTTACTGTACAAATCATTCATTTAATTGTACATTTATTCTTCCAACGTTATACTATGATTCAATGTATATATATAGTCCACTACTGATCAATAAAGATTATGGCATTTTTCCATTGAAAATCTGTGTAAAGTCATTCTCTTATATGGTATCAGAAGAGCCTATCTCTAACGAGTATTAAGATCCAATCCACTACAACACCACCATGTCTTCCCCTACAGAACAAAGTGCAGAACCAATCTCTATCACCACCCCAACTTCCCAACCCATCTCATCCACTAACAGTGTTCTTATTGCACTGAACATAACCTCACAGATCAATGAGAAATTGAAGCCATCAACTTTTCCTCAATGGAGAGCACAATTCGAAGCTCTCCTCATCGGTTATGACCTCCTTGATTATGTCCAAGGTGTGTCACAGTGTCCTTCTTCAGTGGGCACCTCCAACACTGACCCGAACAAAACCCATTGGGTTCGGCAAGACAAGCTCATCTTAAGTGCCATTCTGGCATTCACATCCTCCACCATCACGCCGCTCATCGCCACCGCGAAGACCTCTCATGAAGCATGGGAAAAAGCTGCATCACATGTATGCCAGCAAATCAAGAACCAGGGCTATGCAATTAAAGGAGGAACTTACCTTAATTCAACGGAAAAATCGTTCTCCGTGCCCGATTACCTGCACACCGTCAAAGCTCTTGCAGAAGAAATTGCCCTAATCGATCATCCTATCTCCGATGATGATCTTACTCTTTATGTACTAAATGGTTTGGGTTCTGATTTCAGGGACATCGCCACATCCATACGAGCAAGGCCAACATCCCTCACCTTTGAGGAGCTGCACGATCTCCTTGTCGGTCACGACAATTACCTCCGTCGTCTGGACTCATCGGCGCAACAGCTGATTGCCTCTGCCAATTACACCCAACGCTACCACCCGCATAATTCCAATACACATGGATCTGCCCGAAGAGTAAGTTATAGGCAGCCTGGGCCCGTTCCCAAATTGGGCCAATCTAGCGAGATGGCCTACACGGCCCACAGGCCAAACGGCCCCTTCAAGACACACAGGCAGTACCCAGCCCATCAGCCAGCCTCAAAAACGTTACAGTCCAAAATGCCAATTTTGTGACCAAATCGGACACACGACCAAAACTTGTTCCCAAGTTACGCCAAAATTCATTTTCGGCAAATTGTGCTAATATCAACAATGCACAAGAACAAAAATGGCTCCTTGACTCTGCAGCCTCACACAATATTACTGGTGACTTGGCCAATTTATCAGTCCATTCTGAGTATGATGGAACCGATGAAGTCGTCATAGGTGATGGTACAGGTTTGGCCGTCTCTCATGTTGGCTCTTTGACCCTAAATTCCCCACTAAAAATTTTTGTTCTTGACAATACTCTCTGTGTACCCAACATCTCTAAAAATTTAATTTTCTGTGCATCATTTTACGTTAAAAAATAATGTTTTTATTGAACTTCACCCATATTATTTTCTTGTGAAGGACCAAGCTTCGAGGGCGACTTTACTAAAAGGTGCATGTGAGGATGGTGTATATCAGTTCCCAAATTCACTGGTGGGCCCGACTTCAAAAATAATTGCAAACATGCATGAGCGAACCTCACTTGACGGATGGCACAAACGTCTTGGACATCCAACATCTAGAGTTGTTCGCAATCTTGTCAATTTTTTTTCTTTACCCATTCAAAAACAAAACAAAAGACAAAAATTTTAATTCACTTTGTTCTTCATGCTCCATTAATAAAGCCCACCAACTTTCGTTTCGGTCAACAAGTATTCAAAGTCATGGCCCACTTGATGTTCTTTACTCTGATGTATGGGGGCCCGCACATTGTCTTGGTTTAGATGGCTCTAGATATTACTTGATTTTTGTGGATCACTTCACAAAATATATATGGTTTTATCCCATGTCCGCAAAATCTTATGTAAAAACCATTTTTCCCCAATTTAAATTACTTGTTGAAAAACGTTTTCAAACCACCATCAAAAGTCTTTACTCTGATAATGGTGGTGAATTTATAAGTTTAAAACCGTTTTTGTCCATGCATGGGATTAGTCACTTCACGACTGCTCCACACACACCACAACAAAACGGTGTGTCTGAACGACGTCACCGTCACATAGTTGAAACCGGGCTTACCTTACTCACAGATTCTAATTTACCTCTCTCATACTGGCCTCACGCTTTTCATACTGCCACCTACCTTATAAACCGTCAACCGACACCCCTCCTTCAAAACAAATCACCGTTCGAAGCTATTTTTGGACAAAAACCAAACTACCTAAAATTAAAAACTTTTGGGTGTATTTGTTATCCTTTCATCAAGCCATACACAGCCCATAAACTAGAACCAAAATCCATACCTTGCATTTTTATTGGGTACTCTTTGACCCAAAATGCATACAAGTGCCTAGACCCAAAAACCCAAAAAATATTCCTATCCCGACACGTCATCTTTGACGAAACAAAAACTATTGCCTCTCTTAAGTCACACTCTATGTCGTCTGCCCATTCCCCTCAATCTGTCGTCCACATCTCTTCTCCTCCCATACCTCCGCCTGTCGTTCAACCACCCTCTGTGGTCTTGCCGTCGCTTGCTTCACCAGTGGCTCAGGGGTCTGATATCGCCACGCCTTCATCACCGCCAGGTAATTACTCATCTCTTTCATCTCCAATTTCTTTTAATTTACCATGCTCATCTACACCTGCTTCTGCATCTCATCATTCCTCTCATGATCAAAACCTAGACTCGCATGTAGTAACAGCACCGTACCCACAGCATGCTCCTCTTCCCGAACCACCAGCCACACCACATCGCACACACTCTATGACCACTCGCTCCATGAATAACATCCATAAACCCAAACAATTGAACACTGTGACCAAGCATCCACTCCCTCGCGGCCTTGAGCCAACCTGTGTGACTCAGGCTTTATCACTGCCTCAATGGCGTGAAGCCATGTCTGATGAGCTCACTGCTCTCATGAAACATGGCACATGGGAATTAGTTCCCCCACCTGAAAATTGCAACCCTGTGAGTTGCAAATGGGTCTTTCGCGTCAAGCGAAAGGCAAATGGCCAAATTGACCGATTCAAGGCCAGACTCGTTGCAAGGGGTTTCCTTCAAAAACCCGGGGTTGATTACACGGAAACATTTAGCCCTCGTGGTCAAACCCGCAACAATTCGGGTCATTCTCACTATAGCAGTCATACAAGGCTGGTCCCTTCGGCAAATGGATGTCCAAAATGCATTTTTGCATGGGACATCTTGATGAAAATGTGTACATGACCCAGCCCCCTGGATTCAAAGATAATTCTAAACCGAACCATGTTTGCAGGTTACGAAAAGCTATTTATGGTCTTAAACAAGCTCCTAGAGCTTGGTATTCAACTCTTAAAAATGCTTTACTGACTCTCGGTTTTCTTATCTCCAGGGCTGATTCCTCATTATTTATTTATAACAAAGGTCACATTATATGTTATTTACTTGTTTATGTGGATGATCTTGTGATCACTGGGAATGACTCACCATTTGTGTGTTCGATTATGCAGCAATTAAGTTCTAAGTTTTTTCTTAAAAGACATGGGTCAGCTGTATTACTTTATGGGAGTGGAAGTTCTTCCCACCTCCCAAGGTTTATTTTTGTCTCAGCATCAATACATCAGAAACCTGCTAGCTAAGACAAATATGTCTGGGGCCAAGGATGTTTCCACCCCATTAAGCACTAGCACCTCCTTGAAACTGGTTGATGGTATTGCTGCTTTTGACAGCACCGAATTTCGACGTGTAATTAGGGAGTCTTCAATACCTCTCTCTTACACGTCCTGATATTTCTTTTACAGTTAACAAATTGTCTCAATTTATGCACAAACCCACACACTTGCACTGGGCAGCAGCTAAAAGACTTCTCAGGTACTTGAAGCACACAATCTTCCATGGGATTCACATTCGGAAGTCTACTGCTTGGAACCTCACCACATATTTTGATGCGGACTGGGCTGGAAACCTTGATGATCGCACTTCTACCTCGGCCTACATCAGCTTCTTGGGTAACAATCCCATATCTTGGAGCTCCAAGAAGCAAAGAGCAATTGCCCGGTCGTCCACCGAAGCCAAATACAGGTCCCTTGCAAATGCTGCCTCGGAAACACTCTGGCTCATACATCTCCTCAGCGAACTTGGTTTTCCACTCAAAGCTCCTCCATCTCTGCTTTGCGACAACTTGGGAGCCACTCATCTCAGCTACAATCCAGTCGACCACTCACGCATGAAGCACATCCAGATTGATCTCCACTTTGTCCGAGACCTAGTCCAAAAAGGCACCATTCAAGTGCAGCATGTCCACACAACTGATCAACTCGCAGACCTCCTTACAAAACCCCTATCTCAACAACGCACTGCAGCTTTACGTTCCAAGATTGGCCTTACTGACGGAAGCCCTATCTTGAGGGGGCGTATTGGGGAAAGCCGCACAAAATTAGTTTGACAATCTTCAACTCATTCTCAGCAATATTCACCAGCAACATTCAAGCTATTGTTTCCTTATTCAGCATTCACTAGCCGTTGGAAATCTTTCCATTTACTGTACAAATCATTCATTTAATTGTACATTTATTCTTCCAACGTTATACTATGATTCAATGTATATATATAGTCCACTACTGATCAATAAAGATTATGGCATTTTTCCATTGAAAATCTGTGTAAAGTCATTCTCTTATAATCTTAGGGTTAATCAAAGTGCCTTAATTATTAAAAAAAACTTAAATTAATTGGTGAACACCTACATCATCAAATTAATCATCGAGCACTTACATTTATCAAATTCTGGTACCATAACAAACTTATCAAATAAATCCATATATTTCATTTTCAGTATTATTATTTGATACAAAGTTTGATATAGTTCATAATGTAACTTGAATCAACAATAACTATCTCATTACATAATTGACAATCAATAACAAAAAAATATTATTATTACTATTATTATTATTATTGTTGTTGTTATCAACAAAATAAATGAACTATCAACTAAAAATATCTAATTAACCTAATCTATAATTTAATCTAAATAAACACTAACATTTCAAGCACATAGTTTTATTATCTAATAATCAACAACTACAAAAAATAATTGATAACTAAACAAAATAACATAATTATATCTAATTAACAACTTCAATTACATCTAATTAACCTCTTCCCTGCTTTATTCTCAAATTTCTTCATATAATTGTGGAAAAATTAATTTTCATGATGTTTTTTGCTTTTTCTTTATTGATACTTGTTTACATGATTATAATAATTCTTTGTTTTTTTAAAAGTATTCTTATAAATAAACACGACTTTGATAAAATAAAAATGAAATGCATGAATGAGATAATTGATTTTTTTAGTAAGAATAATCACTTTTTTTTTAACTTTTTATTCCAAATTAATACCATTTTTCCAAAAAAACAATTTTATTGTTGTTGCTTTTTATTGGATGAACGACGCTACTAATAATAAAGCTATTTTATCAAAATAAAAAAATATTATTTTGATAAAAAAAATTATATTTATCCAATATAAATATATTTTTTGTTTTTTTATGTGAATAACTATTTTATTATTATTTTATCTAAAAACAATTACAATCTTATTAATTATAAAATTTTATTAATTAAAAAACATGTAACCTAGATAACCATTTTTTTTATTACCGAAAATAAAATATTTCAATAACTATCCATATCCCAAAATGTTTACAGATTAATCTCAGCATTGGTTTCAAACAATTTTAATGTTAATAAGAGATTCTTTTCATCTAGAGCATAGTTAATATTGTAGTAATGATTATTTTTTAACTATTATTGATTTAAAAAATATATTAAAATAATATATTATTATTTTTTAACCGCGTATAATAATAATAATAATACAAAAATATAATAAAAAAATCTTTTTTTTTCTAAATTGTTTTTGAAATGCTAATACAAACATGATATTAGTTTAAAAAATAAATAAAAAAAAGAGGGTATTTTCCTCCTCCGAAAATATGACTATCATCACTGCTGATCAGTAATCACCCATATTTATACAAGTCCCCAAGCAAGTTAAAGGTGCAAGGGAAGCCCGAGCAACACGCTCACGACTACCAGACATGTCAATGTGCTCCTCGTGCTCTTCTGGGTCTTCATCGACCAAATCATGGATCGTGCACGGAATTGTAGCCGGAGCTGCAGTTGCTGCGGCCATTGGCGGTGGTGCTTATCTGGTTCGGTACAGAAAATTTAGGGCCCGGGTTGTTGGTATCATACCCGCCCGCTATGCTTCTTCTCGGTTTGAAGGCAAACCACTTGTTAATATCCTTGGCAAACCCATGATCCAGGTACCCTTTAGCCTCCTTTTCATTTCATTTCTTCTTTTGAAGTGTTTGCATTTCTGAACATTTAGTTTTGCATGTGAACTTTGAAGGTGTTATTCAGTGATTTGATATGAGATCTGATATGGGTTTTATATATTTGGTCATTAAGTGATTAGTAATTTGTTTTGTGGCAGAAGCTCACTAAACTGCCCATATAGTCCTGTTTCTCATAAAAAAAAAATGGTATCTTTAACTTTACAACATATCTGAAATCATGTAACTTTTCACAAGTAAAAACTTTTTCAAGTTCTGTTTCGGGCCGAATCGAGCTTGTGTGAAATTATTTTGAATTTTGGTTTGAATTAATGTCCTCCCTCGGAAGGATCGACGTGTGATATGGTTGGATACGGCAGCATAGTTCTGGGGCACAATATGTTAAGTTGATCTCGTACTGAAACGAGTAGTAAATATTAGCGAAGAAATCTGTTCTGATTAATTGATCTTTCATTGTGATTTTTCATCTTTCTAAACAAAAAGAAGTGAGATTATCTATATGATATCTGATGGCATGTTTATCTTGTACGAAACGTTTTAAATCATAGTGTACTATTTGATATGAGGAAAGAAACTGCTTTATATACTCACTCTTTTAGTTGATTATCTACAGAGAACTTGGGAAAGGGCAAAACTGGCAACTACACTGGATCATATAGGTATGTAACTATCTCAAGCTTCACCTAATTTAATGGGGACCCTTTTCACTTCGTGCACCTTTGTCATCTAGAATATATCTATAAAGAGTGTCTGGATGATTTATGGATTTTGGTTATATTTTAACACATTTAGATGCCTAAACTTTGGGTTTGTTATCGTATTCATCACCAAAACGTTGTCTGTTTAGTGCCAAACTTGCTCACTGTTGCTTGCTTTTACCAGTCTTCTGTTTTTTTTCTTTTCTGGCATGTAGAAGGGGGCAGGGGTGAACTGCAGTTGACATTGAAAATGATTGAGACAGTAATTGTAATGATAACATGAGTAGGATCAACAAAAGATTATTTTCTTTGAGCTGAATAATCTAATTTCATTTGTTGATGAATTTACGAACTCTTTCATTATCTTTTCCATTGCAGTTGTGGCCACAGATGATGAAAAAATAGCAGAATGCTGTCGAGGATTTGGTTCTGATGTGGTAATGACTTCAGAATCTTGTCGAAATGGTAGGTATCTTTGTTGCTCATTGTAAATCTGAGCTTTATGTGATTTGCCAATGGATAACATTCTTTTTCTATTGTGCAGGTACGGAACGGTGCCATGAAGCACTTCAAAAACTAGATAAGAAATATGATGTGGTTGTCAATATTCAAGGGGATGAGCCTCTCATTGAACCTGAGATAATAGACGGAATTGTTAGATCCCTGCAGGTGAATTTATATATCTTCATAATTCACATCACCTGAAACATGAACAATACATCTAATTAATAGAAGTTCATGCTTATCTTTATAAATTTTTAATATTGTCACAAGATTAATTTGAGCAACTTGAAATATCCTGTGAAATGAAGAAAATGAATGAACTGTGCAGCTTAAAAATCACCTCAAACATTATACTGTGTTGGTTTGTTTGATCTCATTGCAGTACTTCACATTATTTAATACTCTGAGCTTCGTTTAAGGTTTATATTATGCATATGGATGCAGTTAGCCCCAGATGCAGTGTTTAGCACAGCTGTAACCTCTTTGAAGCCTGAAGATGCATTTCGATCCCAATCGAGTGAAATGTGTGGTGGACAATCAAGGTTATGCTATCTATTTTTCAAGGGGATTAATCCCTTACAACAAGTGAGTTTATCAAATACATGAGGGCTGTCCTCATTTTCTTTGAAACTCTTTTTAGTTGGACTGTTAACAATTATATTCCCACTTGATACAGATCAGGGAAGGTCAATCCACAATTTCCATATATGCTTCATCTTGGAATTCAGGTATGAAAAGCAGCATTTAAAAAAAAAGTTTTCTCCTTATTTTTTGGGTGGTTGCTGGGTTGTCTGTCTGGTTTCTGTTATTCAGCCACATTGTTATCCATCCTGCACATTAACACTGCATATCATCTCATGTCCGACCAGAGTTATGATGCAAAGTTTCTAAAGATATATACTGAGCTTCAACCAACTCCACTACAATTGGAAGAGGATCTGGAACAACTTAAGGTCCTGGAAAATGGTTATAAAATGAAGGTAATATTATAAATTTCTATTGTCTCTTCCCTTTGACTGGCTTATTCTATCCTAAACTTCTTGCTTAATTGGTTTCACATAGCAAGAACCTCTAAGCTCTTATTTGCATTGAGCACCTTCTTCTGGAGTGCTGAAAATTTCTTTTACAAAATGGCCTAGGCCCCAGACGAGGCTGTTTTTTAATGAAAGAAAATTACTTTTTTGGGTTTTTCTGGATGACCCATTGCGATAGGAGAATTTTTCCCATTTCCATAAAACAATTGTTTGTAAAAAGAAGTAAAGCCGATTATATTTTGAAATCATCCTATTTATCATTATGTACAGCAGAAAATAGGTTAATATGGAAGGAAATTTGGAATGAAACTGAGTCAATGAAATTGGAAGCCAATTTTCCTTTTATCCCACTTGTTTTCTGTACTGTATTAGCATTCATTTCCTAAGATTTCTATATGTATTTCCAATTTTATAAACTAAAAAATAGTTTTTCAGTCTCCTTTTCAATAAGAATTCAGGTTGTGCTTGCTGATATTTCAAAATTTGGAAATTTATATAAATTGTGTAGGTCATAAAAGTTGACCATGAGGCGCATGGAGTCGACGTTCCAGAAGATGTTGAAAAGATAGAAAACTTGATGCGTGAGCAAAACTTGTCTTAGTCCAATACTAGCTATGCCAGAGGTTAGATTATAAGGTGGATTAAATATACAGGTTCAGGGAAAAGGAAATCAAGTAAGATGCTGGTTATTGGTTTTCAGTAGCCATTTTATGATATTATAGTTAGATAGTGCCATACTACTCCTTATAGGTTCATTTATTATATTGATTTCTTTTCCTTTCTGGTTACCAAGTTCAGTGAACTATCATGCAGCATTTTCGTTTTTTTTTATTGTAGTTATAAACCCTCAGTTATTTATGTTGTTTATCCGAGCCTTTTAATTAAATGGAATTAGCAGCTCAACGACCCATCAGAAATTCCTGTGCTGTAATAAACTACAAGTTGTGATTTACAAGTTTGCATTAGAGATGAGTGGTGGATTTTCAACTCATCCTCCTTGTGATTTCAACCATTCTCTCTCTCAAAGTTGCTGGATTTGGACCAAAACGATGTATTCAGTAGAAATAGGGCTCTGGTTGTTCTCTTTAATATTTCTTTTCTACCAAGAAAAAGCTTAGTTCCATCTAAACCAAGCTTAGTGATGCAATTGTTGGCAAGTTAGCATGCTTCAACACTTTGGTAGAGATTTGGACCCATGTTTTGGTCCGATCTCCGAGGATGTTAAATGGACTCCAAGTAGGTTTGGCGTTGATGTCACATGGTGTGCCCCTGTTACTGCATGGACTCTTGTCTTCTTCTCTATGGTTTCACATTATTTTGCTTTCCTCAACTCTGACATGGGTGATAAAAATAATCTCTGAAGATAAATTTGCTCAGAGAGGTAAATATAAGCCTTTAATGTTGCCTTTGGGGAAGATCAGCTGATGTGGGAAGCAGATTCTGATCTGGAAGTTTGCCATCCAAGACAACCCAAGCCATCTCTAAACATGAGTGCCCTTCTAGATGGCTTTGCACAACCTTACACCTATTGACATACAATGAAATTAATAGCTTGTTTGCTTGTTTGATATTGTGGTAATGATTGTTTTTTAAAGTAATTTTTGTTTAAAAATGTATTGAAATGATATTATTTTATTTTTTAAAAATTTATTTTTAAGCATATGAACATGAATGAGGTTTGTAGCAAAGGTACGAGGTTTGTTGTACAATTTGTAGCAAATGAAGTGTAATTTCGAGGTGGTAAGTTTGATTTATCGTAATCGAGTGGTTTGATTGAAAGGCGTAGGTTGATAATTCATAATCCTAAATGTCAGCAATTGTTGAATTGCAAAAGGTTTCTTGTCCTATATAAGCACAACAGGGACATACACAGGCATAAAACAACAATATAGGCTGAAACAGAGTTAAAACAAAAATATCTCTAAATCTTTAATTCATTTTTAAAATATTAATCCGATCACGATTTGTATCTTAAAAAAGGTTTACAATATCTTTATATAGGTTAAAAAAAACCCTATCTAAACAAGGTAATAAAATCAAAATCTTAAAATATCAAGGAAAATAACATTAAATCCAAAATAGCACAAGAAATCCAGAAAAATCAAGGGAAATTGGTAAAAAAAAATCTTTCAAGCCTATTTTAGAAAATTTGTGTAGCGGATGGATTGCCAAAGAAGGTTCATTATGAATATGGTCCTTAACAATCTCTTGTAAGAGTTTGAGTTTGATTTAATGGTTAAATAAAAAATTTAGATCTAACATGACCAAACCTCCACTTGAACCTAGCTCTGTCTCATTTATTCTTAAAAACATATATTATCTCATCCACATAATCTTTTTGGGAGAAATCCCTATATAACAACATTTATTAGGTCGTCGATGGTCCATATTCTAAAAGGATTTCTTTGAAAGTTCTTGTTTCACAAACATTCCTTGATTTTTTCTGGATTTCTTGTCATTTTGAATTTTTTGTTATTTCCCTTTATGTTTTAGGACTTTGATTCCTTCTGTAGTATATATTTAATTTCTAGCCTATTTAAAGCATTTTAAACTTCTAAAGAGGCATATTTGATCAAATTAATTTTAGAAATAAATATAAGGTTTTAGGGTTTTTCTTTTGTGTTTTAACCCTACCTCAACATATTGTATGTGTTTTTGTACTTATTGTGTTTCTACCCGTACTAATTGGTATCAAAGTTCAATGATTTTTAGTAGTTAATTGTTGTGTTCTATTGAATAATCATGCTTGGAAGAGATCATACAAAAAATAGACGTACTCATGTCGGATGGGATGAGGAGGTTTTCTCTTGGGAAAAAAAGACATCTTAAAACTAGCACATTGTTTCCATATGTGTCAGTTGTTACTATTAAAAATCCTAATGGTGGGGTTCATGATGGGGCAACCTACACAAATATGTTGTGTTAGGGATCCATAATGATATTACATGTATAAAGATGTTGTGTTAGGGATCCATAATGATATTACATGTATAAAGATGTTGTGTTAGACACCTATGATGAGGTTGTATGCACAAAAATGTCAGAGATTCACGATGGAGTGGATTATACATAAAACGATATTCATGGTGGATGACGGGTTTTGAATGAGGTTTGAACTTGAGAACGAGTTCCTTCCAATATGGGAGACTTGGATAAATAAAAATAAAATAGTTTTGATATCTTTCAATAATATGATGTTCTTGATTTTTAAGGGTTTAAAATTGTAACAAACCTTGTTATCCTTCACTCTATTAATTGTTGTGTTATATGATTTAGTAGTCATGGAAAAAAAAATCACATTTGGGTAGTGGAGTTTGGGATTTAGAAGAACATATATGATTTGTCCCAGAAACATTAAAAAATATCTCCGCATCAAATAGGTTGACCAAAACAACATCAGCTTTAAAAATTATGAGCACATGGTTTGTTATTTCATCATTGAGTATAACATTGATAAGGTGAAGAAGGTAAGTTTGCCCAGCCTAAACATTCAACTTGAACGTATCTGTCAAGTGTCATTTATATAAAGTAGATGAGAGAAACAATAAAAAATCCTCAATGTTTTTATAGCTTTGATTTTATAATTACTAGCACAACATACCAATAGATAGATAGTGTTTTGGACAATAAATCATTCCCTAACTACAATGCAAAACTCTAAGAACTTGTTATCGATTGTTCCTATGCTCTTTGATGTGGCAAATGGGGTGTCATATTGTGTAACATAACCTGCAAAAATTGAATCTTTTTTTTTACGGTTAACAATGACCTGCTTATAAACTAAGTTTTTGATTATGTTAAAACTAAGTATTTACTTCTTTTTTTTTTGTAGTAGATACAATGAAATCTTGAATAATTGTTTTTTATTTACACTTTATGGAGAATTTGTTTTTAATTCTAATAGTTGAATTATTACAAATTTTGGTTTACATTTTTTAGTAAATAAATCCATTTACAAAATGTGAAAATCACGTGCATAAAGTCAAAATAATTTTTACAAAATACCATAAACTAGTATCTATTTAGATTTATACCCTACACTACTAGACAATTGTCAAAATCTAGTTTGGCTACCCTAACACTTAGCAGTGTTAACATCATTAGCTTGGTTTGGTTTTTTATAAATATTTGTTTCATTAAGTAAACAAATTTATCCATTTATGTTTTAGATTAATTTATTACTAATTTTATGTAGTATTTATAGTTTGCTTGTATATTTAAGTGTTTTACAACTTTTTTTATAGGGATATAATCCTTAGGGATGAGGATGTGTAAGACTCATCTAAATAAAAGTGATCCATTTATCTCGTGAGGACTGCAGACCTTATCTTGAATGTATCTACTAGTAAAGTTTCTCTTTTATTGTTTTCTAATATGATTTGAGAGGTGGAGAACTCTAACATAGAGTAGTAGGATTGTATTTGACACTGTATTATGTGGTGATAAAAGGTACCACATCTAGAATTAAACACTTATTAGTAAAGCTGCATGTTGACAAGAACAATCTTTAAAGGGACTAAGAGATTGTTTGAGAGGAAAACTCTTCATGTTATTTTACCCAACCTCTACTAGATAATAAAAATATCTCCTAGTTAAAGGAAAAACTTAGGTTTTATTAGTGAGTTGTTGAAGCTTTAATGGAGCATATATGCCAAAAACTATAGGGAGGTTTGTGATATATCATATTCCAAGGGTATCTTGATTATTTTCTACTGATAGTGGTTATGGATATTAAAAACTAGTTTAGGAGGAACAATTAATGATGTTTTGATCAATTCCTATATATAACGCCAATCAGTGATGTTCTAAAATCTAATATGGTGAGGAATATGGTTATTTAGGGTTTGGATAATCGTTAGTCACACATATAAATCAATATTCTTTTTTAGGGTGCTCAAGGAATAGATAATTGGTGGTAGAAAACCTAATATCTGCAAATAATCCCTTTTGACGGGTTTTATGGACCCTTAAATGATGAAGTTAATGACTTTATAGTAAAGGATTACAATAAATGGAGAATGAGCTTTAAGTTCCATAGAATAATAAATTTTTTTTTCTTGTTTTTGTATGATAAATACTTTAAAAACTAAAATATAAATAGTTAGATAGAGGAGAGAAACTATAAACCTTTTACCTGGATGGTTCATGAGTTATATATAGACCTTGAACCTTGTCATGTTACTTGAATAAAAAGGTTAGAGAATCATTTTCTCTTGATATTATTAATGAGAGATAAATATAATTTATATAATATTAATGAGAGATAAATATCTTTTATACAATATTCATAAAAGAAAAAATATATTTTACATGATATTAATGTTGATGAAAATATGTTAGGGCCCTTTAAAAAAAAACTATTTCTATACCTAGGGGTGTAAGAGGATGATTATTCTAGATTTTAAATATTTTATGTTAAAATCCACAAGAATGAATAAACAAAACCTTATCAACCAATATGAGGTCATGCCCATTTAGACTTGGAATGATACCAAGCCCAACAATTGTTAGGAGTGGTAGATCACAAGACCCACATTTGTTTAGGCTCAATGCGTAATTAAGCCTAATAATATTAGGATTAATAGATCATCAGACTCATGTATGTTTTGGCTTAACACATAGTTATATCCAAAGATATTAGATTTGAAAAATTTTCTAGACCCACGTCTATTTGGAATCAGCACATAGCTTAACTTAAAGATATTGGGTCTTGCAAATTACAAGACCTATATTTATTTAGACTGAACATGTAGCAAAACTTAAGGATGTTAGATCTAGCTAATCATGTGACCCATGTTTGTTTGAGCTAAATATATTGGATGTTAGGTTTAACAACATGCCAAATCATGTTAATTTGGACTTAATGTATAGCTAAATCCAAGGATACTAGTTTGACAACTTGCCAAATTCATGTTAGCTTGGGCTCAACACGTGGTTTAATTCAAGAATATTGGGTATAACAGCTTGTCATACTCATAATTTTTGGGGTTCATTGCGTAGCTAAACCTAAGTTTGACAATTCACAAGATCCATATGTATTTAGGCTCAATGCATGATTGATCTAAAGGATATTAGGTTTAGGAACTCGCAAATCTACATGTACTTGGGATCAACACACTAAATTCAAATATGTTATGTCTAGTAGTTTGTCAGACCTATATTTACTTGGGTTGAACACATAGATGAACCTAAAGATATTGTACCTGGAAGTAAGTTAGACTCATACCATATAAGCTTAATATTCTATCAAACCTTGATATGTTGAGTTATCACCTTGTCTTTAGCCTTATTAAACATGAAATTAGGTTAAAAACAAAATTTTAAAAAAAAACATATCATCCATCATATATCCTCAACTTTAGTTACTTCCATACATGTCTTGTTTTTGGAAAAAGAAGAAGAAGAAGAAGGATTTCCATTCACAACAAGAGAAATGGAACGTTTTGCTTGACAAACTGTTTTGACATGCAGCCTATCATATAATATCATGTCATTTGGTGGTTTCATGATGCAGCATATAGCCAAAGGATACGAGATTTCATGCGCTCAAACAATTTCAAAAAATCAAGACAATAAATTTGGTAATCTCACAAGGTATGAGTTTTTGAATTATTGATAATATGTCGCCAAAGTCAAACAAAATAGAATAATTAGTCTACCCTAGTTGATCAAGTGCCAAAATATGAAATAAAAATTAACATAAAGCTCATATCTAATAAAAAAAAAATGAAGAGACATATCGTAAAGCTATAAATCCCAAACAGAAGTAATTTAGATGCTCATAGCTAACAGAGGTTGCTATCAAGAAGTCATTTCAGTGTTAGATGTTCTATAGTTTATATAATATATATGTAAGTTGCTAGCCACCAAAGAAATATATAATTAAATTCTATAGAATTTGATTGTAATGTAGATTTTATGTGCATAAAACTATTCTGATCCACGAACTATATAGCTCTACCTTTGACTACTTGTCAGCTTGTCAAACACATAAAAAAATGAAGTTGCAGGTATTTGCGTGGTAGAACACAGCCATTAACATAGAGAAAAATGGTGCATGCTATGCAAAGAAAATTTGTATGTGGTGAACAGGAGACACTCTAATGTTTATGGAGAAGATAAGCTGTGGATTATTTTTCTTAGTCGCTTTAGAATTTCTCGTGTGCCTTGTGAAGAGTTGAAGTTGGAAGAGCAAAGAGTATATGTGAGATTATTTGAGAAATATTCTGCAAATTATAGTTAGATAAATAAAAAAGAAATTACAATGTTGGGTGCTGTTTGTACGATCGTTGGATCTGAATTCAGCCATGAACATTGTTTCAACTTTATATATTTTGATTTTGTAGATTGTTTAACATATTAAAATATATGATTTTAAATAAGTTGTTTGAGACTAAAGACTTGTTTGACATTGCGTTTCAAAAGTGTTTTTGAAAAAAATGAATTTTTTTTTATTCTTTACTTTAAATTAAAAATATTGGTGATTTTAGATCATTTTCATGTGCTGATATCAAAAATAATTTTTAAAAAATATAATTCTGATGCATTTCTGAAAATCATTTTAAAAAATAATTTTAATCACACTGTCAAACAGACACTAAAAACGCAAGTACAATATATTTTAATTTTCATAACCATGAAATTATATATATATACTTCGTTTTCATTGAAAATATTTCAAATGTTTTAAATACATTTTGAAGATTTATGTTGTGTTTCAGATGTTGACATGTAAACTATAGGTTAGTGAAGGACGAATTGCAAGCCACCATATTAATTAACAAAAAAATAGTCTTTGTATATGAAAAATGGTCATAGTATATTATTGATGATAAAATAAAATAATTAAAAATAAAAATAGTATAAGCAAACATCTTTAGTGTTATGCTACCTTTTAAGTTTTTTCTTTATCCGGTGTTTAGTAGCTTGGTGGTTGTTGATACAAGAGTCTTCTTGAGTTCAGAATTCAGTTTAGAGGTTGCTCTCCATACATGCCCTTAATTCTATGAATATAAGTAAATAATAGAAAAAAATGTTGCTTGAAAATATTAAATAATTAAAAGGTTGGACGAGACAAGGTACATTCGTTTGCTTCCTCAACTCTAACATTGGTAATCAAAAGTAATCTCGGAAATTGATCATGCTCATAGGAAAAACAATACTGGAAAGAAGTAAACAAGCCGGAAAAAAAAATTAATCAGGGCAGTTTCTGGTCTCAGTGATGTTAAAAAGCAGCTTGAAGAAGCCATGAAAGTTAACACTGAGGAAGATCAGCTGGTGGAGGAAGCAGCTTCTGATTAGGAAGTTCTCCATCCAGGACAACCCAGGCCATCTTCAAGCCCCAGGTTGTGTGCACTTCTAGATGGCAATGCATGAACCAAACACCTGGTGATAGCCATCATCCACAAATGATGAGAACAAGTCAGCAAACCAAGGAGCTACGTACATAAATTTAAACATCTAGGATAGAATATTTGTATTGTATACTCATAATTATGAATTACCAACCTGGATTGTCTGCTAGAAACCGTATAGCAACCCAGCCTCCGGAGGGCACTCCCACAGTATTCCTTTCAACGGGGTCAACAAGATTGAATTTCGCAGGATCCTTGTTTGGATCGAAGTTCCCAAAACCTTGACCGACAACAAAGAAATTGAAACCATGCAGATGAAGAGGGTGGCTCTCGGCACCAAGTATGCTGGTGTCCTGCATAATGAGCTCCACGCTTGTGTTAAATGGAAGAACAACAAGCTTTGTTCCATTGCCCACCATAGTATTGTTTGGTGGTGTGCCAGTGTAGTTGAAAGGGATTAGTGGAGTGATCGGAAAATAAGGACTGTAAACACCCTTTGATTGACCAAAATGGTGGGCTTGGAGAAGAGCTGTGGTTGGCATTATAAACGATACATTATTGACAGAAGCAGCAAACCTCGTTCCGTTTGGTCCCTGGCAGGTTTGGTTTTTAGAGCACGGGTTCGTTCCAAGGCTTACAGTGAAAAAAAACTGTCTGTCAACCTTTAGAGGAACGTTAGCAGGGAAGTCTGCACTGGCTAAACTGCGGAGCATGGTGGAGAAGTTTGTAGCATATGAAGTGTCGTTCAGAGCCGGTAGATTTGGTTTATAGAGTGGGAAGATTGTCGGCGGAGTGGTTTGATTGAATGGTTTTGTGTGGTGCTTCATATTCTAAAATCCCAGCAACAGTTGAATTATCGAAAGTTCCTTGGCCCAGTCTCGTAAGGTCTAGCAGACATGAAAAACCTGGCATGAGGGTAGTCGGGTTTGGTTTTCAGAAGAACATTTGTGGTTTGTCCAGGGGCAATGAGAAGTGTCTCGGTATCAAATGGCTTGACATAAACAGCGTCAACATCAACAACTGTGACTGTGTGGTTTGCTATGCTGAAGAAGAGCTCGTCATTGAGTGCGGCATTGATCATACGAAGAAGGTACGTCTTCCCTGGCTTTACCTTCAGCTTGAAAGTATCTGCCAAATACCATATCATATATACAAGTTAAATGAGAGAGGAGAAGAAAAAACCAGAAGAAGAAGAAGAAGAAGAAGAAGAAGAAGAAGAAGAAGAAGATATTTTCTACCATTGGCAGAGCAGTTATATAATGGCCCTGGAAATCCATTGATAGTGTAAGCATCAGAGACATTTGGGCCTCCACCAGTTTGCATTGCCTGATTAACGATCGCCTCCGGATCTGCATTAAACCACTCCCCTGCAATTTCATTTGCATGATGCATGGTTTGTGTTAGCAGACATAGACTAGACTCCCTCGACAGGAAAAAAGAAAAAAGAAAAAAGGGCCATGGTAAATTTAAAATAATTCTCATAGTCGATTACCAAAGATGATTGGAACTTGCTTGTAAGGTTTAGCAAATGGGTAGGGAGTGCCGCGTTTGGGGAGAAGGATAATTGGACCATAGAGAGTTGATCTCAACCATGATATGTGGGCATGCCACCAAAGGGTGCCTCTCTGTCCCAACAATGGTGTAGTTGTACACATAGCTTTGTCCAGTTTGTATAGGGCACTGAGTTATGTAAGCCGGTCCATCGGCCCAGCCGCTGCGAAGCTGTCGAATCCCATGCCTGCATGCGTCGATCGATCAAAACATAAACTGAAATTTAGCCACAGCTTCTTCTAGCTATATATACAAGGTCTTTTAATTATTGAAGTAGCTAGATCGTCGTCCATGTTACCAGTGAATAGAGATATTGTTCTGGACATGGTTCACCACTTTAATAACCAGACGATCACCCTCTCTAGCTACAATGCGAGGCCCCGGGAACTTCCCATTGACTGTAACAATGCTCTTGGTATGGCAAAGGCGCGTCACATTTTGCAGCATAACCTGCAAAGTTTTGTTTTCTATGGTGTTAAGAAATAAAGTGCAGAACTCATTCGTCCATGGAAAAACGAAACAGATATATATATATAGAGAGAGAGAGAGAAAGGGAGAGAGAGTATTTGAACAGATTTAGGTGCATGCAACACGTACATCAAATTTGTAGTGCCTGGTAATGGCAAGTGCAGGCTCTGGATTGACAGAAAAAGTGACAAGAGAGAGTAGAAAAACTGCCAGAAATGGTGGTGAAGGAAGAAGAGAGGCGCCCATTTTTCTGATATTCTTTTAGAGAGAAGGCTAGAAGAAAGAAAGAAGCCGCTCTTTTTTGGGACTGTGTGGACGTCAAGGCTTGAAACCAGTGTTTATAGAGAGGGTTGGCTCGTTGATGATTAGGTGACAGAAATTATATATTTTAAAAATGAAAAGAAAACAAGAAGAAGCCTCATGAATCAGACGTGTCTCTGTACTTGTTTTCTGCTCATTAACAACTCTAGAGTGCAGTCAAAGCCAATCTCCTTTGTCCCTACTTGAATAATTATTATATCCCACTTTTTATCGGCATGGCATTGTCCAGGTTTTCCTTCCATGAATTTTCTGTCTCTGGTAATTAAAACAGACTTCCATTGTCAGCAACAAGTAGGGTTTTGATTTAAACTCCTTCCAAACACATCCCTGGTAATTCTTGGACAAAAACCATGGCTTGCTTTAGGGATAGTCTTAGGTCAATTCTTAGCCAGTTTAACCTTTTCATGTTCTTCCTTCAGCACGTACGATCTCTTTCATCTCGAATATTCAAATCTCTCGAGATGTTGGAAGATTACTGTCGCTTAAGAATATGTTCAGACTTTTCGTTTGAGTGCTAATGCTGCTACTGTTTGCCATAAATGCAATGGATTGATTAGCTAGCTTGAGCTATCAAATCTTGATGAAAGTTTTTTCAGTTGGTGGAATTACCAATTGCAACCTACTTTTGAAAGAACAGTAGCCCAACATAAAGTTCAGCCATGTTTGACAATATTTTTGTAAGACAATTAACAGCTGTGCTTGCTGATAAAGTTAGCCAAGATCGATCGATCGATGTTTCCATCAAAGAAAGTCCATTTCAGTGTTAGATGGGGGTTAGTCCATTTCAGTGTTAGATGGAAGTCATGAAGCACAGGCCACGGATCGATGAATAGCAGGGAGACCGCACCTGAAGCAATTTTATCCCAAGCAAAGATAGTAACGTTCTAACCACCACGGGAATATATATATAATCACAGCCACAAAATCTCAAAACACCAACGAACGAAATATTATATTAGTGTAAAAATCCTAATTTTGCAAAAAACATAATAATCACTGATATATTTATCACTAAAATTATGGGCGTGTCTGTATTGTGGTTGTTGCTGTCGTTGAGGTTCTTAAAAAATACTTTTAGTTGTGGTTCATAACTGAAATTGAAGTGTTTGGTTAAAACTGTAATTGAGTTTGAGGTTTAATGAAAAACAGTTTCATGTGTTTGGTTACCATACTTTTCATATTGTTGTCAATTTGTGAAATTACTTTAAATGACATATATACACACATACTTTTCATATAGTTTTTTAATCCCTTCATCTTCATCAACATCAATATATCTCTTGATACTCAATATATCATTTAACTCATCAATATCAACATGAACATAAGTATTATCAATGACAAAGAAATGATAATTATCTTCTAACTTGGTAGATAGAGCAACTCAATATAGATCAACTAACTTATCTATTTGAGAAACATAGTATTCTCTGTGTAGTATATATTTCATCTTTATCATCATCCATAGCTTGGACATGACTACTAGGTGTGGCGCTTTCATAATGGATAATCAATCAACTTGTGTACAATCTTTTTTAAAGAAAGAAGTGCATGTTAATACACTTGTTAACATTGTTTTGCAAATACAAAAACATCATTGATATTTCTAAGTCTACATCTTTAGTTTCTCTATTGATATCATATCAATAATATTAGAATAAAATAACTTTTTTTACACCTTATGATATTGCAATTCAATCATCTCTTCTAACTTGCCATAATAATCAACTTCAAATTCATTGAAAATTGATCTCTTAACACAAGTCTATCTATTATAGGTATTTATGCATGTTGGAAGACATATTCATTAATAAAACACTTATTATAACACTAGATCTTTCATTTTAGACCTAAAAAAAAATAAAAAAATTTAAGATTGCCGCCCATATTGTACACCTAGTTAACTATAAGACCCATTAACAAAATAAATAAATGTGTTCTTATTTCAATTACAAATAATTACAAAGAGACTTATGTCTTAAATCAATTGTTCATCTTATATTTGAAAAATTCAAGCTTCAATAAGATTCCGATTTTAGAATCATAAGAACCGATAATTTTTCCTATAAAAAAGTTATTATGAATTTAGCATAAATAAGAATACAAGATAAAGTAATTCAAGACTGTAAAGTTGTGAAATTGACTTATTAAACATAAAGCCTTAATTCATTGTAGTTAAATAACATATAATTATGTGTTTGTTTAAATTTGATGTTTATCAATATATTTTTAAGACTGTATTCTTCTAAAATTGTCATCCAAACATGAGAAAATATTAACAATTTTCCACTAGAAAACATTTCACCACCTTCATCATGTCATTGATTCTTGTTTGTATATGAGGCTTAAAATAATATGAAATATATATTGAAATCTATTTAACAAGATAAGCATCGTTTATAGATACCTTACCACACACCCTGTTTTTTTATTTTTTTTTAAGGTTGAACAAGTACTTGCATGAAAGTGTACACGCACACACACACATATATATATTCATTGAAGGGATACAAACAAGATTAAAAAAACTTTATTACACACTTGGGAAGAATGATGAATGTTATTCCTAACCTTTCAAAAGGATTCATCCATTTATATTGCACAGGCCCTCTAGCTTTTGCTTCAAACACAAAGTGTATAGGCAGATGGTTCTCATAATCAAATGAGGGAGGGAAGAACATCGTAAGTTTATAGATTATATTAACAATGTTTGTTTTTTAAGTTGTTCCATGTGTTTTAAATGTAACTTAGATAATAAGAAATGTTATCCTAACTAAATAGAGATAATAAGGCAAGGATTGGTCCTAATTTGTAACTTCTCGACCACGTACAAATATAAGTGTGTCCATCTCAACAAACGTAATTGTTAATCGCGTCTATTGTTGATACATTAATTGAGATTTGACATTTTATGATATTTATAATTTCGATTTTCATATTGATAATTCTATTTATGAGTTTATTTTTTATTTAAACAAGATTTCTATATTTAAGTTAATACACTCTTTGAAAAGAAAATCCCCATTCTCTCCCATCAACAATGTGAAAAAATAATAAAAACAAGATATATGTGTACCAACAATGGGAAAAAATAATAAAAACAAGAGATGTGTGTACTGTAAATAGAAACTCTTGACGTGTAAAGTGGTAGGATTGGGAAATACATTTAAAAAAGAAGATATATAAGAGAATATACATTATATATTCAAATTAGGATCTCATCTCCACTTAAGAACATTTATAGTATATAACAAAACACAAATACTTTGTGCATAAAAAAGATTGCCATCAATCAAGCCCAAAGACGAACCAAATTAGGGTTAACTTATAACACCACTTGAAAATTTTCATGACTTTCCCCCCCTTTTTTTATATGCTCAAAATTATCCAAATGCAAAAGGTTATCAGTTCTACATAGCATTTATTTATATAAAAAAAAACAATTCTTATATTACAAGTGAAGTTATGAATTTCAATCTAAAATAAAACTCGAATTACGAGTTGAAAAGGTTTATATATATATTGAAAAAGGCCAAAATGTTAGCTAAACTCCAAACAAACAACCACCCAAAAGTTAACAGTATTGCTACTTCAATAAATTTTATAAAATGATAATTAATGATATTTTTATAAATTATAATGTAGTTTTATTAACTAATATAACAAGTTAATTTTTAGTTTTGATGCTAAAAGAAGGTTTTTAGTTTTTAGTTTTTAGTCTTTAGTCAAATCTTATTGTAGTTAGAAAAAATTTAGAAAAAAATATCAATAACCAAATGAGGGAGAAAATCATGAAATATGAAATTTATTTTACTTTTCAAATAAAGCAATTATAACTAGTAAGAAATCAAGATCACCCATGCAAAAAATCAATGTTTTCAAAACAAAATACCCAAAAAAAATATAATTAAAAACTACCTATAAACTATGTTCTTGGACTTTCATTTATTTATATGTGTGTGTGCGCGCGCCGTGTTTTTTTAACCCCCTTGTAAATTTATGCTCACAAATTTCATGCTCCTAGGTTCTTCTCCATTTTCCTAATAAGCTTTATATAAACATACAATTCGTGAGTGTTTGGGAATATAGTTAAAATTGTTTTTTAAAGTATTTTTTGTTCATAAATATATTAAAATGTTGTTTTTTTTATTTTTTTAAACATTATTTAAAATGTTTCATGCTCCTAGGTTCTTCTCCATTCTCCTGATAAACTTTATAATTCATGAGTATTTGAGAATGTGATCGAGATTGTTTTTTAAAGTATTTTTTTGTTTAGAAATGCATTAAAATATTTTTTTTATTATTTTTTAAAAATTATTTTTAACATCAGCATATGAAAATGATCTAAAAACAATAAAAAAAATAATTTAATTTTTTTTTCAAAAACATTTTTAAAATATAGTTTACAGTTATTTGATAGCACAGGAGACAATTGTTAGGGCACACCCAGGATTTTATATTGACCAAGAGACAGTTGGATAGCCAAGGGAATCAAAGGTAGGTTGTCTTTTGCCCATGGTTGGTGCAACATGCAGTTGTTGGGGAGGGGCGCAACTTTTACCTTAAACGTGTGTGGTTTTGTTTTTTCAATGCTTCAGCTCATCATCTAGTGTACAACAAGAATCTCACCAACACATTTGTTGTTCCACCTCAAATTAATGCTTGAGAAATCAAGCAAAACAAAAATCTCTCACCTTCCTGTCGAACCCTACAAATTTGCCCTCAACAGACAGATGCGAGATAGATGTTTCAGAGTAATATAAATTATATCCTGAGGTCTTATTTAATAGCTTAAGTTCTTAGGTGAAAATGGTTCTTTAATACGGTATCAGAACCTTGTTGACCCAGCGATCATGAGTTTGAATCTTCCTACTCTCATTTTATTTGATAAAAAGCAAGCACAAAATGATTTGAGTCTGTAAAAGTTTCAAGCTTAGATAACTTTTATTTAAGAAGATATGTTAGAGAATAATATAAATCATATTTAGAGTTTTAATTAAATATCCAGCATCTACACTGAACCTTCCATTGACCTGACTCGTCCCATAAAAATTGTTGACTCAAAAGTCCAACAGCCACTGAAGCTAAAAGCTCCACGTCTGTCAATCGGCCTCGAGTTGAAACCCCACCTTCACAGTAGCACACCTCTCAGCAGAAGACAAATCCCATAATAGCTTCCCTCCATGATCAAAGAGAGCTTTGGTCTTCACTGATGTTGGGCCACACGACAGGTTTGTTTCATCTCCTCACACAAAGACCCTCTCAGCACTGTCAAAATTATTGTGGAGATTGATTCTTTTTGATATATCCATGTTCTTGTTTATTCAAATTTATCATTATAAAGATTGATTATGAAGATCAATTATCTAATTTTTTCCTTGATAGAAAGAGAAAATTAGCTAATAAATTGATGAAATGAGTCTCTAATCTATCTATAAATAATAACATGTGAAGAAAACGGGAGGCAAGAATAAAATCTTGTATATTGACTATCGTGTGTTTCTCTTTACAGTGAGAGTTTAAATATAAAAACAAAATAGGAAAAAATACTAATTACAGACTTGTATTTTGTTTAGATTTCTAGTTTCCTAATCCAGCAAGACTTCTGCGAGAGCTTTCCTTGTAACACCAGGACTTCTTGTGTTACACGTTTCCAAGCGGTCGACCGGTTCAGTTTTATCTTCCAACCGGTCGACCGGTTAACCTTCTTCACTGCAGATTCAATAACATGTGTATTTTGTTTACGGTTACTGGTAATTATAGATTAGAAGATTTCTCTCAAAAACAAATTCTATTGTTTTGAAATTGTACTGCTGTATTGGGAATTTTTCAGAATTCGAGTAAAAATAACTAGAAATAATTATAATCTAAATTCCTACTCCTATGTGATTTTAGCATTAGATTATATAAAATGTATGTCGGATGACAGTCCTGCACCATCACTTGCCAAAAAAAAATACATTTCATACCCTTCACCTCGTTAGACATCCAATTATTCAGTCACAAGGCTGATTCTGATAGGACGTCGTGATCACCTGCTTTTTTATTACAACCTGCATTTCATTTGACATCCGCTTCTGCTAAATGAACAAGGCATACATATATTTTGCTTTATATATTTTTAGAGAATAATATAAATTATATCATGAAATTTTACTTAACAATTTAAATCTTGATATGGTATCAGAGTTTTCTTAACCTAGCGATCACAAGATTGAATTTTACTACCTTCATTCTATTTGATAAAAATTAAGTATAAATACTGTGCAAGTTTCAAGCATAGAAAACGTTTCACTTGACGGGGTGGTTAGAGAATAATATAAATTATATTTCTAAAAACTCTACTTAGCAACTTAAATTTTTAGATAAAATATTTATACCATAACTTTTATCTTGCCTGTTTTTAACTACATATAATTAACTTTTGCAACCCTGCCACCAGTTTTATGAATCCATGGCTTTTGATTCTCGTATTCCCTAAGCATCTTATAACATGGTGGCCTATCGCAGCACTCTGTCTTGCCATTTTTTTATTTTAAAATTTTTCAAATCAAACGTCGCCCGCAGTAATTACAATCATGTTTTACTCAAAAAACGCCAGTCTACGACTGACTCAAGAACCATAAAATCTCTCTTTCAACTCCATACATCATCATCATCGTTCGTCACCCATATCTTTCCATCTTTCACTGGCTTTCTTTAATTCTCTCGATCTCTGGAGATCCAATCCAATCCCAAGCTGATAATACGATTCCCCTCATGGCTACTGTTCCTTCTTGCTCTTCTGCCATCCTGCCTAAACCTACTACTACACTTGCCAATGCTCTTGCTTCCACTATTCATCGGAGATCGCTTCACTTCCCACAACTCACAGGCCTCAAGACACGCTCTCCATCTTCATCGACTGTAAATCGATCGCTCGTACTGGTGAGTGGGAGTAGATCTAGACTCTCCTGTGCTGGAAGGACAGTTTTTGAAACGCAGGACTCTGCTGCTAAAGGTCGACTACATCCTAAATCCCATATTCTTTCGTTCTTTTTTTTTCTTTTTTTTGATTTCTTGAGATAAGATTGTAAGTTTAGTTATTGAAGTGAAATGATTGGAGTTGATTGAAATGACTCGCATCGTTTCTTGTGTTGGAACTGCATGCAGTGCCTGCGGTTACTGGTGCGACGTGGAAATCACTGGTGCTGGAATCGGAAAGCCCTGTTCTGGTGGACTTCTGGGCACCATGGTGTGGTCCGTGCCGGATGATTCACCCGGTAATTGATGAACTGGCAAATCGCTATGCCGGAAAGCTCAAGTGCTACAGACTTAACACCGACGACTGTTCTTCAATTGCGACTCAGTATGGGATTCGAAGCATTCCCACTGTTATCATCTTTAAAAATGGTGAGAAGAAAGAGGCCATTATTGGTGCTGTTCCCAAAACTACCTTTACCACCAGTATTGAAAAATTCTTGTAATGCTCATTTCCTGCTAATAAACTCTTCTCTTTTTAGCTGCCACTGCTCCAATATATATATATATATACTAGCCAATACCCTGTGTATATATACTAGCCAATACCCTGTGTCTTGTCGCAGGACCATATTTTTTTCAAAATAAAAAAAAATGAATATATGAGATCTTTTTTTATTATAATATTAAATTTAGTTAAAATAATTAATTTGTGTAGAATTCATGTTAAGTGCAAGTTTTCTATAAAATATATGAATTTTAAATCGCTATAAATTTATCTATTTAGTAAAGTTTCAACTGAAATAACCAACATAAAATTATTATCATCATTAATAAAGCAAGAAGATTGGGATATCTAAATTATTAAATTTACTATATTAAGATTAGTTTATTTTATAGTTCAATTTAAATTCAACATAAAAAAAAAATATAAATTGTGAAAACACCTGCAATAATCAAATAACAAAAATAAATAGTAAATTTTCTATCTACAAAAAAAATAAATTAAAAATTCCATTCCTACACTACCATCATTATCATTACTATATCAATTAAAAGTTTTATCCACATTACTGTTCAAAAAATTAAAATCATTAAATTGCCGTGAAAAATAAAATAAAAAAACAAAACATTTTTTACAAAAAAAAATAATCACTAAAATTATCATTATTATGGTGCAAACAATAAAATCATAAAATCATC
>CM055436.1:3713840-3924714 GCA_029228465.1 Salix viminalis | reverse complement strand
GATTTGAAGAACAAATAAAAATAACAGAAAACACAAAAAAAGAACAAAGGGAAAAAAAGAGTAATATTAATTTTAAAATGATTATCGTAACCCAATTTTTGGGTTACTCTCCAAAATAAAATAAAAATAAAAATAATAAAATAAAAGGAGACGGCGTGGGTAGAAAAATCAATGTGAAAATTTTGGTTGTTTTCGCGAGTCCAATCGTATCTCTTTGGTTCCAAAAATAGAGAAAAAATACAGATTTAAGGCAAAAATAGTTTATCGTTGGATGAATCTGTGTAAAAACTAAGTTAAATGACATAATTATATTTTTTATGGGTTGATTCGATTTAATCGTCTACAAATTTAAAGTTTAATTATGATCAGGAATTAATTTAAGGTCCAATTGAAGGATTTAATTAAGTGCAAGGACTTAATTATACTTTAAATTGGTCAAATTAATTTTATTAAGGGCTTAGTCAATGAGAAATCAATTTCTTGAATTTAATTCGGGCTCAATTGATGAGAATGAAATTTTCAGAGACCGATTTGAATTTTTAAGTCAATTATGCGAAATCAGGGACCGAATTGAACGAATTGAGAATCTAATGGTCAATTGAGGGTTAAATCATGCAAATCGAAAACCAAAGACCAAAATAAAAAAGACGCGCACATTTAAGGTTGTTGTTGAAATTTTGACGGGGATACGATTGCGTAAAATTAATCGGGGGCGCGATTGAACCAATCAAACATTGAGGGACTAAATTGTATTTTTCTCAACACAAATTTGGCATGTCCCTGCACTGTTCCGACACCTGAGCAGTGCAGGAACAGCCCTGCATCCCCACGTCCCTCTGCAAAAAATGCAGAGGCCACAGCACATCCCTCAGCCTCTGCAAAACGCAGAGGGCAACAACACACACACGCGCAAAATGCATGCCTATTTCCCTATGAATACCATTTGCAGCGTGCACGAGGGAGGGGGAAAGACACAGGAGTTTTACGCAGGAAAATAGGGGAGAATGACGTGAAAGAGAAAGGGAAAGAAAGGAAGAGAAAAAACGGTGAGAAGAAAGAGGCCATTATTGGTGCTGTTCCCAAAACTACCTTCACCGCCAGTATTGAGAAATTCTTGTAGTGCTGCTGGTAACTCGCAGAAGCAGCATTGCCTGCTAATAAATTCTTCTCTTTTTAGCTGCCGGTGCTATATATATATATATATACACTAGCTAATAACCCGTGTATTGTTGCAGGCGATATCATATTTTTTTCAAAATAAAAAAAAAATTATATGAGATTTTTTTTATTATAATATAAATTTAGTTAAAATAATTAATTTGTGTAGAATTCCTGTTAAGTGCAGGTTTTCTATAAAATATATGAATCATAAAATTATCATCATCATTAATAAAGCAAGAAAATTAGGATATCTGAATTATTAAATTCACTGTATTAAGATTAGTTTATTTTATAGTTCAATTTAAATTCAACATAAAAACAAAATATAAATTGTGAAAACACCTGCAATAATCAAATAACAAAAATAAATAATTAATTTTCTATCTATAAAAAAAAATTAAGAATCCATTCCTACACTACCATCTTTATCATTACTATATCAATTAAAAGTTTTATCAACATTACTGTCCAAAAAATTAAAATCATTAAATTTCCATGAAAAATAAAATAAAAAAATAAAATATTCTTACAAAAAAAAAATCACTAAAAGTATCATTATTATGGCGCAAACAATAAAATCATAAAATCATCTGATCCGGAGAACAAATAAAAATAACAGAAAAATCAAAAAAAAAAAACAAAGGGAAAAAGGGAGTAATATTAATTTTAAAATGATCACCAACATAAATTAAAATTTCAGGACTGAATAGATTAAAAATAAAACTCCAAAAAAAAAAGACAAAAAACAAAAACAAAAACTAAAAGCATAGATGCATAAATATGGATAAAAAATAAATATTGTCCAAGAATGACAGAAAAAACCAAAGAAATTAATAGCAAATAAAAACTTGAAATTATTGATTATACAAGCTTGCAGTAATTATTATATTAGCAACTATAAGGATCAAACTTGAAATCACAACATAAATAAAAATTTTAATCCCCAACTTTTATCACTAGATCATCTACTAATTAGAATGTATATATATATAATAATTGGGGTGTCCGGGCTAACTTGTATGTACCATAATTAATTCTCAGGCTCACTGAATATCCTGCAAGCCCAATAAATATATAAGATACTGCAAGGATGACAGACATACCTAACAACGCTTGAACTTGATACGAGAGGAAAGGAATAACTATTCGCCAAAGACCCTGCTGGCTATACACGTCGATATTGCTCAAGCTTAACGTAGCAGAAACTTCTTCCTCAAGCTTGACGTAGCAGAAACTTCTTCCATAAAGATGGGGTCAGCTGATGGGACCAACCATCCATGTTCAGACAGAATATAACAGTTGACGAAGGCTGTGCTTGATCCATGCACTATTTTAAAATATATACTAGGATTAATTAAGATAAGGATTCCATGAAAAAAAGAGAGGATAACGATCATGTCAAATGCGTACACGTGTGCATGTGTGACGGTGATCATTAAGAAATACTTATTTGTTTTAGGAATATACGAGCGGTATACCCGCGCGATGCGGCGGGTTTTTTTATCTATGTAAAAAATTGATTGTTTTTATATGTATTGTATTTTATTATTTTGATATTTAGTTAGTATAATTATATTTAAGAATACTGATATGAATTTTTGTCCTTCAAAAAATCCAAAGTCATTTTTCCTCTCTCTCAATATATTTTAGGCGATAATATTCAATAAATATCAGACATATTAGAAATAAAAATATTATGATTCGTTTTAAAACATGAACTTAATTTTTTTTTGTGCTATAATTATTTATTTGCCGTCTAAAAAGAGCAGTCTAATGGAAACGGGAAGTGACTTGTATATTTTTTAATTTGACTTGAAGATAATGCAGGTAAATTTGTCAATATTTTTTTTTGAGAATTTTTTCCCCAGTAATATTAGATCTAAAATATTAAAAATGAAAACATTGGAAATTCTTGTAAAGAAATAAACCTAAATAAAAGAGCACAAAATTAAATTTTGAAGCCAATATTTTTTTATATAAGATTTATTAATCATATTATTATATTAAATATATTTAAGAAAACATGATATGAATTTCTATCCTTCAAAAAAAATCCTAGGTCATTTTTTCCTCTCTCTCAATATATTTTTAGGCGATAATATTCAATAAATATTCAAACATATAATTAGTTTTACATATTTTAATTTGACATAAATATACAAATATATAATTAATTTGACAGAATTTCCATAATATATTTAATTTAAAGGATAATCTTAGGCTATTTTGTTCTCTCTATATATATTCTTAGGCTGATAATATTCAATAAATATTAGAACATATAATTGGTTTCACATATTTTAATTTGATATAAATACACAAATATATAATTAAAAAGTCAAAACACTGCAAATTTATTTCAAGAAACAAACTTAAACAAAAGAGCACAAAAATGAATTTTGAAGCCAATATTTTTTTTTATTTTATAAGATTTATTCATCGTATTATTATATTAAATGTATTTAAGAATACTGATATGAATTTCTATCCTTAAACAAATCCTAGGTCATTTTTCCTCTCCCTCTATATATTTTTCTTGAGTTCCATTTTCTCCATAACAATATTAGATCTGACACATTAAAAATAAAAATATTTAAATTTTTTCTAGAAATGAACTTAATTTTTTTACGTGCTATAATGACTTATTTGCCATCTAAAAAGAACATGAATCAAAACGGGGAAGTGACCTGTATATTTTTTAATTGTAGATAACCTAAGTAAATTTGTAATTTTTTTTTAGTTTAATTTCCTCCCTGGTAATATTATATTTAAAATATTAAAAATCAAAATATTGCAAATTTGTTTTTAAGAAATAAACTTAAACAAAAGAGTACCAAATTTAAATTCAAAGGCAAAATTTGTTTTATAAGATTTATTAATTATATTAAATGTATTTAAGAATATTGATATTAAATTTTGTTTAAGGAAAAAATCCTAGGTCATTTTTTTCCTCTCTCTATATATTTATAGGCGATAATATTCAATAATTTTTTTTTATGTTATTCGATTAATTCATTATATTATTATATAAAATGTATTTAAGAATACTGATATTAAGTTTTTTTTTATTCAAAAAATTCTAGGTCATGTTTTCTTCTCCTAGATATATTCCTATGCGATAATATTCAATAAATATTAGAATATATAATTAATGATAGACTAAAAATATTCAAGAAACTTTAACAAAATATAAAACAAAAAAAAATAAAAAAAAATAAAAAAAATAGCATTGCTATTACTTGTCAAAACAATAGAAATTATTAAATTATACTGGAGGGAAAAAAAATATTAACAGTAAGAGTAAGCAAGAAAAATAATTAAATTATTATTATTATTATTATTATTATTATTATTATTGTGTTAAGCACAAAATTAAAATTCGAAGACAAATTTTTTTTATGTTATCCGATTTATTCATTATATGATTATATTAAATGTATTTAAGAATACTGATGTTAATTTTTTTTTATTCAAAAAAATCCTAGGTCATGTTTTTCTTCTCCCTATATATATTCCTATGAGATAATATTCAATAAATATTAGAACATATAATTAATGAAAGACTAAAAAATATCCTAGAAAATTTAACAAAAAAAATAAAAATAAATATCATTGCCATTACTTGTCAAAACAATAAAAAAAATATTAAATTATCCGGAGAAAAAAAGAAAACATTAACAAAAGAGTAAGCAAGAAAAAACAATTAAATTATTATTATTATTATTATTATTATTATTATTATTATTATTATTAATATTATTATTATTAAAAAAATTATAAAAAAAGGAAAGCAACTTTTTTCAACCCTATGCGTACCAAAAAAAACATGTTGAAAAAAAACAAATTAAGCATGGTTCAAAAAGCTTAATTTCAGTTATACACTTATTTCAGAAAAAAAAAGAAAAAAAAAGAAAAAAAAACTAAAATCAAATTTTGTTGGCGAGGGATTCGAACCCCTCAGCGCCTGGAAATCCACATGCAGGGGGCGCTTCGACCACAAGTGTTTCTCTTGCACTTCCACCATAAAAAAAATATAAAAAAGTATCTCTGTGAAAAAAACAAAAAACAGGTGCACATACACATGCGAAGCAAAAGTTGAAAATGGCCGATCCCACAGTGCACATGAGTGTGAGTGCACAGTGGACTGGCCTCCGAGCTCTTTTAGCTCTTTTACTAATCATTGCATGTGTATGAATCATCATGATTATACCACAATTAATTTTTTAATAATAAGATAGAACACTAAATTATCCAAAAAAAATTGAAATTGTATGTGAAGTCCTCTTGCTTCCTAGCAACATCGAAGTCAATGAATGCATTTCCGGTGTGTATTAATAAATAATAATTATATATAGATAGATAAAAACAACTCTTCTAGTGAAATTATATACATTACTATTTATTTGAATAGTATCTTTATTTTAATATTTTTCTTCATATCTCTATTATTTTCATAATTATTTGTTTTTTTTATTTTAGAATAAACTAAGAAATTATAAATATCTTTCTAGCTATTATTTTTTTAATTTATAAATAATCTATCAATTTATAACTTTTTTCTTCAATTATACCATCTATAATTTTTTAATATATAGTTGATTTATAAAATTACAATTTTTTTTTTATTTCACCTTGTTATTTTTTAATTTATAAATAATATATCAACTTACAAATGTTTCTCAATTTCACTCCCTAATAGCTTTTTATCTATGAATAATCTATCAAATTATTAATATTTTCAATTTCACCCCCTGTAATTTTTTTATCTTTCAGATTCAGTTCTCATTCTTTTAGTTGCTATTTCTTAGGATCATTTTTAAAAAATATTTTCTCACCAAATTTCATCCTCCTTGGATTTTTTTTCTATCCACTTTTATCTCCATTGATTTTCTTTTCTTTTCGCAAGTTTTTTTATTGATATGTTTTCTCACAGTTTCATCCTTCAAAATTAAAATTGTTAAGAGTTAAACTTCTTGATTGAACTCAAGTCCAATAACTCACAAGTTATTGGTTTTAAAGATTAAATTAGGTTTAGAATGTTCACCTGAATTTACTTGATTTTGTCCTCTTGTTTTAAGATGATATTTTAAAAAAAAAAAAAACTTTTTTATCTTTATGTTTTATGTTTTTTATGGTTTGATTATATTGGGTTAGCATTCTATAATCCTTTTCAATTTAGTCCCTAACAGTTTTAATCTACAAATAATCTATCAAATTACAAATATATTTTTAATTTCATCCCTTATAATTTTGTAATATTTCATATCTTCTCTTTTTTTTTTAATTTCTATTTATTTATTTGGAATAGTTTTTAAAAAAATCAAATTTCATTACTCTTAAGTTTTTTTCTTTCAAGTTTTATCCTAATTCTATTTGCTACTATTTGTTTTTTTTTTCTTTTACAAGTTTTTTTATTAATATTTTCAACAATTTCATTGTTCATCACTACACTAATAGAGAGTTTAGCTTCTTGATTAAGTTTGATTCTAGGGTTTAACGGGTTGCAAGTCTTTAAAATAAGATCAAGCTTAAGAGATTCACTTAAATTTGATTTTTTTTTCTTTTTTTGAAATTGATGTTTTTTTTTTTATTTTGATTTATTATTTTTTGCAGTTTACATTGTATTATGTTAATATTTGGTTGTTTGATAATCTAAATAGGTCCATGTTTATTTTTATTCACCTTTTTTCTTTGTTATCTTATTTATTGTTGTTTTCAAATTGTTTAGATTACCTCTTTAACTAATAAATTGAGACTTGAATTTTTTTTTACCTTGACATTTTTTTGCATAATACAACTTGCTCGACCCATGGCAAAACACGATAACAAATCTAGAAATATCTAATTCAAGATAATGTTTAAAGATATATAATCAATTTTGTTTCGAAAATAAAATTTATTGTCTTTGTAAGAAAAGGTAAAATTGTATATGTGTAGAAAAAAAACATTTTCTCCATTATTTTTTTGGTGTAGTGTGTGGTCAAACCTCTATATTAGTCCCCAACTATGAACTAATTTTCAATAAGGTGCCAAATTTATATATTTTATCATCAAATCCCAAAAATATTTGACATTGTAGTTTATCAAAGCTAATTAACTAGTCCTTGTAGAATTACAATTATTAAATAGTTTCTTATCATTAAATTAGCAGTTTTTTCCTTCCTTAAAAAATACGCTCTTTCAAAGTAAAATCCTCCTATTTCACCTAATTTTCTCTTTATTTCATTTTTCAAGAAAGAGAAAAAAGTAAATTGAAAACAAATCATGAAATTTACAAAAAGGACTAAATTAAAAACATATTAAAAAATATAGGGGCCAATTATATATTCCTAGAACTGCAAGGATTAATTAATTATGTTAAACTACAAAAACGAAGTTAAAAAATACCCGAGACTCAACGGACTTGTTAAGATCTTGCTTCCAGATTTGTTTTTTTTTTTTTTTTCTTAATAAAAAAAGCCTGCTGCGGATACAGAAACATGGTCCCCTTATCCGAAATTTCCCAGGAGGTAGTAATTCAATGGCGGTGGGCTGTTTTCTGATGTGTAGAGAAGAGATTGGTAGGAGGTGGCTATAAGTACACCCCAACTGTCCGATTCATTTCAACCTTCAAAATTGTCAGCTTATTATATTTAAAAAATAAGTTTTTTTATTTTATTTTCTATTTTATTTTAATATACTGATAGCAAAACTAATTCTATTTAAAAAATATATATTATTTTAATGTATTTTTTAATAAAAAATATTTGAAAATCAATTCAATCACACTCACAAATAGATTATAAGTTACTTTCACAAATAGATTATAAGTTACTTGTAAGATTATATATTTGACAATAAAAATAGTCTCTAGTTAATTATGCATCAATTGATATTAAGTTCTTTTCTAGTATAGCCGATAAGAATAAAAAAAGTTAAAAAAAGAGAGAGTGGTCCCATCATTTAAGATAAAAGATAAAAGAGTTTGTTATAAATTAAAAAAAATATAAATTAAAAAATTATAGTTATAAAAAAATACCCTAAAGTATTTAATTTTATCTGTCAAAGTCTTACTTATGAAAAGATTATTATAATTTTTTATGTAAAAAACAAATACTAGAAAACCTTGGTATTAGTAAAAAGAAATACTATTCTCTTAGAATAGAAAAACTAGCAGGACCTATAAAACTGGATAAAAAAATAAAAATAAAATTACTAACCTGAAATGAAAAAAATTAAAATAATTAAAGAGAATGTTTATTTTTTAAAAAAATAAAGAGAATGGTTTTCCATGGAAGACTTGGAAAAAAAAGAGGTGAACTTAGTTTTCATTCTTTGATTTTATAGAATAATTAAATAAAAAAACAAAACCTTTTTTTCAATTGATGAATAAATATTTTTATAAATCTATTAAAGGAGTTAAGAAAATTTATGTCCATAATTTTTTTCAATAATTTTAAAGGACCTAATAGTATTAATATCAAATATATTAAAATATAAATGTGCTGTTAAGATATTTTTTTCCCATGGAAAAAGTCATATTTATACTATTTGAAAATCTATATTAATAATTTGAATTTTATAAGGGGGTGTTTATGAGTTTAGTATATGTTGTTTTTCAAAGTGTTTTTCACTCGAAAATATATTAAAATAATTTTATTTTTATTTTTTAAAATTAATTTTTAATATTAGTAAATTAAAAATATTTAATTAAAAGCAATTTTTTATTTTATTTCAACAAAAAATCAAGTTAAAACTCAATATCAAACTCCTTCCATATGCTTTTGTCATTTTAGATGCTCTCAAATCAACTCCATAAATAATTTTTTCATTGAGAATAATTTTTTGGGGAATAATTTTGTTTATTTCATTTGAAAAATAATATAAAAAAATCTTCTAGAAGAGAATAACCAATTTTTGTTTTTAAAAATAACAAAATATTCCTTAAGAGGTAGAATACTAAACTAGTAACTTTAGAAATTACAAGAAAAAGAGTTCGGTAAGAGTACGAACTGAAATGAAACGAAGTGATATGATGACACGTAAGTCTCACGTGGTGAAATATAAGCGGTCCAAAAAGCAACGCTCCTAGGTAACAGCAAATCTATGTACTCCCATCCACAGACAGCCGGACATGTAATAAGGAAAGGCCCACTGTATTTTACCTTTTTCTTCTTTTAAATTAATTAATTAATTTAATTATTATCCTCCCCATCCTTCCTTATATACGTTGATGGTCCTCTCCATCCTCAAATCTCTCTCCCTCCTCTGTCCAGAAACTCACATCCTCTTGCGTTAAAGACTCTGCATTATAGTTTCTGCATTATTTCTCAGGCCATTCTTCTGTTTCTTCTGATTCAGTTTTTTCGTAATAGGTATCATCTCCTTCTCGCTTTTCCTTTTGTGGGGTTGTTTTCTAGTTTCGAGTTTTTATTCAATAAACTTTGTGGGTTTTTTTTTTTTGGCTTTCAATTTAGACTTTGATTTGTTTCAGAGTATTTCAGTATTGGGTTTTTTTTTTTATCTTTTTTGCAATCGTGGTAAAATTGTAGTTTTTTTTGGGTGTTTTGGAACGGCGAGAGATTTAAATGTTATCGGATTTGTTATTGTCTTTCTATAGTAATGGCATGGACATTCTTTTTTATTTGTCAAGCTGTTAGTGTTTAATAGTGTTTGTCTTGGAATTATCTGTATTATGTTTCTTTCAAAGTTTTGTTTGATATTTTTTTGACTCAAAAGGTATTAAACCCTTTTGCTTTGGGATAGAAAGGATAAATGAATTTTCATGTTTTTCTTAATCTCAAGATTTAAAACTATGATTGGCTCTTTTTGGTTGTCAAACTTCATGTAATTTTCTTGTTTTGATATGTCAAGAGCATAAAAAAAGGATCTTTGAAAGCAATTTAATGACTTCCCTTTCGGCACTTTTCAATGTGAAAGAATCTGAATTCTTTAGAAATCAGTTTAATTGTAGAAGAAGACCCTGATTTATGGCCCAAAACATTGCACTGTTCAGTGTTTTTTCGACCAGAAATTTGTAATTAGATAGCCCCAAGTGGCCCTCTGATCTTAAATGTTTGTGCTTATTTGGATGCTTAACTTATCTGCGTTTGAAACTTTAAATATCTGGTCCCTGGGAAGGAGTATTGTTGGAAATTGAACTCTACTGCATATTGCGGATAATTTTTCCTCTGGAATATTTCCCTTTTCTTTTGCTTCTGCCATTAGATGGTTCTTGCTGTATGTTTCTGTGTAATGGTATCTCTATGAATATTTCCGTTGATATACTAAAAAACCTTGTTTTTAATGCAGAACGTGTGGATATGGAACATCACTTCTTTGATCACGAGGCGCATTTTGAATCTGAGGAAGGTGTTGGATTTGAGCAGAAATATAAATCCATCCCAGCCCCAGCAGCAGTTTCAGACAATGACCGTGACTTTTTCGAATGCAATATATGCTTAGATTCAGCACATGACCCTGTTGTCACCTTCTGTGGTCACCTCTATTGCTGGCCATGCATATACAAATGGCTCCATGTTAAAACCTCCTCCCCTGATGCTGTTCAGCAGCAGCCAAGCTGCCCTGTTTGCAAGGCTGATATTTCCCCAACTTCATTGGTTCCCCTTTATGGCCGCGGCCCATCCTCGTCAAAATCCATGGGATCCTCGGTGGATGCAGCCTTACCCCGTAGACCACTCCCTTCGGGATTGAATACTGTGAGCACAAACACTTCACGTCAAAGTCGGCAGCCTCATTCAAGTTTTTTCAATCCACAGTCTCAGTCGTTTCAACACCAGCAGTACTTCCATGATCCGCATGGAGGTTATGCGGCAATGAGCTCATCAGTTCTCGGGGGTACGGTAATGACAGGTTTTTTCAAACCAATGATGGGGATGTTCAACGAGATGGGGTGCTCAAGGATTTTTGGTACATCAGTCATGAATATGTTTGCTCACCCTTACACAAATCCTTTAATGGGAAGTAACAATCCTAGGATGAGGAGGCAGGAAATACAGCTTGATAAATCTCTAAATAGAGTGTCTATCTTTCTTCTTTGTTGCTTCGTTCTGTGCCTTCTCTTGTTTTGACTAGGTTATGATAGAGCTTTTGTATATAGGTGATGAACATACACATTGCAGGGACAATCCGCTGTAAAAGTTTTGCTGGAAACTTTCTTTAGGAGATTTTCTTCCACATTTTTGCACTTATCGCTGTCATTCTTGACGTTGGCTTGCCATTTTCCCTGAGTTGAATTTTAGATTACTGAGTTGTATTTTTGTATCCATATAATTACATGTTCCTACAAGAGCCCTTCCCTTCTTATGTTGTTTAGAAACAAATACAGTGTGCGAAAATGCATTTCTATGGAGGAAAACTGACAACCTTTGAATATCAATTAGACAGGATCACACGCAACCAGTTTTCTAGATTGGTGAAGCAAATCAGTGGTAAAATCTTAGAAAAAAATGTTTCAAAGTTCTTGACTTGATTATTCCAAGTTCTGCAGTCTGGTCAAGAATGCAAGTCCTGATTGCCTGTGATGTATTACTGAAATTTTCTTCTTACCTGAATCCCTTAATTGGTTTAGATCTTAGATTCTTTCATTAGTCTGAAACTAAACCAGTTGAGCAGTCTCGATCTGGTGTTCCAAATCTTGTACCGCTGTTTCAAAGCTCCCTGATTAGCTCCCAAACCTAGGGGTACTGCATACTTTTTCCAATGCAAAATCTAAATGGTTTCGTATTTCTAATAAAATAAAAGTATATTTGTGGGTGAAGAAAATCTGAGAGGTACTTGCTGGCTTTTCAATCCAGACCTTATCCTCTTTCGATGTCTTCTGCGTCACGCATGCATTCAAGAGTCAGCTTCCATATTTTTTCTCTTTTTTTTTAGTTTAATAATGTTATTTTTCTCCATGACATTACATTTGATGATGTTTTATCTGTCGAGTAATGGTGGAGTGTGCGACCATGCAAAACTTCCATGGGCGTTCACATTCGAGCTCCACTGATCCTTGTCATGCACTGGACTAGAGGGAAATATATGGATCAACAAAAAGAAAATGTAAGCAGCATTTTAGTGACCGTTATCTAGTGTGTTTGAGATTGATTTGATTATCAAAGTGTTTTTTATTTTGAAAAATATTAAAATAATTTTTTTTATTTTTTAAAAATTATTTTTATCAAAAAATACTAAAAAAATAATTTAAAATATAAAAATAATTTTTTTAAAAAAAATAATTTTAAAACACAGTATCCATCATGAGAGCAAATATGAAGTCCTCGTACCAAAATGAATAGTTAAATTGTATTCTTTTGGATTCCAACCTTCACATGCTACAAATATAAACACTAGATTCATATAAAAATTAAAAGATTAATAAAGCTTTCATTTTTCAGCATTTAATTGGATTTTTTATAACACCATGCACCATTTAGTGAATTAATGCTTGTTTAAAAGTGTCTCTTCAAAATATATTAAAATATTTTTTTTTTAATATTTTGTTTTTAACATCAACATATTAAAATAATCTAAGAACATTAAAAAAAAAACATAAAACTGTAAAAACTTTATTTTTTTTTTGTAAATCACATTTGAATTGCAATGATAAATAGGATTTAGAGTTTGTTTGTTTTTGCGTTTCAAAAATATTTTTGAAATAAGTTATTGTTTTTTCTTTGCACTAAATTATTTGTTGATGTTTTCTAATCATTTTGATATGCTGATATCAACAATATTTTAATGTATTTTCAAATAAAAAAATATTTTATAAAATAACCGCTACTAAAATACAAAACATGCCATGGCACCCTAAAAAATTGACTACTATTTTCATTTTAGTTCTTAATTTATAAAGAGTTTTATAATATACCCTTGCATATAAAGCTTATTTCATTGAAGAAATGCATTTAGTCCCCTCCAAAATATCAAAATAAGTTTTACTACAGTATTCAATAATTTAATAGTGATTATTTTTAAAAGTATTTTTTGCTTAAAAATACATTAAAATAATTTTTTATTATTTTTAATATAATCATATTGTAACAATTTAAAAATAATTTTAATCTTTTTTAGAGAAATACCATTTTTAAATACACTTCCAAATCACATCCTAGTAGGTGCACGAAAGAACACAAAGTGTTCATAAATTAATTTCGTAGTCATTGTTAACTCATTCCGAAAAATAAACAAAAGAATTAAATTAAAGCTCTCGACAATAAGCCCTATCATTATTATTATCATTATTAATAATAAAAGTATTATGTCTTAAACTTTATGATTTCCATTCATTTTCTTAAGAGTTCTTACGATTTCATATCTCATACCATGTTTTAGTTATTTTAATTTATCTTGTCTCATATTATCATTGTTTAAATTATTTTCTTAGTGCTGAGAAAAGTTTGGTCTGACCCATAACATAATGCAAGTCATTTATCTAGTATAAATTAAAAGAGATGGCGTTTTTATTATGCACTACCGCATAAAACAATATTCATTTTAATATATATATATATATATATATATTCTTTTCTAAATCTTTTTTTCTTAATTTATATTTTAATATTTAATTTATTAAAAATTAAATTTTATAATTTATTATGTTTTACTTTATACTTGATTAGCTCAGTGTCATAACTCATTTATGGGTTTGGTATACCAACTCAAGTCAAGGTCATCATAGTCTAAGAATTCAAATAACATGTTTTACAATTTAACTCAGGTAAACTTAAATTGTTTTATTGCCTTATTCTTAGGTTGATTTTTTTTAATACAAAAAATATTTTTAATTAGAAAATTTATTATCAAAGACGTTTGCTAGAGATTTTATTCTACTGGTAATTTAATTGGTATAGTAAATAGTGACATAATTTCAAGCCAATTAAAATAATTGCAACCATTTTTTTGTCGACCAATTCATAAATAAATATTACCAACAGATCAATGATGGATAAGAATGTGTTTGCTTAGAATTAAATTTGTTTCTGATATAGTCTTAAACCCTTTAGTTTTCTTAGTCTTCTATTTCGAGATAATAGCCAAACACCTAATTATAGATCTATGAGACACCATATCATATTTTTTTCACCCCTTTTAGTAAGTTTCTGTAAAATCTGCTTGTTCTCTGCTGCAGGCCAAACGCCAATTTGCGACTTTAAAGCTGCGTTCATGTTCAGGAATGATTACAATCTGACATGAGTCTGAGCCCTTCGGACATGTTGATAACCTCTTCAAAACATCAACTTCTGATGTTTGAAGGTCAGTAAGATATGTGATGGTCATCTTCTTCAACACCAATGCGTTCCTTAAGAAATATTCAACCATCTCTGTCTCTCCCGGTACCCCTTCAAAATCATTAAACTCGATCACCTGAAGACATGATGACAAACACTGCGGCACAGAGAGTGGGGCACGCCAGTTCCAGTCGTATGCATCCTCATCCTAATTGATTGAAGATAATAAAGAGACAGAAAGTACATTGGAGTAGATGGATTTAGATAAACTAAGAAACACTCAAATCATTGATACGATTTATATCAATGGAACTAACCAAGATGAAGACGAAAACTTCCAAATTAGAAGTGCATTGGAGTATCTCAGGCAAAATCCACACGTAAGCATCAAAAACTAGGACCTCCAAATGAATCAAATTCCGAAAAGTAGGCAAATTCCCGAAGCATGGAAACATATGTAGAGTTGCCCCTAATAAAGTCTGAGAAGAGGATGCGTTAGATAGGTTGATGACGAATCACCATTGAAAACACCATATTTGCATGAGAGTAAATGGGTGGGGGGGGTGGAGGATCTTACTTCGATATTAAAGTTTGACAAGGACAAAGTCTTAACACCAGAGATCTGTCTATAAAACTGAACCACCATATTTGCATACTCTTCAATTCCTACATTGAAAACACCTGTTTGATAACCAAAACAGAGATCTGCCTGTCGGAGCGAGTCTGCCCGCTGCATGCTTATTTCCTCAGATGTAAAATCAACCAGTTTAAGAAATTCAAGGTTTGGGGTATCAATAGTAAGATTTTTACGGTAACGACGATCGTAAGGAACACAAATAATACAGAAGAATCCTATGATCAAACGTTTCAAGGACAATGAGCATACATCTACAGACTGCCGAGAATCACGTCCCTCCATATGTAGTTCCAGTTCTTCGAGGGCAGGGGAACCAGATAATAGCACCTCTATGGCAGTGTTATTCAGCATCCTGAGATGTTCAAGATGAAGGGCCTTGAGACTTGGAAAGGATACAGATTGAAGATTATCAAACCTGATATGACCATGAAGTTTCAGAGTCACCAATTTCTGACAGCAATAGAGGTTCTCCGGCAACCGAACTGGGAAATTGATATAAAATATAAGCTCCTCCACATTGCCCATAATTGCAGAAGAAGAAATCCATCTACTTAAATGGGACATCCATGCATTTACACAAGTAAAATCGTAACTTTGAGCTAAGCTGAGCCGGAATTTCAGAATCGATCGGTTATTACGATGAATAAAAAGCCTATCCATGAAATTCACAAAGTTCATCTTTCTTTCTTTATATGTAGATGGATTCATGTAATAAACCGATGTGTCATCATAAATGTCCAAAATGGTGACTGATTTCCACAGGTTTCTCCACCTTGTGGACAGAATGCTGGTAGCCACAGCACTTTTTGTTGGAAGAAACGAGAGCATGTAACAAAGAATGTCGTCACGCAATTCACTGATTACATCTTTATTCGCTTTTTCACAAAGATTTTGACAATTATCTCCTGAAGCTGTTTCTTCCATATCTTCAAAAGGGTAAGATCTGAAATTAATTATAGAATAGAAAATTCCCATGACTCTGAAGAGCAAATAAAAGATTATAAAATGAAAAAAAAGGCAACAAACAGAGAAAACAGTTAACTAGATATATAACAAGCAAGAACAACACCCAGATGAGAGAGCCGTCCAGGTTAAGGAAAATAAATGATTCCAACGCAAGCATGACTCAACCAAAAACCCTCAAAACAAAGCTCTGATTGAATGTATCTTATTAAGCAAGCTAACTGATATTTGAAGTCTCAGCACATGATTCATCAAGAATTTCAGGCTAGCTTCAACACGCAAGAAAAGAATTCGTAAATTGTTGGGAGTGGATATTATTCATAAACCTAATCCAAGAAAGTGATTAAAGGAGATAGAGTTCAAGAAATGATCAAGAGAATAAAAAGAATTAGAATAACAAGAAAAGAGTTAGAAAACCGAACCCAGATGAAATGAGATGAGTCGAGTCGAGTCGAGTCGAGTTGAGATATGATGAATGTGACTCGGCCTTTGTTCTTTCGAGATGCTCCACTACCCGCTAACTTGTGTTTATGCTCTTGTATATATATATACACATGCGTGTGTGCAAGTTTGCGTTCTTGAGAGCCTGATAGCCGAGAGACGACGAGGCTTGCATTCTTGAAAACAGATCAATAATTATAAATTAGTCCCTCAAGTCTTAATGCGATTTTCATATTCTCCGATTTTCATAAATTCAGCCTCTAAAGTATTTCCTTATTATCAATTAAGCTCTAAGACTTTTGTATTATCAATTTTATAATAAAAGTGATCTAGTTTAATCAATGTCATCCTTTCACCCATCTATTATTGGCAACAATAAAAAGATTCATTCCAGCTTGCATGTGATTACATACTGAGTGACAAACTATAAAATTAATTTACATAGTTAATCTAAAGTATTTTATATAGTGTTTTCCTAATTTTTATGTGCTTTTAAAATATTTTACTAAAAAGTTAATCTAAAGTATTTTATAATCAACTATTTTTTTTTATTTATTTAAAAATATGTTTAATTTGTAAAATTTGTAATATTTTTATGAATACTAATATAAAATCATCTAATAATTTCAATCATCTTGTTGCGACGGTGATTTTTTTACGCGCTTCACACCCGCCATCACCTAGATTTGGGGGGACAACGACACGCGGTGAAAATGGAAATGCTTTATAGCTGTAAAATTTACTACTCTAATTATTAGGAGTCCGCCACCTAGTATTAAGGTTATTAAGAACTTATTGGTCTGAGAGAGTCTAGGTAAGGGGACTTGTTGTGCAAGGGAAAGACGCATCACCCCCAGTGCACCCATACCTAAGGTAAAGCTGCATTGTTGTTTGATTGCTCTTCTAAGTTAAATTTTCTTACATTGCATTTTCAAAAACTATTTTTTTATTATCTATGGATATAATTTACAATGTAAATTTACACCGTAGCTACAAACCTTTTTTTATTTACGGATATACTTTACAATATAAATTTACACAGTAGTTAAAACTTTTTTTTTTCATGGATGTACTTTAGAATGTAAATTTACACCCTGATAAATAAAACAAAAATATTTATAATTATTTTTTTATATTTTGGCCAAATTACAACGGATAATCATAAATCGGTTACGATATCCAATTTTCGTTTTAAAACATGAAAAAGATATAATATATATTTTTTGTACAAAAAATATGATAAAAAACAAATCTTGGAATCCGGCCGTATGCACGAAAACAATACCCTTTTATTATTATTTTTTTGCATTTTTATATTTTTTAAATAAAATAAAGAAAAATAAATAAATAAATAAATAAAAATCATTGAGCTGACTGTCCAGCCCTGATGGGCCGGACTGACATCCCACTATACATGGGCTGGGCTGACAGTCCAGGTGGGTTGTCAACCCACTTCTTGTGGACTGGGCCACAACAAAATAAAAAAGAAAGAAATATTACTTTTAAATGATCATCAATATAAATTTTAATTTTAGAACTAAATTTTTATAAAAATAAAAGCCAAACAAAAAATAAAACAACAAAAACTAAAAGCTTAGATGCATAAATACAAAAACAAATATAAACATTATCCAAGAAGGACCGAAAAAACCAAAAGAATTATACAATAGCTAAAAGAGCTCGGGTTCCGTCCACCGTGCACTGTGACTCATGTGCACTGTGGACTGGACATTTGCCCTTCGTGCGTCGCGCGAGTATGTGCGCCTTTTTTTTCCCGCTTATAAACAGTGTAATGGCGATTTTGGCCCTGGTAATAGGACAAAATAGTGGTCAGCTGAGGGGTAAATAACGGCTGGGGTCAGGGGTGCGGGCGTAATTGCACGCGTCCGGACCGCCGCACCCCGTTATATTTTTTAAATATTTTTGAAATGGATAAAGACGGTTCTAGCCCCCAATAAGACAAAATCGATTATTTAAGGTCAGGGACAGAACGGTAACTAACAATTATTATTTATATATTTTCCAAAAACTGTCAGGCGCGTGCGGTTCACGCGGCCGACGATTTCCACCCTGACGCCCCTTTCAAGTGGCGTGTGTGGTATGATACGGTGGCCGGAAATGAGCTACCGGCGTCTAATACGGTGCGACTCCTCTTGGTCGTTCTCCCGGTGCGGCGCGTTTTGACACACGATGTCCGTGTACGCGGCGGAGGCCGGTTGAAGACGACGGCAACGTCTCTCTCTCTCCCTTGCACGTAACAGTCCAGGCGAGGACCCCGTTTTCACCCTTTGCAATTCGGTCCCTCAACCTTCAATTTCCTTTCCTGCACCTTTCACTTCTGTTACATGAGTTTTAATTTGCTGCAATTTGGTCCCTCCGGTTGAAATTAATTAAATGTGCACCTTTCACTTCGGTCCTGCAACTTTTGTTCTTCCGGATTAGGTCCAAATTCGTCATTAAATTCGGTACACAGGTTTGAATTTTTGCAATATTATCCTTGGATTGAAATTGATAATAAATGTGATTTTCATTTCAGCCCTTCAACTTTTGATTTATAATTTCAATCACCTGTTTAAATTTGTAATGCTTATCAAATAATTGTTACATTTTTCCTAATAATTTTATTTTCCATCGATTTTTTTTCCTTTGATTTATGTCTGCCACTTTCATTAATAATAATAATAATAATAATAATAATAATAATAATAATAATAATAATAATAATAATAGTTTTTTTTTCTTGCTTACTCTGTTGTTAATGTTTTTGAGTGTTTTTTCTTCTGTTAAAATTTTATAATTTTAATTGTTTTTGCAATAATAGTAATAGTCATTTTATATCTAATATTATTGGGGATAAAAGACAACTCAAGAACAAAAAATAGACAAATTTACGTAGGTTACCTACAATTAAAAAACCGATACAGGTCTCATTTGTCTCGATTACACTGTTCCTTTTAAACGGCAGACAAGTCATTATTATATGTTTTAATATTTATTGCATGTTATCGCCTAAAAATATATAAAGAGATAAAAAAAAATGACCTCGGATTTTTTGCAAGAAAAAAAATTAATATCAACATTCTTAAATACATTTAATATAATAATATGAATAATAAATCTTATAAAAATTGTCTTCGAATTTTAATTTTGTGCTCTTTTGTTGAAGTGTATTTTTGAAAAAAAAATTGGATTTGTAATATTTAAAATCTAATATTACCCGGGGAAAAATACAACTCAGAAAAACAAAAGGTTAACAAATTTGCCTAGATTATATACAATGAAAAAATATATTAGGCACTTTCTGTTTCGACTACACTGTTCTTTTTAGACAGCAAATAAGTAATTATAGGACGCACAAAATATATATTCCTTTTTTGAAAAATATTGCAATTTTTTATTTATAATGTATCAAATCTAATATTACCGGGGAAAAAAGGCAACTCATATTGTTTTTTTTTAACAAATTTACCTAGGTTATCTATAATTAAAAAATATAAAAATCACTTCCCATTTCGATCACACTATATAATATGTGAGACTAAGTATATGTGTTTAATATTTATTTCATATTATCGCCTACAAATATATAAAGAGAGAAAAAAATGACCTACAATTTCTTGAAAAAAAAATTAATATCGGTATTCTTAAAGATATTTAATATAATAATATGATGAATAAATCTTATAAAAAAAATTTGGCTTTGAATTTAAATTTATATATTTAGACCCTTTGTTTGTTTCTTTTAAGAAACGGTGACCTTTTTTTCACATGTATTTTTGATTTTTTACTGTCCAACTCAGTTGTTCTTTTTTAAACGGGTTTCTTTTGTTGTTTTAGTTTTTTTAACCAGAGTATCCGTGACAACAATTTTTCTAACAAATTTTATCAAAAGTTTTTTTTATCAATACCAATATTCAATCACATTTTGGTTAAAAAAAACCATTTTTAACATATTTTATCAATTATAATTATACTAATTAAATATTACAATAACAAAATACAACATTTATAAAATCAATTAATTTTCTACATAGATAAAAATGCCCAGCGAAGCGGGCTAATCAGCTCGTTAATACTAAATAAAAATTAAAAGAATAAGGGTTGAAATGAAAAAAAGAATATGTAATTAATTTTAATTGAATGACAAAACTGCAACAAATCAAAACCTTGGGACCGAAAAAAATAAAGGGATTTCTAAAAACAAAATGTTGTGTAATTTTTTTTTAAAGAATAATAACCAAAATGAAAAGTACTATATATGACTGATTTCAATTGGAGAAAAAATTGAAACAAATTAAAAGCATTACACTGAAAAAAATTAAAAAAAAATCAAAAGAATAAGGATTGAAATGAAAAGCAATATATATGATCAATTTCAATTGAAGTGCACAATTGAAAACAATAAAAATTTCCATTGAAAAAATAAGGAAGAAAAAATTTCAAAAGACCAGGGATTGAAATAAAAGATCTGTAGTTTCATTTCGATTCTCAATCTTTTAATATCCATATTTGTGTGAAATGCTTAATATATTTGGTATCAAAATTATGATTTTATTTCAATTTTATTCGTCAATGAAAATTCATTATAGATTTGAGTTTCATCTCGGTTCACAAACTTTTAATTTCCGGCTTTGTTTGGTATCAAAGTTTAACTTTTGATTATTTTTGTACTTTAAATGAAATTTAATATACATTTAGTTTTCAATTCGACTCTTATACTTTTAATCTTTGATTTTATTTTAATTCATTTATATATATACATTTTTTTCTTTATTTTTAAAATGGTTGTTGTTTTTGTCCATGCTTATATGTATATACTCTTGATTTTTGTTTTTAATTTTTATGATTTCCTCTTTTATTAAGTTTTTTTTTGAATTTAATGTTTAATTTTTAATTTGTGTTGATAATCATTTTAAGTGTTAAAATTTCTAATTATTATAGGTAAGACATTCAAAATAATAATAATGATTATTTGTAAGTTTTTTTTTATTATAAATATGTGGGACTAATTATATATTTTGATATTTGCTTTATATATATATATATATATATATATATATATATATATATATATATATATATATAAACTTATTTGTTTTTTTGAAAATAAAATCATAATTTACTATCAGTGTAATAAAATACATTTAATATAATAATATAAAGAATAAATCTTATACAATTAAAAAAATATTTGTTTTTTTAATAATAATTATGGTGTCATTGATAATATGACAAATAATAATTAGAAAATTAATTATGTATATAATATTTATAATGAAAACTTCAGTAATTGTGAAAAATATTCATTGGTCAATGTTGTCTTTGTGAAAAAGAACTTATGTTTTTTTTTTTGTATGATATTTCAGATTTCATATCACATAAAAAAAAAATATAAAACCACACATCGATAAAACAGGTAGAAACAAAATTGCCTTGTGTTTCGCCATAGCTAGCACCAAATTTTTTAACATGTCAAAAAATTGTTAATGATCCTCAATTTTTTTACAATTGCTATACATCTAAGCTAAATAATCAACTTAAATTTTTTAAGATTATGTAGTTTTTATATGTATTTATTTTACTATGGATAGGACATTTAGAATTGATAATAATTATTTTTAGGATTTTTCCTTAAAAAATAGGTGAGACTAATTATATATTGTGATATATTTTTGATATGAACGTCTTAAAATATATGTAACAAATTGAATTGACTGTTCTTTTATAAATCTCACATTAATTTAATCTCAGTTTTCTAAAATACTTCTTAATATAATAATATAAAGAAGAAATGTGGAAAAATAATCTATGGTGAATTTTAGCAGTTGTATTTTTTGCTATCTATCAATTAATTTATTCATCAAATAGTTAAAACATGCCAACAAACAATTACTATGTTGCAAGGAACAAATAATATAACTTTAGTCAATTTGATTAATTACAATTTTGTTATTTAACAATTAAATTATTACCCAAATAGTTAAAACAAAACCGCCAATAAAATTATTTATTGTGTAAAATAAATCACTCATCTGTGCAAAAATTCATCTATTGTAATTTTATGATTTGCTAATGACATCATTCATGAAACAAGTAAAGCATACATAACAATTAATCAATTATGTTACACGGAGCATGTGGCTCATTTTTATAAAAATTTATCGATTCCAATTGTACAATCTATCAATTAAATAATTAGTAAAATATTTTTAATAGTAACAACATTCAATCACTTTTAAATAGAAAAAAAAACAATCATTTCTAACAAATTTATTAATCAAAATTTTACTCATTAAATATTAAATTAACCAATTCCAACACGCATAAACATCAAAAAGTCAAGTTAGCTCGTATATATATAATACAGCATCAAGTAAAAAGCTTGAAAAAAAAATAAAAATCATATCGTTATAATTATAAAAAAGAAAACGTTAATCCAATTAAAATTGACAACACCAGATGACTGACGGCGTCAAGTAGGCTCGAAGTGCCAAGAGGAGTGAGGATTTTGTTTTGATTAAAACCTTAAACCCCTCTAAAACCCTAATCCTAATTTCTTCTTCCGAGTCCCTTCGATTAACCCAGAAAACTACCACTCACTCTCTCCTTCACTATATTCACTAAATTCCGGACTTCCCCTAAATGGCAACACTTTTCTCTTCGCTCGTAAGCAGAACCCAAAACCTGGTAGCAAATGCAATCATGAGAAGATCATACTTCAAAAAGGCAACAACTCAAAGGAACAACCTTTATTCTAGAATCAGCCCATTTGGTGACCCACGTATCAGCCTGGCTCCAGTGCTTGATCAGTGGGCTGAAGAGGGCAAGAAAATTAAAGACTACGAGCTTCGAACAATTGTTAAAGGCCTTCGTGCGCGCAAACGATTTAAACAAGCTCTTGAGGTTAGTGACCAATGAGTTACTGGAATTTTATACCGTGCAACTAATACCCTTGTTTGATTGAAGAGAAATTTGGGGGAAAGAGAGGAAAATAAATGTGGGTTCTGTGTTTTAGAAATGGATAATTATTACTGAGTTTGGTGCTTTGTGCTACTTTTTTTTTAATTATGTCCATTGTTGAATTTGCTAACGGGGAAATGTAGAGAAAAACTGAAATATTTGTGTGTTTTTCATGCTTGTTGGGTTCAGTTTGATTAGAACCAGGTAGCTTTTGACTTCTACTGCTCTCAATAAATGAATGGACAAATAACAAGTTGAATTTCGTTAAGTTGGAACTTGGGAGAAGGAGTTTTTGGGATTGAGCAACTTGAGTGATGGCTCATTTGGCCTTGTTCTTAACTAAGGCCCATGTTTTCTCTAGAAATGTGGAAAATGAAAAGGGGAAGCTCAATCTGATATCTAATGCCGGTTTATGCCTTCAGACTGGCGATAATGATGCTAAATAAAAATCTAGAAAGCAGCTCTAAGATGAAATAAAGCAAATATATTCAAAAAATTTTTCTTTCTAGTAGCTGTAATGGAACTACATTTTTTGCTACAAGTGTTTTTGCCGATCTCATTCTAGTTCAATACTAACGAGTCACCGAATAGGCCTTAGCATTCTTAAAAATGCCATCACTCTGTTTCTTCCTGCTTAAATCGGATCTTAGGAAGTAGCACTAGAAAGCCATTCTATTCCATCATTTTTTGTATGAATTGGCTGTTCTCAGATCTTCAACCAGTGACCTCTTTGTTAAGCCTGTGCATGATATCTCTTCATGGACATTGTAATCCATCAAATGAGGGGAATTGCTGAGCGTAGATCTTGATGCGCTGATGTAAGAATTCCAAGCAACCACCCAGGCATGATTCTTGTTTGCAGATCAGGCTTAAACTTAGAAACTATTTGGTGAATCCCTGCTAAACCAAGTGTTGTATTAGTCTTTTGCATTATCGTAGTTTTTTCTATCTGATGCATGGGAAATGGAGGGATTTATCCTCATGGAGCTGATCTTGGTGGTACTGAAATTTCTTAGATATCAGAGCTTGTTTAAAAGCAATCATCATCATCATAATTAGTGTGTTTGTATATACGTTGTAGTTTTATCTATTTGATGCTGTGAACCTCTCTTGTGAATCGGTGTACCAAATACCAAAGCCCTGTGTTTGTTGGAATTATTGTGCCTCTTACCAACCACCACTATTAAACATAGGGAAAAGAGGAACTTTTGAAGTGCTCTGTGTTCACCTTCTCTTCTCATTTCATATTCATTCAATTTCTCAAACTCTTGCTTGAACATATTATCACGCCAATATCTGAATATTTCTCTTGTATCGAAGACCTGAATGTTAAAGTTTTCTTAGTGCCAGGTAATGTCGGAATCTTGACTGGCACTTTCAGGTATAAGGCTCAACATCTCTTAATATTTTTTGTGTGGATTCTGGTCTGTGCAGGTTTCTCAGTGGATGAGTAGCAATGAACTCTTCAATTTCTCACCATCTGACCATGCTGTGCGGCTGGATCTGATTGGCAAAGTTAATGGACTGGAATCTGCCGAGAGCTACTTCAAAAACTTGGATGAAAAGGATAAAGTTGACAAAACATATGGTGCTCTTTTGAACTGTTATGTCAGAAGTGGTCTTGTTGACAAGTCCCTTTCCCATGTGCAGAAGATGAAGGAGCTAGGATTTGTTTCCACTGCTTTGAACTACAATGACCTCATGTGCCTCTATGTGAAAACTGGCCTGCTAGAGAAAGTCCCCGATGTGCTTTCAGATATGAAGGAGAATGGCATTTCCCCTGACCTTTTCAGCTACAGAATTTGCTTGAAATCTTACGCGGAAAGATCTGAAATTGATAACGTGGAGAAAATTCTTCGAGAAATGGAGAGCCAGTCACACATCTCCATGGACTGGATAACATTTGCTACAGTAGCCAATATCTATCTAAAAGCAGGTCTGAAAGAGAAAGCACTTCTCTACTTGAAAAAATGTGAAGAGAAGGTTAATAAAAATGCACTTGGCTACAATCATTTGATATCGCTCTATGCAAGTCTTGGGAACAAGGATGAGATGATGAGGTCGTGGGAGCTTGCGAAAGCCAACTGCAAGAAGCAACTCAATAGAGATTATATAATCATTTTAGGATGTCTAGTCAAGCTTGGTCACCTTGAAGAAGCTGAGAAATTACTGCAGGACTGGGAATCGTCTTGCCAATATTATGATTTTCAAGTTCCAAATGTCGTCCTCATCGGGTATTCGCGGAAAGGCTTACCTGAAAAAGCTGAAGCAATGCTTCAAGACATAATAGAAAAACAAAAGATGAAAAATCCAAGTAGCTGGTCTATTATTGCAGCAGGGTACATGGATAAACAAAATATGGAAAAGGCTTTTGAATGCATGAAAGAAGCTCTGGCTGCAGAGACAGAAAATAAAGGGTGGAGACCGAAACCTGCAATGATATCTAACATATTGAATTGGGTTGGTGATAACGTGGACGCCCAAGAAGTAGAAGCATTTGTGGGCTTGTTGGAGACTAAGGTCCCAAAAAGCAGGGAAATGTATCACGCGCTTCTCAAGTCGTATATCAGATGTGGGAAAAAAGTGGATGGACTTTTAGAGAGCATGAAAGCTGCTGATAATATAGATGATGATGATGATGAAACAGAGAGAATTCTTAGCTCAAGACAGCAAGTATAGCGATTGAATCGCTCGATTTTATTGTTTCTCCCAAAATTCTTACACCAATGTTGCTGGAGATGCTGCCAAATCCTGGCAAGGTGCATGTGCACATTCAACCAAGTAGTGAAAAGGGCTTTCAAATTTGTGGAGAAATATTTGAATCATATCTCTTCCCCTCGAAATTAATCCACGGGAAATTATCTGGTTAATATTGAAAATAGTTAGCAGTCAAAAATGTTGATCCCCACAAACACTTGCTCTAATATTTTCATGGTTTTAGGCTTCTTATAGATAAAAACAACACCCACAATGAAATGGGCTTCATTAGTTTTCAGTTGGTTTAGGCCCACTTTCCTTTTTCTTTCTTTTTTTTTTAATTATATTAGATTGGACTGCATTGAAAAAAAAGTCGTTGGGCTGGAGGCAGTTTTTTTTTCTTTTCTGGTCCTCTTATTTTAATTAGAATCCAAACAGGGCACTATCTAGATCGAGTTCACTCAGCCAGAATCTACTTCATAAATCTCTCTTTTCTTCCACTGAGCCGAAAACCCACGGGGGTAGGGAAAAAAATGGCCAAAGATCAAAACGGCGCCGCGTCCGATAGCGGTGGCGACGTCGTAGAAAACAGCAGAAAATCGAAAAGACAAATCCCGACAGCAAAATCCCTGAATCCGAATCACATAGAAGGAGGAAATCGCGAGATAGCATCGATTCCGAGTCGGAGTCAGAGTACGAAGACACCAAACGCTCAAAAACGAAGCGAAAGTCACGGAAACGGCACAGAAGTAGAAGAAGCTCGGATTCGGAGTCGGAATCAGAGTCGGATTATTCGAGTGAGAGTGAAGACTCCGAGAGGAGGAGAAGAAAGAGGAAGGAGAGGAAGAGAAGGGAAAGAGAGGAAGAGAAGGAAAGGAAAAGGAGGAAAAGAGAGAAAGAAAAGAAGAGGGAAAGGAAGGAGAAAGAAAAGAAAAAGAAGGAGAAAGGGAAAACGGGAGCGGTTACTAATTCATGGGGCAAGTATGGGATTATTAGAGAAACTGATATGTGGTATGCTTCTTTTTTTTTTAAATAAAAATAATGTTTTTTTAATATATATTTATTTGTATTTTTGAAGATGCAGTATTATTCTGTGTTGTGGGTGCAGAAGTAGATGAAATTTGAATAACAATAATTTTAGGGTTTGGAAATGGGAAATTAGATCACTGTAGCAAGTTAGTAGAGGTAGGATGTATAGGCGTATCGAGTTGGATTTTTCAGGTTCGCTTCAATTAATTAAGAGTTTGGGCTTGCTTGCTAGCTCGCTCTTCGAATTTTAGTACTTTCCCTTACTCTTCTTCTTCTTTGCTTGTCTGGGTGCGATGGATTATATTTTTTAAGGGAAAAATAGTTGAAATGAGAAGCCTGAAATCACAGTAACTTAGTATCAGGGTCATATTGAGGCCTATAGAATTGAGCTGTTTATGTTTCTGCATCTTCAGTTGTTGAGATTTCGTCTGACGGGAAGGGATTGGGTAATGAATGTGTAGTTGAATTTTGTCATTGACGCTTTTTCGCTCTGAAATTGTGAAAACTTTGCTTATTTTATGCCGCTCGTTTGTTTTATTGACGGCAAATTCATTAATGGGAATATGTTGAAGTTTGAATATTTGATGCCAACAGTTATTTTGGTGATGGTAATACAAAACCTTCATTTTGCAAACCCTGGACCTTTTGTACTTAATCTTTACAAGAATCTATATGGATTTTTTTTCACATGAGGATTTGTACTTCAAATTTGATTGGATTCTAGGTTTTGTATCTTCTGTTTCTAAATCTTTCATCTTGTGCTTAAAACCATTGGTTGGGAATTATTAGCTTGCCCTTGGATCAACCTTGTTTTCAAATGTTCACGCTCCATTTAATAAATTAGGGTAGACAATAAGAGACCTAGGTTCTCGGGAATGCTAAATTAGTGGTTGAGAGTAAATTGACATGTCAAGAAAGTTTCCTCAATTCATCTTCCATTTTGTTGACATGTTAGGAATGATTCCTTGATTCTTCTTCCATGTTGCTTCCCGTGTTCTGCTGTTTCTTAAGCTTCATTCCGAGTTTGAGGTTGCTGTGATGTTATTAATATTGTTTCAATATCACTCCTGTTTTCCTGTCAAATCATATTGTCTAGTAAATTCTATACTTGATTAAGATTATATCCTTCTTTTGCATAACTATACCCCATTAATCTTATACATTAATCTATATTTTGTAGGAATAAACGACCTGAGTTTACTGCATGGCTGGCAGAAGTGAAACAGGTATATGTTTTATGATTTTTCTATTATCCCATGCTATGTTATATATATGGGAGGTGGGTTGGGATTGATTGAAACTTGAAATTAATGATGTTAGTTCTGCTGAGTTTTTATATTTTGTTTATCCTACTCCTTTTGACCATGCTATTTGGAGCTATAGGTCATGTTTTAATTGTTTGGATCTCTTTAAAGGTGAATCTAGAAAGCCTGCCAAACTGGGAAGAGAAGCAAATGTTCAAACAGTAAGTACATAAAAAATTCTTGATTCCATGCATTTCTTTCATCAGAGAAACAACTGATGAAATATAGTTTAGTATGCAGCTTTGATGCAACTTTCCAACTGAAACTGTCTTACTTTCTTAGAATTAATGATTTTACAGATTCATGGAGGATCACAACACGGCAACTTTTCCTTCCAAAAAGTATGTATCTTTATGTATCTTTTCTGATAGCACATGGATGCTTATACACTCTCTTCAGTTGTGTTACTCCTTATAAGGAACTTTGAATGTTTCCATTATGAAAATAATACAAGGGCAATAAAGTTACTAGGTAAAAAGGAAAAAGATTGCGTGGGATTGGTGAATGGTCTATTCCTGCTGCTAACTTAAAGTAAGTTAAAACCATGAGAAACTGTTACTGTATTAGTTAGATTTTATGTAGGAACGAAGCAGCTAGAAGATACCGAGAAACTTCTAATGCAGTGTCCCCTGTTTGATAATGTACTTCTCAACTGTAGAGTGGATAGCATTAAAATAGGGTGAATTAATGCTTTCCATATCATTACAAAGAATTGCTCCATTTTTGTGATTTCAGATATTATAACCTTGATGCCTATTACCATCATAAAATGGAAAAGGAATTGAAGAAAGGTATCAAGAAGGTCATGGCGGCATCAGAGCGAACTGTATTTAATGATGAAGAACAGCGTCGGTATGTCAACCTGCACAATCTCAGTCAATTAAATTGAAAGGGATCTGACATTCAAGTTTTGTTGCAGTTTTCATAGCTTGTTACATCTAAACGCTATTTGATTTATATACTATCAGACTTGCTGCTGCTATCCTTCTAAGAATCAATTTTCCATACACATGCATCATTCCCTATTCTTTCTTATTGCTCTTAAACTTGATTCTGAGAATCCTTCTTGGTCACCTGTTTTCTTTCCTCACCTTTCACTTTCTTTAGATTTGAATATGTGGAAATTTTCTATAGAATGTTAATTTTTGTGTATTGAGCCAATGATTTAATATGACAGATTTTATAATTGTAAATATGTTCTGTATGTTCTATTTTGTTGCTGAACTAGTCCGAAATGGCTATACTTTCTGAGGTTCTTTAAGCTGATCAGCTAATATTTACTACAGGCCTCAAACTAAATAAAGAAATACATCTGTAATTCCACACTAAGTAAATTTCAAGCAGTTATGAACTGCTGAAATGCAGAACATAAGAAAAAAATTACATTGATTGTCTTTCATGTTTTGTACCAATATTGGTTTCGTTCACTGAAAACTATGAGGGGTTTTTTTTTACACACATTGTCCTCCCCCCGAACAATTCTCATTCATTTCTTGCAGGCAAGAACAATTGCGAGAACGTGAAAAGCAAAAAGAAGCAGAGGTGGAAGCTTTAAAGTGTTCTATGCAGAGTGGAATGGTTAGCTTCCCTTTCCCTTTCTAATGATGGATTATTTGTTAAAATCTAGATGTCCTATGTAATTATGCTTGTCTCATCGTCTTGATTTGAATAGGCACAAGCAATGAAAGACCAAGCCCGGCTGAGAGAAGAGATGGCTTACCAGTACAAGCTTGGCAATTTTGAGGTGATGATAACAATCTTCTTTGTCTTAGCTGTTCAGTTAACTTGCTCTCCAGCCTATCATTGACAAGTCACATTACATTTATAGGCTGCGGCTGCCATTCAAAGAAGGTTGGACCCAGATGTTGCCATGTGAGTCTACAAGCCTTAAAGTGAAACCCTAAACTATTACAGATTCATGTAGTTCTGATCTTATAAACAAGCACATGGATCCTGGCCACCATCAAGCTGCCAAAGATATATCACTTCTGGTGTTGATATTGATGCTTGACCGCCAAGGAAAACAAATGGATCTGCTTAATGTTTTGGGGCTTAGGCATTTGTGTTTCTCATCATCTATGACTTCCAGTTTTTGCAGCTCCTTAGGAATGGTTTATTTAGCTGCCATTGTATTAGCGGTAATGTTAATTCTAATTTTTTTATACATTGCAAAAGTTCCTACCGCATGCCATCTTTGTGCAACAAACTGTGTCAACCTTTGAGACTGGTTTAAATTTCTAAGCTTCTTGCAGAGCGCAATAAATTAAATAGTGGAGACTACAATTCCTCTGAGTTCCTTTCCTCCAAAGTTGTCAATTCTGTTTGTTCCTGCCATAACAGCTGGAACGTTTTGTCTTGTTAAAAAAAACGAGATGAAACAGCGTTGTTTTTGTCTCGGTTTTAATTCCGGTCTGTTCTGGAAATTCCGGTCAAATTCTGGCCGGAGAGTCTCGGTATCGTTCCGGGTGTGCTGTTCTGGCCTTAAAATCCTTTTTATTTTGATTAACTTAGGATTTTTTTTTCTAATTTTGAGATTATGTTTGTTTGACTTTGTGTTTATATTGTATAATTTAAAGTTAATTTATTTTGAATTTTAATTATACTTGTTAAATTAATATTTTAATTATATATATATATATATATATAATTAATTATATATTAACATTACAAATATTCTAAAATTGAAATGTTTTGTTTCAATAGAAAAGCGGGAACGCTGAAATATTCTAAAATTGAAATGTTTTGTTTCAATAGAAAAACAGGAATGATGACCAAATAATATTGACAACTTGCTTTTCTCCACAAGCAGCATATTTTTCCAGCGTCAGGGATGCTTTTATTCCATGAAAGGTACCAGTGACTTTAAAAGTTATATGGGAACATACTAGGGTTTATGACCAGGTGTATATTAAGATTCTACGTGACTTTTGAGATCGTAAATGTATTAAAATGATATTTTTTATTTTTTAAAAATTATTTTGATAAAAATATTAAAAAATTAAAATAAAAAATTGTTTTTTATATTTTAAAAAAAAACAATATGAAAGAGGGTGTTATTACTTGTTAGGGTAGTATTGTGTCTCAGATCCAAAGTGGAGGGAGAGGGAAGGCTCTCTGAACCTGCCAGCCCAAACCGTATAACCACACATCAATTTTTCATTCCTTGGTAAAAAAAAAGTTCATGATTAGATAAACACTATCAATTTTCTCGATCGATGCATTTATAGACTAAATAATAATAATAATAATAATAATAATAATAAAAAAAGCCCATCTTAGTCCATAGAATGAAAACATAAAAAAAATAAAAATTTGAGCATGGGATCTTGGTTCATGGACTTTTTGGTAGCCGTGGTGGGAACGGGGATGGTCCAAAAAATAAAGAAAACAAAAGCTAAGCTCTAAAGCAGAGCCGATTGATCAGGAGCGTCCATATCAAAAGCCACAAGACATGGATTCTGTGAAAGCTTTGATCTCTACGAAAACATATCGATAGTGTCTTTGTCTTAAAACCAAAACCAAAATTATTAAACTACTGTTAAAATTTATTCCAAATCTAAAACAATCCCGGTTTTGGCTTCCACTCTACTGTCCCTTCCCTTCTCTCTCACTAAACAATACTTTCCCTTTACTCTCTCTACCCCTACTTCCCCTCTCTAGTTCTTGAACATTGAGAGATAAGAGAGCAAGCGATACGTACATACAGTGGCAGTGTATAGAGAGAGAGATGAGAGGACCTTTAGGGGCAGTGATAGGGAGGTACCCTTCAAGTGATGGGAGTACTCAAGTTGGTGGAATCATTAGACACAACAGGAAATGTCGAGATGTTGCATTTCTTGTTATTTTCATAGCATTCTGGGTTGCTATGATTGTTAACTCTAGCTTTGGATTCAACAAAGGAAACCCTTTAAGGCAAGTATCTTTTTTTAGCTCACTTCGAAAACCCAAATGGGGTATCTTTATTTTCTTTCGTAATTTTTGCTTGTTTGTGATTTTTATGTTAAGATTTTTTTTCCTCTTAAATGGGATCTCTTTTTTAGCATCTGTTAGTTTAAATTTATTAAATTTGTTATTTTAGCTGTGTTTTTAAGAAAAGAAAAAAAAAGGAGCTATGGATTTGCTCCTATTATCTGTAAAGTGACTGAGTAGTCTTTATTTTCATGTAAAATTTAGTGCTTTCATATGTTACGCTGGTCTCTCTCTCTCTTCCTCACTTTGTTTTTTCTTTTTTATTGTTTCTGTTTGGTTGCAAAAAAAATTATTGAAGTAAAAATTGAAAATTTGGAATGCCAACCCAAGTTTGAATGAAAATCTCTCTTAAATTTTGGTCAAGTGGTTTTGTATTTTACAGGTCAATAGAGGTTTTCACTTTTCTAGTGCCAAATTAGAGCTCTAGACTGCGAGATAAGGATATAGATTAATTAAATTTCCCACTGAAGGTATTGGTAACTTATAATACATGTTTTTTAGTAGCAAACGATACAGTACATCACAATGACTGGTGACTACTTCAAATCTTTGCATTTACTGAATGTAAATTTTGACTACATTAAGCATCCTTTTGCTTCGATATATATTTTTTTTCATCTACATTATTGCTCCTTGCTTTTCATCATTATGATTGCTTGTGCTATGGCTTATCAGGCTTACTTATGGGCTGGACTACAAAGGAAATGTTTGTGGTGACAGACATGCACATCCTGGTCTTCGTGAACTGGAGCTTACATATTGGTTAAATCCTAACCAGGTCTATCTTAGTGGTTTGAAGAACAGCCAATTCAAGTTGGCCGATGCTCGGAGCATATGCTTGTTGGACTGTCCCATTCCCTCAGAAGATGCACTTAACTGGGTGTGTGATTATCCAGAAGGAGAAATCCGTCTCTCGGTGGATGATTGGATTGATAGGAACTATGACTATTTTGAGTTCCTCACTCCTGAAATGAGAAACACCTCTCTTCAACTTCAGGGTCCCTGTTACCCTGTGATATTCCCAAGTGTAAATGGTAAGTAAACTATATTTTGTTTGTGAGGCATAACTTTCTGAAGTACTATCACCTGGATATTAGGGGTGTAACTATGTTGATTGATGACAGGCATATTGCTTCTTACCTTCAGTTTTTTGTTGTAAAATTGTGTATATGTAATCTCAGTTTATTGGAGATGCCAATATGTTGCTCGCGCATCAAATGTATCTTTGCGACATTGGCAGCAAATGGGTGGAGTGAACATCAACGAGGACATTATAATAGACAAATCCATTCACAGGTCCATCAATGCTCGGTCATCAGTGTTGAAGGTTAGGGGACTTTCGCCCACATTGCTTCTTTAGAATGATTATACCAGTGGATAAGTGAATTATATTTCTTTATTCCTCTCTCTCTGTGTCATATGCATACATTGTTTTCCCATGGAGACAACTATACATGTTGGATTTCTGCTGTCAAAACTCATCATTTATATTTTGTATGCAGAGATATGTGGCTGACATTGGAAAGTCCTGGCCAGTATTGATTGTTTGTGGTGGACTCTTGCCACTATTTGTATCAGTGATATGGCTACTGCTGATTCGGCATTTTGTTGCTGCAATGCCTTGGATAACAGTTGCCCTTTTTAATATTCTCATTATTGCCGTAACAATGTTTTACTACCTCAAAGGTTAGCACCAATGCTTTATGATTCAGCATTTTGTTGCCATTAGGGTTCCATTATGAGGGTGAATTTAGAAAAACTTGGAATCATTTATATAGCCAATTCTTTTTATGTAGTAGAGTAGCACTGTTTGGCTTGACCAATAAGATAAAAAGTTCCTTTTCTTTCTACAATATTAAAATAACATAAGGATGTCCCTGTTTGGGGCTGTGGCTGTTCTGCTAACTTTACTCCTCTTGTTGGTGAAGTATTTCTTCCTAAGTTCTTAAACAAAGAGTTTCCTTTTTGCCCTTTTCTGTTCAGCATTGATTGACACCCGAGTTCTAAAAGTTTAGTTTTCTGTAGCAAACTTATTTTAGTATCAATGGTCCCAAGTATTGTGACAGAAGTTTCCTTGTACACCTGAATGTGGCAATAATTATTGTAGAGATGTTAACCTGAGTTTATTCTGCTTTTTGTCTACTTTAGCTGGATGGATTGGGAATGATGCGATCTCCCCTATCATCGGTGCACATGATCCGTACTACCATGTGTTTGGACGGGTGGGTTTCCTCATTAATGAGCATATGATTCTCTCTCTCTCTCTCTCTCTCTCTCTAAGATCATGATTTGCTGTGGTTTTTCCATTTGCATGTGTCATGTTATTTACTCAAGTGATTTGCATCTTTCAGGAGCAAAATCATCTCCATGCTGCTGCTGTTCTGATGACTTTTATAATGGTTGTTTCCATCCTGGCATCAGTTGCCATAGTCCACCGCATCCTCATGGCTACATCTGTCCTCAAGGCTAGTATATTTCTAACTTGAAAAGTATAATAATGAACAAATGGTTTCTAGAAACTTATGATTTATGGAAGACTCACAGTTGTCGGCCCATTCAATGGTAATGCTATATTGTAGTGCTCCAACCTCAATAACTTTATAATCTGGTAAATCTAATTTAGGGAAGTTTTGAAGATGTATTTTCATTTTAATGGTGGTCCATTCCTGAACTTGATTATAGTGATACAGCCAACCAGAGCACAGCTTAATTCTTATTCTCTTGCTGGGAACTTATGAATGCAATTATGCTTTGCCCTTGCAAGTGTTAGGAATGCCTGATTGTTAAAACACCTTTCTTGACTAGATTACCTTTCAGTTCATCCGCATCTTGGATTCCAGTGAAACATGGTGCCAAATTAAGATATACAACTACTATCAACTACTAGACTACCAAGATATGCTCAATAGATGTGCGGCACTTGGATGATCAATAATTCTAAATCACAAGACTATATCTAGTACCTAGAAATCCATGCTCTAGAATTAGAAAATTTCTCAGGATTGCTTCTTTTGCAGATGGTGTGCCTAAGCATATGACAATGTTTCTTTTTTTCTTCATTGAAAAGTGAGAATACAACTTTCTAAATGATGTAATTGTGCTGAGCTATATCTTCAGGCACAATTTGGTATTCATTATTGATCAACCATAGAACAGGTTGAAGCAATTCTTAATAAATGAAGTATTCTTTTAATCTGTATACAGGTTGCTGCAAAGATCATAGGAGAAGTTCAAGCACTCATAATCTTTCCAGTGATGCCATATGCTATCCTTGGAATCTTTTATATGTTCTGGTTTGGAGCTGCATTCTATTTGTTTAGTTCCGGCCAGATTGTCCAGAACAATTGCAGCTCCAATTGCTGTGCATATGATCTTGCATCAAAAAGGGTCAACTGTGATCGTTGCTGTGGTTATAGTATCCATTATACTCCTCACATATCAATTGCAATTTTTTTCCACCTATTTGGTTGTTACTGGGCCACCCAATTCTTTATAGCATGCTCTTCTACTGTGATTGCGGGTTCTGTTGCCTCGTATTATTGGGCTCGTGGTGAGACATCGGTAAGGCACTAAATCATATATCTAGTATTGAAAATTATGCAAGAATCGATTATATGAATTCATCAAATCCATGAAATGCTTGTGATATATGTTTTTTGTGGGATGGTCTCATTCTGACACCGCCTTATTGCGACCACTTTGGACTTGATTGCTTTCAGTATCCATAAAAATAGGAATAGTTTATTAATGTTTGCATAATAATAAAGCATTTTCTGTTCATCAAAAGCTGCAATTGTCAGTTGTTATGGGTACATGACCTACATTGTATTCCAGTTTGTATACGGAGAGAAGTGGGATGCAGACTAACTGGTGCTTCTAGATATTTTTTACTTCATCTGTTTTGGACCTACACTGAATTTTTCCACCTTACTATTCCTTGGATTTCAACTATTGGATGTATGCCATGTAAACTCTTTCCCTGTGTGCATTCAGAAGGCAGACACCTATGTAGCTTGGATACTTTGGTATGTGCAAATTGTACTGATTGACTTGAAACACTCATTAGGTACTACACAGTAGCTTTCTTATATTCAGATTGAATTCCTGCTGCTACACTACTCTGTTATATTCATAGTGAAGTTCCTGCCCATAGGGTGGCCTGATGACTGAATTTAGCTAGCTTTTTCCATCAAAAGTGAAGCAGTTGCAGCAGCTTTTTCCATTCTGTTCATTAGTTAACTAATCTGGATGTACTTATATTTGATATTTTGCAAATTATGCTACCTGAGCAGAATTTTTTAAGCTGTTTATTTTTCGCAATGCAGCCAGAGATTCCATTCCTCCCTGTTTTTTCCTCTATGAAGCAGCTTATACGGTACAGCCTTGGTTCTGTGGCTCTTGGCTCCCTGGTGTTGCCATTTGTGGAATCTGTTCGCTTCATGCTTGATTCAATTCGTCGCAAACTGAAAGTTGCTAATACTACTCCTGAAGGTTGTATGGGAAAGACAACATATCACACCTCTCGGTCTTGTTTTCAGTGTATTGAGTGGATCATAAGATCTGTGAACCGCAATGCTTATATAATGGTAACGTTCAAGACTATCAATTCTCATATCTATGTCTTGCATTGCTGCTTGGGTATATTTTGTAAGATATGCCCCGTTAAGTCATGGTAATCTAATATGGCAATGGCACTTGCCATTTGCAGTACAGTCCCCAATCATGTCCTTATTGAAGGATGAATAAGGATATCCATTGGTGTTCCAAATACTTTGCCTATTTTTATTTATTTAAAAAAACTCCGGAATGGAATCAGTTGTTTTCTCTTATTGGCCAGTCACACAATTGTCACCATGTCATCATACATTTTTTTACTCCCAGAATTTATTCAGGACTCATTGTCTGTTCAAGCATGGTTCTTTAGTTGATCCATATGCTGCTTTTCATCTTATGCTTTTTGAATTTCACTGTTTATCCATTGTTTTCATGACTTCTGCAGATAGCTATAACAGGTAAAAGCTTCTGCAGAGCTTCTGCAATTGCAACTGAATTGATCATCAGCAACATCCTTAAAATAGGGAGGGTGAATGTGATTGGAGATGTCATTCTGTATCTTGGAAAGTTATGTGTCAGCCTCTCAAGTGCACTTTTTGCTTTCCTGATGTTGGATACACACAAATATAGATCAGCTCACAACAAGATTTCCTCCCCACTGCTTCCTGTTCTGGTATGTGCTTCAATTCCAAACAAGACATCTGAAATATTCAAATAGTTGCACAATATCTTTCCCTCGGTACTTTTCTCTATGCTATAGAAACCAGTGATTCAAAATGCATTTATTTTGTGTGTTTTCTGTATGTGTGCAGGTCTGCTGGGCTCTCGGCTATGTTGTTGCGACTCTCTTCTTCGCCGTGGTGGAGATGTCAATTGACGCCGTCATTCTTTCATTCTGCCAGGATTCGGAGGAGCACCAGGGGACAGCGCAATATGCTCCTCCTCTTCTGATGGAGACACTGGGTGATCAAAATGAGATGCAGAGACTTACTCAATGAAACATCTTAATGTATAAGTTGCTTGTGTCACAGTTGCTCAGTAGAATTTGATAATCTAGTCATATTACTTTGTGAATTTACTTGGAAAGTAAAGGGAAAGGGTAAAGTCGTCAGTGCCGTTTCTATATATTGTACTTATTATTGTTACTGGTATTTTGTCTAGTTCTCCCACCTCCCACCTCCCACCTCCCACCTCCTGGACTTTGGAGGCTGCCCACTTCAGCTTTCGCCTCCGAAAACTGCAATGACAAGTTGCTCGGAGGCGGCTTTGCCGAAAACATCAAAGAACATTTTAGAGGCATACGAGCTACTCTTAATAATGTCTTGGAGGAGATTTAGTTTTCGGTTGATATTTAAGAAAATAAAAATAAAAATAAAATCTGTTTATAAAATATCAGTAATGCGGGTACTCTTGTACCAGTTGAGTATCAATTAACATCATATCTTTTTTCAAATACATAAAACATTTCAAAACCTTTATAAATGACTATTTTTATAAAGAGAAATTACTTTTGAAAAATTTAATATGACTAGATTATCATCTTTATTTATATAATTGATAACATCTTTGTATAAAATTTATTCTATATTTTACTATTTATTTATATAATTGATAACATCTTTATATAAAAATTAAAGATATAACAGAACGGCACGATAACTTTTTTTCAACATAAGAGATATTTTTGGGTAGAAATTCCCTGTCTCCAGCCACTAGCTACCCTACAGAGGCCTCATTTTCAAAGTTGCCTCCTTTTACAAGGCAGACTAGAGTTTCTTTCCCTTTTCGTTTTGCTTACTGAATGCCACGTTGCAGTTGAGCAAATGACCGTCACTGTATTCAAAGTTGCCGGCTGGTTTTTATTCTTCACCAACAGGCTGATCCTAAGCTCCAACGACCGACACAAACCACCTTGTTTGCCTTTCGACCTTCTCTAAGGTACCTTTTGTAATAATATAAAAGCCCACCATGTTTTATTCATTACATGGTTCATCCGTGGTCAACACCATGCCGTTTGATAATAATTCGTAATTTCTTTTTGGGTTGAGTTAACATCATGTAAAGTCTGAAACTTGATCGTGTAGGTAGAAAGTAGTTGCAATTTTAGCTCAATCTTCTTTCCTTGTTTTCCATTGATTTTATGCATTTGGGTCTACAAGATACTGTAATCATCTAAGCTTTGAAGCTAAATACTATTCTCTCGTCCATGTGATGATAGCGGAAGAAAAGATTTGTATTCCTTTTGTTGATTGCTCTTTCAATAAGACCCCAAAGTCTTAATCTTGCCAATAAAAATTCTACCTTTTGGCTGGTTAGGTCTTGCACGTGCTTGCCGTTGCTAAAGAATTCACACTTCTGAAAGGTATGAGGAGTTTTCTCTTCAGGACTGTAAGCTATTATTATGCGTATTTGGAATTAACAGGGTTCGTGAGTAGCTGGGTTAAACTTGATACAAACTAACCAACCATTGATGAATGCTACCCTTCCTTTCCAGTTGACCTGCTTATCATTTGAGCTTTCCTGTTTCTCTCTTCTTCCAGGAACATAAAAAGCAAAGCAAAGCCAAGCAGATCAAAAAATGTCTGATTTTTTGCCTGAAGATTTGATACAAGAGATCCTCTTCAAACTCCCCATAAAATCCCTGGTGCGATGCACAAGCTTGTCCAGGACCTGGAACTCCCTCATAAAGAGCCCAGCCTTCATTTCCAAGCATCTTCAACGTACAATTTCATCAACTGATCATCAATCTCTCTTCCTACTTCGACTCTGTTCAAAGGAGAGAGAAGAGCAGTATTCTCTCCGTCTTGATAACCAGGATTTCAATGAGCACATGCAACTTCATTTCCCATTCGAGAGCTTCGAATCATATTTCCATGTCATCGGTTCTTGCAATGGCTTAATTTGCCTTGCAAAGGTTATCCAGAGGTTTACAGTATCCTTCATTTTTTGGAATCCATTGATACAAAAATACGTGAATACCGAACCTAGAATCCTGGGTCATTTATACTCCTTTGTTGGATTTGGCTATGATTCCCGTGCTAATGACTACAAGCTGATAAGGATGGTCAATTCTCAAAAGTCAAAGTTTCTCAGCGAAAATTTTCCAAAAATGGAGCTTTACTCGCTTAATGAGGGTTCATGGAGGAGTATTCCACAGACAGCACCATTGAGATACGACACTGATCAGCATTTTTCATCGGCTTTTCTGAATGGAGCTGTTCATTGGATTGCTAATCGGGCAGACCAACATGAAGGAATTCATAATGTGGTTTTGGGGTTTGATATGAGTGATGAGATTTTTCTTGAGATTGCATTGCCTAGTTGCTTGGATAATGTGAGGCCCTCGTGTTTGTCCCTTTTGGTGTATAAAGAATCTTCCATTTCTGTATGTCAGGCTAGCTTTTTGTCTTCTGTTCAGTTCCATATATGGGTGATGAAAGAGTATGGTGTGGTGGAGTCATGGACCGAATTGGTATTGACTTTTGGTGCACAAGGGGAAGGTATTCCCAGAGCATTGGGAATTAGGAAGGAGGAACTTTTAATGGAAAAGAAGCGTGGCTGGATAGTTTCTGGTAACCTGGAGAGCCAGCAAGTTAGGGATCTTAGAATTTGGGGAGAACCTTTCCATACCTTCACTGGTTCCTATTTGGAGAGCCTAGTGTTACTTGACAAAGGTAATGCAACAAGTTATGTATATAATTCAAATGGTCTGGCTGCTTGAAATGATTGAACTGGTAATGCAAAGCTATATGTCAATAAGAAGCAAGCTGGGGGAACTGTAAGGCTATTGCATTTAGGAACTATAATGTCCTGGAGATTTTGCTGTCTGACAATACTATTGTCTAATTCTACTTGCGTTGTTATAACCTTTATCTTTGCATCATTGCATGCATTTTGTATTTCTACAATTTTTTTACATGCTATAATGTCCTGGAGATTTTGCTGTCTGAAAATACTGTTGTCTAATTCTACTTGCGTTGTTATTTGTTGATTTTACGGCTTCGGTTCAAAGTTGTTGACATCTAATCTGAAAGCTGGAGCTAAACACTACTCCTTAAGGGTCAAGGCCGCTTGCTGTCTTATGGTAATGCATGTTCGTTACCATTAAGGTTCGTAGTATCAATTTTGCTGTGAATGGCATTTAAATATCCGGAATTGATTTTACTTTCCCTGCTCCAAAATACTCACTTTATCTAGGGACTATGATTTTCTCTCTTCAGCAGTGAGATCTTTAATTACGAATCGAACTTTTGTGCTGTTCTGCCAAGAAAATAATAATCTCAAAACCTAGTGGAAATGACTGATTATTTGCTTGAAGTAGTGATGGAAGAGATTCTCCTCAGGCTCCCCATAGAATCCTTGATAAAATGCACTAGTGTGTGCATGTCATGGTACTCCCTCGTCAAGAGCACCACTTTCATCTCCATTCGATCTATTTCCTTGGACAAAGATGATCCATTTTACCTTACTTCGCACCTGCTGAAGAGAGGGAGAAGAACATTATTATCTTTGGAGCCAGTATTTGTCTGTTTTGGCATGCAAAGCTTCATCCATTGCTTTGTGCAGACTAGTTTCAGTTCTGAGCTGATTCATGTTTGAGCAATGTTGTGCGGGGTGGTGGAAACATGGACCAAGATTGATAACAGTCCACAGGTGGGGGATATACCCAGAGCTTTGGGATTCTGGAAGGAGGAATTTTTACTTTAACAACATCATGGGTGGATATTTTCATATGACCTGCAGAGACAGCTACTTGTTGATCTTGTTCTTCGGGGAAAACAATTAACTTTGTTGGTTCCTTTGTGGAAAGTCTGGTGTTACTTGACAAAGCAAATGCAACAAGTCATGGAAATGATTCAAATGCTCTGGAACAGCGATACAGACTGAGCACCATCTTTACCTCAAAACTATTTTCTTGATACGACCACTTTCACTGCTTTTTGTCATCAGATTTTATTTGTCCCTTCTCTTACAAGAAAACAAGAACCCACTCTTCACTGCAAAAAATAGATAATCTGACGAGCTATTGAAAAGCTAGAAGATTTTTTAGTGCTTTTTTTGGAAGCATGGTTTAGTTTTTTTTTAAAATATTTTTTTATTCAGAAATGTATTAAAATAATTATTTTTTTTAAAAAATATTTTTAATATTACCACATCAAAATTATCTTAAACATCATAAAATTTTAATTGATAATAAAAATAAAAATAAAAATAAAAAAGTTTCAATTTTTTTAAAAATACTTTTGAAGCATAATGTCAAATACCAATCAACAATTGTTTGTGAGATGTGACATCACATTTCATGTGATGAATGAGATACATTTGTTAGTAAATTATATTTTATAGTATGAGTTTAAGTTGCTTAGTTGAGTTGATTAGTGATATAATATTAGAGTGATCATGATTTAAATCTCACTATTTTTATTTTATTTAATAAAAAATTAAAGATAAGATAGCATTGATTATCGTGTTTCAAACTCAAGTATCCTCACTTGAAGTCATGTGTAAATTATATTTTAGAATCATATTTAATAGCCTAAACTTTTAGATTGAGATGATTTTTAAAAATATTTTTATTGAAGATCATGAATAGTAAATCTTTTCATAAACATTTCCTTATTCAACTTTACTAGATTTACCGTTGAAATCTCACTCACAATTTGTTTGTGTTAAACATTTATTATGATAAGAGATATTACCTTAAATAATTTTCAACTCATTTTCTAATACGTCTAATCAACCTATTTTCTTCATATTAAGCAAGGCTTTCATGAGCACCCTTAAAAACATTTTCTATAATACTTTTTTTTTTTTTACTTAGATATGTTTTATTTGCTACATTTTAAAAGACTTTACACCATTATCATCATTATCATCACTATCCAATGACAACATTAGAGCACCTCTGGTAACAACTTTCTATAGGTCCTTGTTTTTTAAATGGGATCTACAATTATATTTTTTGAATTTTATTATTAAAGTTTGTCAACAAATTATCTTAAAAACTAAACCTGCTCACGGTTTAGCTACTATTCACCAAGAGAGAAAACACTGTGGACGGTAATAGTAGAGCTCAGTTTTCAGGTGGTTTTGGTTCGGTTCGGTTGGTTCATTCGTTTCTGACGGTCTATTTTTTTTTTTCATTTTTGCACAATATAATAACAAATTTGTCCCTCGAAAAAGAAGAAAAAAAACAGCACCTGGGTTGAGGGGTTCCACGGTAATTGCATATTTTTGGTTTGGTCCGGTCCGGTTCATCTGGCCGGTTTTTTTTTAATATTTCTTTGAACAGTGCAATAACTGTTTTGTCCCTCAAAAAGGACAAAATTCAGGCCTGGGAAGGAGGGGTGATCCGCTAATTAACCAATTTTTTATTCTTTTTCTCGCCGGTTTACTGTTGGCGCGCCGTCCGTTTCCGCGCTCCCGCATGTTTTGGATGGTGCGTGCAGCTTATTCCGGCGTCCGAAAATGCTCATCCGGCGTCTAGAATGATTTTCAGGCATGTTCTCTTTCACCTGGTGCGGCGTGTGTGACTATATGGTAGCCAGAGACGTGTCAATGGTCGTTCGAATCCCCCCCCTTTCTCTCTCCTACCTGCGCAAGCTGACATCAGTGCAACTGTTTTTTGTCATATTTCATTTTAGTCCCTGAACGTTCAAATTTGTTTTTTTCTGGTCCTTATTGCTATTATATAGGTTTTGATTTGTTTCAGTTTCATCCTTCAATTGAAATTGATTATATATTGTAGTTTCAATTAGGTCCTCATTTTTTTAATTTTTTGATTGGTCTGGAATCCTTAATATTTTTGGTATCAAAGTTTTGATTTATTTCAATTTTATCCTTCCATGCAAATTTATTATAAATCCTTAATATTTTCGGTATCAAAGTTTGATTTTTTTCAATTTTATTCTTCAATGCAAATTAATTATAGATTTCAGTTTCATTTTGGTCCTAATTCTTTTAATTTCCAGTTTTTTTTAAATTTTTTATTAAATTTCATCGTTTTCAATGTTTGGATTTATTTCAATTTTGTCCTTCAAATTAAATTTATTACATATGTTTTTATTTTATTTTATCCCTTATACTTTTAATCTTGGATTTTATTTTAGTTCCTTGAGTTTTTATACATATTCCTTACATAGTTCTTATTTCTGTCCATGTTTATATGTATATACTCTTAGTTTTTCTTTCCAATTTTTCTTTATTTCCAATGTTATTAAGTTTTTCTATTTAATGTCCAAATTTTAATAAGTGATGGTCATCATTTGAAAATTAATAACTATTATAATTTCTTTTTTTTCCCTTCAGGTAAAATAATTTGTTAAAATCTAATAATAATTATTTTTATTTTTTCATTTATTTTGTTTTTTGATTTCTTTTTTGTTAATATTGTTAGGCCTTCAATTTTCTAATTATTATAGATAAGACATTCAAAATAATGATAAAGATTATTTGTTAGTTTTGTTTTCTTTTAAATATGTCAGACTAATTATATTTTTTTAAATTTATTTAATATTAGCTTTATATATATATATATATATATATATATATATATATATATATATATATATATCCAAGAATTTTTAGGAAAAAAATTACTATTATTGCTCGTAAATAATTTTAATATAATAATATGAGTAATAAATCTTATAATATAAAATAAATATTTTTTTCTAACAATAATTATGGTGTCACTAATTTTTATTATTTCCATTGTTATTAAGGTTTCTTTTAAATATTTACATTTTAATTTGTGTTGATGATCATTTTAAAAATAATATTTATTATTTTTTCTCTTTGATTGTTTTTACATTCTTTTTATTTATCTTTCAATAAATTATTTTTTTGTCATTTATTTAGGGTTTTTTTTTCTTATAAATATGTGAGACTAATTATATATTCTAATATTTATTTAATATTAGCACCTGAAAATATATATATACATAGAAAAAAATAATATCAGTGTTCTTAAATACTTTTAATATAATAATATGATGAATAAATCTGATAAAATAAAACAAATGATTTTGCCTTTTAATTCTAATTTTTTCCTCTTTTGTTTAAGCTTATTTCTTAGAAAAAATTGATTCTTGGATTTTAGATTGTTTTTGTAAAAAATAAAATTGTATAATATTTCAGATATGATATTACTGGGGAAAAAAGACAACTTACAAACAAAATGGGTAGACAATTTTACCCAAGTTATCTGCAATTAAAAAATATACGAACCACTTCTCTTGCGTTTCGATTACACTGTTCATTTTAGGCGGAAAAAAACCTATTTCTAATAGATTTAATCTATTATAATTTTATTAATTAAATATGAAAATAACTAATTACAACATATAAAAAATCAATAAATTTTCTACATAGAAAAAAAATCCAGCGCAACGCGCGGGCAAATCACCTCGTCCATACCTAAACCACGTTGAGCTACTCAGACCCACATATTTAGGCTTTTTTGTGTTTTTTCCTTATGTTTTTATTTATCTTTCGCTTTTTCAATTTCATCATTTAAGTTTATTGGTTAATTTAGCTTATTTATACTAAAATTGTTTGATGAAATTTTAAGTTAGGTTACTCCCCCTTTTTTTTTCATTTTTGTTTTCCTAATAAGCCAAATTCCTTTTTTATTTTTCTAACAAGGAACCTTGTATGGAAGTAATTTCAACTTCTTGTTGGCAATGTGAAAATACTTTTTCTTCAAAACCTCATGAAGCGTAGATTTTTTTTTTATTCGAAGAAACCTCACTTCTAGAAAAATACACTTTGTGGATCCAGGTGAGCGAGTAAAAACCCGGCTATCCCAGGCTCTTACAAGAGATGCACGCCCTGACTTAAACTCAAGACCTCTTATGTAGATCTTAAACCCTTTATCATCAAGTCACGCCCCTTGAGGATGAAACCTAGATAACGTTTGCACTTTTACGAGTGTTTGACAATTCTTATGTTAAAGTAATGATTGATGGGGGTTAATGTAAACTCGAACAATAGCTTTGTGGTATTGCTGAACATTTTAGATAGTTTGTCCACCAAATTCAAGTTGATCGGAAGACATAAAAATATCAAACTTAATTGTTCATTACACAATCAAGCAGACGAAGATAGACATTGTGTTTGAAAATGCATCAGAATATCTCTTTTAAACATCAACACATAAAAAAAACACTAAAAAACACACAAAATCATTTTTGACTTTTTGATGAGATCGAATAATGGATACTATGATGCTTAAGTCAGTATTTGATTTTGTTTTATCAAGAGAAAATAAAAATTCAAGACGATTTAATATGTATTTTTCATATGTAGAGAAAATACGTATGTTCCATGTCTCGTTAAGTATGTTCTATGTATAATGAAGATGATAAATGTAATGAATGATACCATACATGAATATTAATATGTAAATAGTACTATTTATAAATAGTAAAATACAATGAGACAAGGTAGCTTAATTAGATTAACCTTAGACATTGCGTTTCAAAAGTGTTTTTGAAAAAAAATATTTTTTTTAATTTTTATTTTTTACATTAAATTAAAAAAATGGTTGTTTTATATCATTTTCATGTGTTGATGTTAAAAATAATTTTTTAAAAATAAATAAAAAATATAACTTTGATGTATTTCTAAAGAAAAAATACTTTTAAAAACAATCTTAAATATACTCCTAAACAGGTACTAAACCAAGAAGAAGAGAGAATGAAAATAGACATAGAAAGCTACCATGTAGTTTGAATAAATTGAAAAATTATTATTTATTTGCAATGAATACCCTCGCCACCTTTTCCCTCTCTATCTTTTTTTTTTCTCTTCAATGAAAAAGAGAAAAAAAAAGGGGTGGACAGTGTTTTAAGTGAGTTTTGGTACTTATTATGAATAATGAATTTTGTATAATATATATTATTCAAGAAATATTATCTTATAAGCTAAAAGAGAACGTGATTTTAAACAGCAATGAACAATATTTTGCATTGTTCATCTAGACTAAGAGGCACTATTGGTTGCAATAGTAAAATTATTATTTTACCCCTTTGTTTACTTCGTTTTTTAGCCTTGGATCCAGGGGTATTTTTGATTTTTAACCTTTCTGCGCAAAGTGAAATAACTATAATACCCATATATAAGGCAAAAAAACACAGTAAAGGTCGGGGGCATTGAGTTTATTGCATATGTTTTTAAAATATGGCTAAATATGAAACTACCCCCTAATAAGACAAAACTGCACAATATACTCCGGGGTTAGTAGGGTCATTGCACACTTTAAAAAGACAAATACGTATATACCACCATATAAGACAAAATCTAAGCATTGATTGTAGGGGTGTGGCGGTACTTTGCTATTTTTTTATTATATTTTCTAGCGAGGTACTGTTGGCGCATCGCCGGAGGCACCAACAGTTTCCACGCTCACGTGGATTTTGAACGACACATGCAGTGTTTTCCAGCATGAAAAAATATCCAACCAATGTCTAGAATCATTCTACGACATGTTCTCTTCCTCCTGGTGCGGCACGTGGGGTTCCAAGGTGGTTAGATACGTGTCGGTAGTAGGCTGAAATTCCTTCCTTTTCCCTCTCCTACTTCCACCAGTATATGTGAGACCCTGTTGTTTATTGAGTTTCATTTTAGTCCCTAATCTTTCGATGATTTTGTATGGTCCTTATTTCTGTTATATAGGTTTTGATTTGTTTCAATTTGCCCTTCAATTGAAATTGATTATATATAGTAGTTTCATTTTGGTCCTCAGTCTTTTAATTTTCTGATTGCTTTGAAATCCTTAGTATTTTCGTTATCAAAGTTTTGATTTGTTTCAATGTTGTCCTTCAATTCAAATTGATTATATATTTTATTTTTATTTCGGTCCTCAGTCTTTTAATTTTGATTTTTTGTTAAATTCTTTAATTTTTTTAGTATCAAATTTTATTTTTTTTTCCAGTTTTTTCCTATAAATTAAATTTATATTTCAGATATAATATTACATAAACAAACAAAAAAAATACGAGACAACATATAAACAAAATAGGTAGACAAAAATATACGAGGCACTTCCTCGGCGTTTCGATTACAATATTCCTTTTGGATGAAAAAAACTCATTTCTAATATATTTTATCTATTATAATTTTACTAATTAAATATTAAAATAACTTATTATAACACGCATAAAATTAATCAATTTTCTAAGTAAAACCACGAGTACAAGGTGGGAATGCCATATTTATGGTTATTGATCTTGAGAACTGGGAACGAGGAAAGTAAACAGATGGATGCAGAAAGGATTATGAAGCTTGATTAGCAGATCCCAGGATATCAGGAGGCTCTCTACAAAGTCTTGCATTTCATGAGGAAAAAACCATAATTTTTAGGTTAGGCACTAATAAACAAATCAAAATTAAAACATTTGCAGATTAGATACAAGGAAATTCTTAAAACCTCAGCATAAGATACTGAGAACCTTATCTTCACTTTGAAGCTCGAACATGTAATTGCATTAGTACTGTTATTACTTAAGGAATCAACTGTGCCTTAAAACAGCATACAAATGTATTAAGGTAACAGACCAAGAATTTAGAAACAATGTTGATAAGATACTTAATTGATGAATTTAGGATGAAAAGAAATTAAATAGCATTGCTGTCAAGGATTATATCCCTTGTCCTTAACACTAAATTGTCTGTACCTTGGCACATGTTGTGTTGATCTACCCTGGCCTCCTGGGATTTGGTGTTTCCCGCATCATCAACACCATGAGCACCGGCCCTCTTCCTCTTTTTGTTTTTCTGCGTCGACTGATGGGTCTTGTCGTTGTCTTTCCTTCTCAATTGACACAAAACAGTGACCTCGGAAAGGGATGGCAAGCTATACTCGTACATCGTCCACTTGCAGCCTGGTTGGTGAGGTTGAGTATTCCGGTAACTGAAGCCTTTCCTGAGGGCTGTGACACTGTAGTTCTTGTCAATTTGGACACGTATATGATGGTCTTTGTCGTCTCTGCGCCATGTTGCAGGGCCACCGGCAATCTGGCGGGAGACATTATTATTGGACTTGGGGCTCATCTTTTTGAGATCAGTGAAGAAGAAAACATCCTCACCATGGATTCTGTGGAACGTGTTCCAGATCTGGAGAGGTTGATATGCATAGAGGCTGCAATCTCTAACAGGAGCAGAGGTGGCAAAGCAAGGGTTAGTGAGTTTGGGATACAGATAGAAGCGCACCAGTTCGTCATCATAAGGGTTGAATCTATAGCCAGGGAGTAGCTGGATTGGAGTTAACATTGTCAGGGTTTGTGATTGGGATCGAGTCTGTTACTTGCTCAGATGATCAAAGGATTGGATCAAGAGAGAAATCAAGAATCAAGAATCCAGAGTGACTAGTTCTTGACGAACAAATTAAGCCTGTAATTGAAAAACAGAGAAGGAGAGAGAGTTCCTCCGTTTCTTTATATGATTATTATTGATAAACAGAGATGGGAATGAATAACTGAGTAAAAGAGAGAAGAAGAGACTATCAGCAGGAAACCCTAAACGAAGAATGAAGAGGAGGAAAGAAACAAACTTGCTGATTAAAAACAAAACGCGTAATTGTTATTCCACTAACGGTCACTGAAAATTTTGAAGGCTATAACTAAGTCCCACGAACAGAACATGCAGATGAGAGACAGCATACTTCTTTTTTAATTTATTTATTACATATTGGTGTCGTGGCAAACGATGGTTGGTCACCAAGGAGTTAAACATACATCGTGTAATTCAAGTTAGTTCCTGTCAGCACTAGTCCACCACAAATTAAAACAAATACGAGGAGGCTGGGACTATCTTTGCTGGGCCGGGTGGGTCCTCGTTCCCTTTTAATGGGTCTGTTGTTGACGTGTCAAGTGATCCAAACTTTTTCGCAGAACCAGTAAAGATATACCACTACTATCAACTACTAGACTACCAAGATATGCTCAATAGATGTGCGGCACTTGGATGATCAATAATTCTAAATCACAAGACTACATGTAGTACCTAGAAATCCATGCTCTAGAATTAGAAAATTTCTCAGGATTGCTTCTTTTGCAGATGGTGTGCCTGAGCATATGACGATGTTTCTTAGATATGTTTTATTGTGCTTTTTTTTTGTTACTTAGATATGTTTTATTTGCTACATTTTAAAAGACTTTACACCATTATCATCATTATCATCACTATCCAATGACAACATTAGAGCACCTCCGGTAACAACTTTCTATAGGTCCTTGTTTTTTAAATGGGATCTACAATTATATTTTTTGAATTTTATTATTAAAGTTTGTCAACAAATTATCTTAAAAACTAAACCTGCTCACGATTTAACTACTATTCACCAAGAGAGAAAACATTGTGGATGAAAATAGTAGAGCTCAATTTTTGGGTGGGTTTGATTCGGTTCGATCGGTTCAGATGGTCCATTTGTTTTTTCTATTTTTGCACAGTGTAATAACGAATTTGTTCCTCGAAAAAAAAATTGCACCTGGGTTGAGGGGTTCCACAGTAATTGCATATTTTCGGTTCGGTCTGATCCAGTTCATCTGGCTGGTTTATTTTTTTATATATCTCTTTGAACAGTGCAATAACCGTTTTGTCCCTCGAAAAGGATAAAATTCAAGCCTGGGAAAGAGGGGGCAATCCGGTAATTAACCAATTTTTTATTCTTTTTTTTCATCAGTTTATTGTGTGCGCGTCGCTGGACCCGCCGTCAGTTTTCACGCTCTCGCGTGTTTTAGACGGCGCGTGCGGCTTATTCTAGCATCCAAAAATGTCCAAACGGCATTTAGAATTATTTTTCAAGCATGTTCTCTCACCTGGTGCAGCGATTGTGACTATATGGTGGCCAGAGATGTGTCAATGGTCGTTCAAATTTCCCCCCATTTCTCTCTCTTGCCTGCTCAAGCTGACGTCAGCGCAACTGTTTGTTGTCATATTTCATTTTAGTTCCCTGAACATTTGAATTTGTTATTTTGGTCCTTATTGCTATTATATAGGTTTTGATTTATTTCAATTTCATCCTTCAATTGAAATTGATTATATATTATAGTTTCAATTAGGTCCTCATTCTTTTTTAATTTTCGGATTGGTCCGGAATCCTTAATATTTTTGGTATAAAAGTTTTGATTTATTTCAATTTTATACTTCCATGGAAATTTATTATAAATCCTTAATATTTTTGGTATCAAAGTTTGATTTTTTTCAATTTTATTCTTCAATGGAAACTAATTATAGATTTCATTTTTATTTTGGTCCTAATTCTTTTAATTTTTGGTTTGTTTTAAATTATTAAATTTCATCGTTATCAATGTTTGGATTTATTTTAATTTTTTCCTTCAAATTAAATTTATTACATATGTTTTTTATTTTATTTTATCCCTTATACTTTTAATCTTGGATTTTATTTTAGTTCCTTGAGTTCTTATACATATTCCTTACATAGTTCTTATTTCTGTCTATGCTTACACGTATATGGTCTTAGTTTTTCTTTCCAATTTTTCTTTATTTTCAATTTTATTAAGTTTTTCTATTTAATATCCAAATTTTAATAAGTGTTGGTCATCATTTGAAAATTAATAACTATTATAATTTCTTTTTTTTTTCCTTCAGGTCAAATAATTTCTTAAAATCTAATAATAATTATTTTTATTTTGTTTTTTGATTGCTTTTTTTGTTAATATTTTTAGGTCTTCAATTTTCTAATTATTATAGATAAGACATTCAAAATAATGATAAAGATTAGTTGTTAATTTTGTTTTCTTTTAAATATGTCAGACTAATTATATTTTTTGATATTTATTTAATATTAGCGCCTTAATATATATATATATAACCTAGATTTTTTAGGAAAAATAATTACTATCATTGCTCTTAAATAATTTTAATATAATAATATGAGTAATAAATCTTATAAAATAAAAAAATATATTTTTTCTAACAATAATTATGGTCTCACTATTTTTAATTATTTCCACTGTTATTAAGGTTTCTTTTAAATATTTACATTTTAATTTGTGTTGATGATCATTTTAAAATTGATATTTATTATTTTTTCTCTTTGTTGTTTTTTAAATTCTTTTTATTTATCTTTCAATCAATTGTTTTTGTCATTTATTTAGATTTTTTTCCTTATAATATCAGTGTTCTTAAATACTTTTAATATAATAATATGAGGAATAAATCTGATAAAATAAAAAAAATGATTTTGCCTTTTAATTTATAGTTAAGGTTGTTCTCTTGAAAAGCTAGAAGATTGTTTGTGATTGTTACATAATATAGTTGAGGTTGTTTTTAAAAGTGTTTTTCGTTCAGAAATGTAAAAATAATGTTTTTTTAAAATATTTTTGACATCAATATATCAAAATGATCTAAAAATAATTTTTAAATTTATAGTAAAAAATAAAAATAAAAAAAAATAATTTTTTTAAAATATTTTTGAAACTCCGTCAAACACACTTCACAATTGTTTGTCAAATGTGAGATCGCATTTCATGTGATGAATGAGATATATTTATAAGTAAATTATATTTTATAGTATAAGTTTAAGTTTTTTAGTTGAGATGATTAGTGATGTAATATTAGAGTGATCATGAGTTTAAATCTTAATATTTTTATTTTATTTTATTTAATAAAATATCTGAAAAAAAAGGTGGTTGGTTGACACCAATTCGGGCTATGGAATAGAGAGAGGATAAAGAAACTCGCATGAAAACAATGAGGAGAGAGTGGTTGGTTCACACGAATTCCAACTCCAAATTTTTTTACCTTGGTGTTAAATAGTTTCATTCAACAAGAAGAGTTATGGTGTTGTTCGACCTTTGCCTTACTTATATTGGTAGATGTGACCTCGGATCTTAACTCGGATCTTAAGTCTTTTGTTATCACGCGTCCCTTGAGAACGAATGTTTGACAATTCTTATGTTAAAGTAATGATTGATGGGGGTTAATGTACACTTTAACATATAGCTTTGTGGTATTGCTGAACATTTTAGATAGTTTGTCCACCAAATTCAAGCTGATCGGGAGGCATAAAAATATCAAACTTAATTGTGCATTACACAATCAAGCAGACTAAGATAGACATCAAAAATATATTTTTAAAACATTAACACATCATAAAATCATTTTTGACTTTTTGATGAGATCGAATAATGGATACTCTGATGCTTAAGTCAGTATTTGATTTTGGTTTATCAAGAGCAAATAAAAATTCAAGACGATTCAATATGTATTTTTCATATGTAGAGAAAATACGTTTGTTCCATGTCTCATTGAGTATGTTCTATGTATAAGAAAAAAATATTAGTCATGAATAGTAATGAATGATACCATACATGAATATTAATATGTAAATAGTACTATTTATAAATAGTAAAATACAATAAGACAAGGTAGCTTAATTAGATTAACCTTATTTGACATTGCGTTTCAAAAGCGTTTTTGAAAAAATATAATTTTTATAATTTTTTTTTACATTAAATTAGAAAAATGGTCGTTCTTATAATTTTGATATATTTATAAAGAAAAAATACTTTTAAAAACAGTCTTAATTATACTTATAAACTGGTACTAAACCAAGAAGAAGAGAGAATGAAAATAGACAAAGAAAGCTACCATGTAGTTTGAATAAATTGAAAAATTACTATTTATTTGCAATGAATACCCTCGCCACCTTTTCCCTCTTTATCTTTTTTTTTCTCTTCAATTAAAAAGAGAGAGAAAAAAAAAGGGTGGACAATGTTTTGAGTGAGTTTTGGGACTTATCATGAATAATGAATTTTGTATAATATATATTATTCAAGAAATATTATCTTATAAGCTAAAAGAGAACGTGATTTTAAACAGTAATGAACAATATTTTGCATTGTTCATCTAGACTCAGAGGCATTGTTGGTTGCAATAGTAAAATTACTATTTTACCCCTTTGTTTACTGTATCTTTTAGCCTTGGATCCGGGGGTATTTTTGAGTTTTTACCTTTCTGTACACAGTGAAATAACTATAATACCCATATATAAGACAAAACAACACAGTAAAGGTCGGGGGCATTGAGTTTATTGCATATGTTTTTTAAAAATGGCTAAATATGAAACTACCCGCTAATAAGACAAAACTACACAATATACTCCGGGGTTAGTAGGGTCATTGCACACTTTTTAAACAAATAGACAAATAAATATATACCACCATATAAGACAAAATCCAAGCATTGGTTGTAGGGGTGTGGCAGTACTTTGCTATATTTTTATTATATTTTCTAGCGAGGTACTGTTGGCGCATCTCCGAAGGCACCAACAGTTTCCGTGCTCATGTGGATTTCGAACGACACATGTAGTGTTTTCCAGCATGAAAAAATATTCAACCAATGTCTAGAATTATTCTACGACATGTTCTTTCCTCCTGGTGCGACACGTGGGATTCCAAGGTGGTCAGAGACCTGTTGGTAGTCGGCTGATATTCCCCTCCTTTTCCCACTCCTACTTGTACCACTATATGTAAGACCCTCCTGTTTATCGAGTTTCATTTTAGTCCCTAATCTTTCGATTATTTTGTATGGTCCCTATTTCTGTTATATAGGTTTTGATCTGTTTCAATTTGCCCTTCAATTGAAATTGATTATATATAGTAGTTTCATTTTGGTGCTTAGTCTTTTAATTTTCTAATTGGTTTGAATTCCTTAATATTTTCGGTATCAAAGTTTTGATTTGTTTCAATGTTATCCTTCAATTCAAATTGATTATATATTTTATTTTTATTTCGTACCCCAGTCTTTTAATTTTGATTTTTTGTTAAATTCTTTAATTTTTTTTAGTATCAAATTTTAATTTTTTTTCCAGTTTTTTCCTAGAAATTAAATTTATATATGTCTTTTGCGTTTTGGCCCTTATACTTTTAATTTATTTTAATTCCTTTATTTTTTTATATATTTCTTAAATGGTTCCTATGTTTTTTCCATGTTTATATGTATATGCTCTTATTTTTATTTTTAATTTTTATTATTAAGGTTATTTTTTATTTAATGTTTAAATTTTAATTTGTGTTGGTGATCATTTGAAATTTATATTTATTATTTTTTCTCTTTGATTTTTTATTTTTATTTATTCTTCAAGTTAAATATTTTTTTAAATCTAATAATATTTATTTTGTTTTGTCCTTTATTTTTTTTAATTGTATTTTTTGTTGTTGTTAGGTGTTGAAATTTCTAATTATTATAGATAAGACATTCAAAATAATGATAATGATTATTTGTAAGTTTTTTTTCTTATAAATATGTGAGACTGATTAATATATATATATAGATATGACTTAGGTTTTTTGAAAACAAAAATTAATATTAGTGTTCTGAAATACTTTTAATATAATAATATGATGAAGAAATATTATAAAATACAAAAATAATTTATTTTATTTTTCTAACAATAATTATAGTTTCATTGATAGTATGATCAATAATAATTAGAATATGAATTATTTATAATGACAACTATAATAATTATAATAATTTAACAATCATGATAATAATAATAATGACAATTGTAATCGAAATACTTAATCAGTTAATGTTATTTTTCTTAAAGATTGACTTGTAATCGAAATACTATCAGTTAATGTTATTTTTCTTAATGATTGACTTTTGTGGTTTTTTTATGTATGATATTTCATATTTGATATCACATAAATAAAAAGTATACAAAGTCACACGTGGACAAAATGGGTTAAAAAATTGGGGCAAATTATCTATAATGAAAAAATATATGAGCCAATTGTCGTAGCCATACACAATTTTTTTAACATGCAAAAAAATATTAATGGTCTTAGATTTTTTTTATAATGCTATATATCTGAGTAAAATAATCAGCCTACAAAACTTTCGGTTCTTACTATAGCAAAATTATTTATAATAATAATAATAATAATAATAATAATAATAATAATAATAATAATAATAATAATAATAATAATAATATTAATTTTATTATGAAAAATGCGTTGAAAATGATGATAATAATTTTAAGGATTTTTATCTTAAAAATAATTGTATATTTTAATATTTTTAAAATATTAATAGCTTAAAATAAATATATATAAAATGAAGTAAGTTTTCTTTTTAAATTCTCAAATTCATTTAATCTTAGAATTTTGAAATACTTTAAACATAATAATATGAAGAATAAATTTTGGAAAATAAAAAAAAATATTTTTTTATAATAATAATGATTAGAATATTGTCAGTAATTATTAAAATATTAATATTTTCATATCCTGAAAAATAATTTTGTAGCTTGTCACTTAGTGGATAATCACATGCAAGCTGGAATGAATCTTTTTATTGTTGCTAATAATAGATGGATGAAAGGATGACATTGATTAAACTAGATTGATTTTACGATAAAATTGATAATACAAAAGTTTTGGAGCTTAATTGATAATAAGGAAGTACTTTAGAGGCTGAATTTGAGAGAAAGAATAATATCACTGAAAGTGTGAAGCAAAGAGAGAAGATCATCCTTTGTTTCATGCTTTTTTTTTAATATATAATTTCTTTAGAAATAATTTCTTTAGTTACTTTAAATTTTCACAGCACATGGCATGGTGGTTTCTCACTTAAACTCGTATTTTCCATAAATGGAATCCACATTAATGGGAGGAAGGGAAGAAAAAACAAGAGGTGAAGAGCCTGAAATCACTGATGGATTTTGAGCTGCCTTTTTTTCTTCAAGTTTTCTAAAATATAAATTCCTTAGCCATTCAAATCCAAAATGTGGCCTGAGAAAATAAAATAAGAGAGAAAGAATAACATCACTGAAAGTGTGAAGCAAAGAGAGAAGATCAACCTTTATTTAATGATTTTTTTAATATATAATTTCTTTAGAAATATTTTTTTACTAACCTAAGATGTAAAGTAAATTTTATAATTTGTAATTACAATTCTGACCAAACTATAATATTCTAACTTTATTTTTTCCGAATATTAATTGATATGTAAATGTAATAATATGAAAATTATAATAATAAAATAATAATGCATTATGATGATGCATTAAGTAGTGATGGTGATGATTATATGGTGATGGTGGGATGATGATAATTTTCATATCCTGAAAAATAATTTTATAGTTTGTCACTCAGTATGTAATCACATGCAAGCTGGAATGAATCTTTTTATTGTTGCCAATAATAGATGGATGAAAGGATGAAATTGATCAAACTAGATCACTTTTATTATAAAATTGATAATACAAAAGTTTTAGAGCTTAATTGATAATAAGGAAATACTTTAGAGGCTGAATTTGAGGACCCACTATTAATTTTACCCCAACATCGGAGAATATGAAAATCGCATAAAAACTTGAGGGACTACTTTGTAATTATTGATCTGTTTTCAAGAATGCAAGCCTCGTCGTCTCTCGGCTATCAGGCTCTCAAGAACGCAAACTTGCACACACGCATGTGTATATATATACAACAGCATAAACACAAGTTAGCGGGTAGTGGAGCATCTCGAAAGAACAAAGGCTGAGTCACATTCATCATATCTCCACTCGACTCATCTCATTTCATCTGGGTTCGGTTTTCTAACTCTTTTCTTGTTATTCTACTTCTTTTTATTCTCTTGATCATTTCTTGAACTCTATCTCCTTTAATCACTTTCTTGGATTAGGTTTATGAATAATACCCACTCCCAACAATTTACGAATTCTTTACTTGCGTGTTGAAGCTAGCTTGAAATTCTTGATGAGTCATGTGCTGAGACTTGAAATATCAGTTACCTTGCTTAAAAAGAAACATTCAATCAGAGCTTTGTTTTGAGGGTTTTTGGTTGAGTCATGCTTGCGTTGGGATCATTTATTTTCCTTAACCTGGACTGTTCTCTCATCTGGGTGTTGTTCTTGCTTGTTATATATCTAGTTAACTGTTTTCTCTGTTTGTTGCCTTTTTTTTTCATTTTATAATCTTTTATTTGCTCTTCAGAGTCATGGGAATTTTCTATTCCATAATTAATTTCAGATCTTACCCTTTTGAAGATATGGAAGAAACAGCTTCAGGAGATAATTGTCAAAATCTTTGTGAAAAAGCGAATGAAGATGTAATCAGTGAATTGCATGACGACATTCTTTGTTACATGCTCTCGTTTCTTCCAACAAAAAGGGCTGTGGCTACCAGCATTCTGTCCACAAGGTGGAGAAACCTGTGGAAATCAGTCACCATTTTGGACATTCATGATGGCATATCGGGTTATTACAAGAATCCATCTACATATAAAGAAAGAAAGATGAACTTTGTGAATTTCATGGATAGGCTTTTTATTCATCGTAATAACCCATCGATTCTGAAATTCCGGCTCAGATTAGCTCAAAGTTACGATTTTTCTGCAAATGCATGGATGACCCATTTAAGTAGATGGATTTCTTCTTCTGCAATTATGGGCAATGTGGAGGAGCTTATATTTTCTATCAATTTCCCAGTTCGGTTGCCAGAGAACCTCTATTGCTGTGAGAAATTAGTGGCTCTGAAACTTCACGGTCATATCAGGTTTGATAATCTTCAATCTGTATGCTTTCCAAGTCTCAAGGCCCTTCATCTTGAACATCTCAGGATGCTGAATAATACTGCCATAAAGGTGCTATTATCTGGTTCCCCTGCCCTCGAAGAACTGGAACTAAAAATGGAGGGACGTGATTCTCGGCGGTCTGTACATGTATGCTCATTGTCCTTGAAACGTTTGATCATAAGATTCATCTGTATTTTTGTTCCTTACGATCATCGTTACCGTAAAAAGCTTACTATTGATACCCCAAACCTTGAATTTCTTGAACTCGTTGATTTTGCATCTGAGGAATTAAGCATGCAGCGGGCAGACTCACTCCTACAGGCAGATCTCTGTTTTGGTTATCAAACAGATGTTTTCAATGTAGGAATTGAAGAGTATGCAAATATGGTGGTTCAGTTTTATAGACAGATCTCTGGTGTGAAAACTTTGTCCCTGTCATACTTTAATATCCAAGTAAGATCCTCCACCCCCCCCATTTACTCTTATGCAAACATGGTGTTTTCAATGGTGATTCGTCATCAACCTATCTAACGAGTCCTCTTCTCAGACTTTATTAGGGGCAGCTGTATATAAGTTTCCATGCTTAGGGAATTTGCCTACTTTTCGGAATTTGATTCATTTGGAGGTCCGAGTTGGTGATGCTTACGTGCGGATTTTGCCTGAGATACTCCAATGCTGTTCTGATTTGGAAGTTTTCGTCTTAATCTTGGTTAGTTCCATTGATATAAATCGTATCAATGATTTGAGTGTTTCTTAGTTTATCTAAATCATCTACAAGTACTTTCTGTATTGTTCTCTTTATTATCTTCAATCAATTAGGATGAGGATGCAAACTACTGGAATTGGTGTGCCCCACACTCTGTGCCGCAGTGTTTGTCATCATGTCTTCAGGTGATCGAGTATAAAGTTTTTCAAGGGGAATCGGGAGAGACAGAGATGCTTGAATATTTCTTAAGTAATGCATTGGTGCTGAAGAAGATGACCATCACACATCCTCATGACCTTGAAACATTAGAAGTTGATGTTTTGAAGAGGTTATCAACATGTCCGAAGGGCTCAGACGCATGTCAAATTGTACTCCTTCCTGGACATAAACGCAGATTTGAAGTCGCAAGTATGCGTAGGGCTTCATTTTTCTCATAATCTTTTAACTATTAAGCTTCAAATCAAAAACATTTCAAGAAACCAAGTGAAGACAGAATCGAAAGTTTCTCACAATTCTGTTCATGAGGTGGAGATACCCGTGGACTTCAGTTCCCAACTTGGATATTGATGCCTAACATGTTACCATGTCTTCCTGACTTGTCGTTTGAGAATTTCATGCACAGATTTTTTATTTTTTGTAGCGTCCAATCCACTAAAAAAATAACTGTAGTTTGCTTAGGGGCTTGATGTTTGTGTCTTGATGGGAAAGTTGAGGGGGCTTGACCTATATTTGCGGCTTCCTGCAGCAGAGAAGAATCAGAAACTAACAAGCAAGGGAATAGATTAGGGCTCCAGAAACGAATGGACTAACCAAGATTTATTTCTAAGCAAACACATTCTTATCCCTTATGAATCCATCCCTTATGCACAGTGACATCAATGACAAGAAAGCTAAATAAGCCGAGTCATGCGGAAAAAACCGAAATTGAAAATGCTTTCAAGCACTCAATGTTTTGAAGTGGCAAAGCATCCTGGAAGAAATTTAATTCTAGGGATTCAATCAGGCCTCAATCCCATATGAAATCTCATGCAGGAAAGATTGTTTCTTGACAGAGGTTGTCTGTGTTTTAAATGACAGCTTATGACATTTGAGTTTTTTCGGCTTGGTTTTAAAGGAGATTTTTCTTATTAGAAACCTGGTGGAAGTGATCTTAGGAGTCTCCTTCAAAGATCCAATTACTTTCAATAGAGTATGATCTTAGGAGAAGCCCGCAGAAATCTATCCATTAAGAAAGTGCAAGGTTCATTGCTAATCTATCCATGAAAAAACTTGTACTTATGAATTGAGGGTACTGCAAATTATAGAATTTACCAATTTCTTTACATGTTAACAGTCCCCAAGAAAACATATATATGTATGTATATACATGTAAGTACAAATAACAAGGATATGGTCCACCATGATACTGCTACTTTGACAAAATAAAAATAGGCAGAACACAGCGGGAGAGCTCTAAATTAATCACAGATGTTTTTAATTAGTTATAAATTGAGATTAACCAATTGCTAGCTCTTGATCCTTTATTTGCACAGAGAATAATTCAAAATAATTGTAGAATTACGTAAGCATTCCTGAACCCAGTGATAACCATGAAAAAAACAGACATAAAAGTATCACCTTGCCCCAGCCATAGACATTCATTTTTATCGTTTCTAAGGGTATGTATGTAACTGTACTATGCACAAATATGGGGAAAATAGAAAATACCTTTTGCCAGCCTTCATCTTTTTGTCAGCTCATAGGGGTAAATAGAAAGTTTCACTGTGCAATAAATATTGAAAAGAACAGAACACTTTCGATATCGAGAGTTAAATTTTGGTGATTCTAGGAGCAAAATAGTAATTTTACTATTGAAATCTACATATATATATATATATATATATATATTGAAACCTTGATGCGTTTTATAATTATATTAAATTTAAAACCGAAAAGGCATGAACGAGAACTGGCAGGCCAGGTGCAGTAAAGGAGATTTTTCTTATTAGAAACGTGGTGGAAGAAGAGTGTCCTTCAAAGATCCGAGGAGAAGCCAACAGAAATCTATCCATGAAAAAACTTGTACTGTATGTTACGTTAATATCAACAATAAAAACATAAACCAATGATTAACAAGAGAAATAGGAACTTGTTGTCCAAAAACATGAACTTATGAATTAAGAGCTCTGCAAATTACAGAATGTACCAATTTCTTTACATGTTAACAGTCCCCAAGAAAACATAATACTAAAGAACTCTCATAGATACATGAGACCAGCCTCTAATCTCATGGTTAAACAAAGAGGATAAAATGAAATCAATAAAAACAGTCCATGAAAAATGTGTTGGGAATCATCTGGATCCTATTTTCATGAATCGATTCATGTTCTGTTGAGCTGCTGGCGGAAACGACTGTATCCAATTGCTGCTAAGGCTGGAATCTGCAGAGACTTCAGACTCAGGATGATGATCAACGAATTCAGATGTAAAGGACTCGATCAGAGTCGACCCCACTTGTGCAGCTTGAACTCCATCACCCTGAACAGGCGCTGCTTCAATGGCTGGAACAACATCTACCTCGTCATAAAAAAAAGTGGAATTTAGACGCTTAAGAATCTCTTGACGCATATTGTCATCCTTGTTTGCTGCAGCTTCCCCGTCACTGTCGATGCGTAGAGCCTCAAATGGTTTCAAGTTCTCGAAAGGATTCAATGTGGATACAGTAGTTGGTGAAAAATGACCGGTAGTGGATGTAATGAAATTGGCAGCCATCTCACAACAGTCAAAATCCAGCATATTTTCACAATAAAGAGACTCAAAATCTTCAAAACTCACCTCATTGACCACATCTTCTGATACAGTTTCGGATGCCTCCTGGGATTTGGTGTTTCCCGCATCATCAACACCATGAGCACCGGCCCTCTTCCTCTTTTTGTTTTTCTGCGTCGACTGATGGGTCTTGTCGTTGTCTTTCCTTCTCAATTGACACAAAACAGTGACCTCGGAAAGGGATGGCAAGCTATACTCGTACATCGTCCACTTGCAGCCTGGTTGGTGAGGTTGAGTATTCCGGTAACTGAAGCCTTTCCTGAGGGCTGTGACACTGTAGTTCTTGTCAATTTGGACACGTATATGATGGTCTTTGTCGTCTCTGCGCCATGTTGCAGGGCCACCGGCAATCTGGCGGGAGACATTATTATTGGACTTGGGGCTCATCTTTTTGAGATCAGTGAAGAAGAAAACATCCTCACCATGGATTCTGTGGAACGTAGACAAAATAGGTTAAAAAATTAGGGCCAAAATATATATAATAAAAAAATATACAAATCAATTGCCCTTCACTTTGACATAGCCATACATAATTTTTTTTAACATGCAAAAAAATATTAATGGTCTTAGATTGTTTGTATAATGCTATATATCTTAGCAAAATAATCAGCCTACAAAAATTTCAGTTCTTACTATAGCAAAATTATTTATAATAATAATAATATTATTATTATTATTATTATTATTATTATTATTATTATTATTATTATTGTATATTAGGTTTTTTATATATTAATTTTATTATGAAAAATGCGTTGAAAATGATGATAACAATTATTTTTAAGGATTTTTATCTTAAAAATAATTGTATATTTTAATATTTTTAAAATATTAACACCTTAAAATAAATATATATAAAATAAAGTAAGTGCTTTTTTACAATTATCAAATTAATTTAATCTTAGTATTTTGAAATACTTCAAACATAATAATATGAAGAATAAATCTTGGAAAATAATTTTTTTTTTTGATAATGATAATGATTAGAATATTGTCTGTAATGATTAAAATATTAATTATTTACAATAATTGTCACAATAACAACTATAATAATTATGACAATTTCACAATCATGATAATAAGAATAAGAATAATAATCAAGATAATTCATTAATTGATGTTTTTTTTTGTGAAAAATTGACTTTTGAAACTTTTTTATGTATGATATTTCAGATCTAATATTACATTAATAAAAAATATACAAAGCTATACATAGACAAAACATGTGAAAAAATTGGTCAAATTATCTACAAATTAAAAATATATGAGTAACTTGTCCTGCGCTTTGCCACGGACAAAACCAAATTTTATAACATGTTAAAAAATATTAATGGTTTTTTATTTTTTTAATAATGCTATATATTAGAGCGAAATAATCAATCTACAAGACTGACGATTATTTAGTTTTTTAATATATTTATTTTATTATAAATAATGCATTTAAAATAATAAGAAATATTATTTTAAATGTTTGTTCTCTTAAAAATAATTATATATTTTGATATTTGTTTAATATTAACAGCTTAAAATATATAACAAATAACTAACAATTAAAGATTAACTATACATGCATAAGAGATGATTTTACTTTCATTTCACATCATCAAATATGAACTTATTATGTTTTTTAACCAAAGTTATATTTAATACAAAGATAAATTCTAATAAAAATTAAAAGTCAAAACTAAGAGTATAGATACATAAATATAAACAAATTATTTAAATTATACAAAAATGAATGAAAAAAATAAAGGGACCGGAACTAAATCAAGAAATAAAATAATTATTTATTTTTTCCTTACAACACTTTTAATTTTTTAAATTTAATCCTTCGATTTAAATTATTTTCATTTTAGCCCATATACTTTTAATTCTTTATTTTAATTGCTTTATTTTTTCGATATATTTCTAAATAGTTTTTATTTTTGTCCATGTTTAAATAAATACGCTCTTAATTTTGGTTTTTAATTCTAATTATTTTCTCTTTTGTTTAGGTAGTATTGTTTAGAAAAAAAATAATTTTTAGATTTTAGGTTGTTTTGGTTAAAAAATTACCTTTACAATATTTTTATGTATAATATTTCAGATATAATATTACATAAACAAAAAAAAAATACGAGACAACATATAAACAAAATGGGTAGAAAAAAATATACGAGGCACTTCCTCGGCGTTTCGAATACAATGTTCCTTTTAGATGAAAAAACTCATTTCTTATATATTTTATCTATTATAATTTTACTAATTAAATATTAAAATAATCTATTATAACACGCATAAAATTAATCAATTTTCTAAGTAAAACCACAAGTACAAGGAGGGAATGCCATATTTATGGTTATTGATCTGGAGAAATGGGAAGGAGGAAAGTAAACAGATGGATGCAGAAAGGATTATGATGAAGCATGATTAGCAGATCCCAGGATATCAGGAGGCTCACTTCAAAGTCTTGCATTTCATGAGGAAAAAACAATAATTTTTAGGTTAGGCACTAATAAACAAATAAAATTAAAACATTTACAGATTAGATACAAGGAAATTCTTAAAACCTCAGCATAAGATACTGAGAACCTTATCTTCACTTATTGTTCACCTGTGCTCTTAATTCTTCATTGTGCTACTGTAACCCTAAAAACCTATAATTTTTTTCTGATCATAATAGTTTTTGAACCATGAATCAGAGTCTTTGAGGGCAATTGTGAAGAATGAAAAAAAATCCAACTCGAGCAAGAGGCTACGAGGTAAATCGTTAATGGCATGTCCTCTGTTTAGCTGCATTAACTTGAATTCTTATTCCCACTTTCCTATTTGCCTGCAGAGTTATGTCTTACTTTGAACTTTTAAGCTCGAACATGTAATTCAGTAATTCTTAAACAGCATACAAATGTACTAGGTTAACAGACCCAGATTTTAGAAACAATGTTGATAAGATACTTAATTGATGAGTTTAGGATGAAAAGAAATTAAATAGCATTGCTGTCAAGGATTATATCCCTTGTCCTTAACACTAAATTGTCTTCAGATACAGTTTCGGATGTCCTGTAAGGACCCAATGTTATGTTGCCGTTTCGGATGTCCTGGCCTCCTGGGATTTGGTGTTTCCCGCATCGTCAACACCATCAGCACCGGCCCTCTTCCTCTTTTTGTTTTTCTGCGTCGACTGATGGGTCTTGTCGTTGTCTTTCCTTCTCAATTGACACAAAACAGTGACCTCGGAAAGGGATGGCAAGCTATACTCGTACATCGTCCACTTGCAGCCTGGTTGGTGAGGTTGAGTATTTCGGTAACTGAAGCCTTTCCTGAGGGCTGTGACACTGTAATTCTTGTCAATTTGGACACGTATATGACGGTCTTTGTCCTCTCTACGCCATGTTGCAGGGCCACCGGCAATCTGGCGGGAGACATTATTATTGGACTTGGGGCTCATCTTTTTGAGATCAGTGAAGAAGAAAACATCCTCACCATGGATTCTGTGGAACGTGTTCCAGATCTGGAGAGGTTGATAGGCATAGAGGCTGCAATCTCTAACAGGAGCAGAGGAGGCAAAGCAAGGGTTAGTGAGTTTGGGATACAGATAGAAGCGCACCAGTTCTTCATCATAAGGGTTGAATCGATAGCCAGGGAGTAGTTGGATTGGAGTTAACATTGTCAGGGTTTGTGATTGGGATCGAGTCTGTTCCTTGCTCAGATGATCAAAGGATTGGATCAAGAGAGAAATCAAGAATCAAGAATCCAGAGTGACTGGTTCTTGACGAACAAATTAAGCCTGTAATTGAAAAACAGAGAAGGAGAGAGAGTTCCTCCGTTTCTTTATATGATTATTATTGATAAATAGAGATGGGAATGAATAACTGAGTAAAAGAGAGAAGAAGAGACTATCAGCAGGAAACCCTAAACGAAGAATGAAGAGGAGGAAAGAAACAAACTTGCTGATTAAAAACAAAACGCGTAATTGTTATTCCACTCCCATCTATATATAAGTGTTCGAGGGGTTCGCGCTTCCAACGGTCACTGAAAATTTTGAAAGCTATAACTAAGTCCCACGAACAGAACATGCAGATGAAAGACAGCATTCTTCTTTTTTAATTTATTTATTACATATTGGTGTCGTGGCAAACGATGGTTGGTCACCAAGGAGTTAAACATACATCGTGTAATTCAAGTTAGTTCCTGTCAGCACTAGTCCACCACAAATTAAAACAAATACGAGGAGGCTGGGACTATCTTTGCTGGGCCGGGTGGGTCCTCATTCCCTTTTAATGGGTCTGTTGTTGACGTGTCAAGTGATCCAAACTTTTTCGCAACCCGTACGGTACCGTACAAGAAGCATATGTCCGCAGCACCCGTCAACTACTAGACTACCAAGATATGTTCAATAGATGTGCGGCACTTGGATGATCAATAATTCTAAATCACAAGACTACATGTGATCCATTTGTTTTTTCTATTTTTGCACAGTGTAATAACGAATTTGTCCCTCAAAAAAAAACTGCACCTGGGTTGAGGGGTTCCACGGTAATTGCATATTTTCGGTTCGGTCTGATCCAGTTCATCTGGCTGGTTTATTTTTTTATATATCTCTTTGAACAGTGCAATAACCGTTTTGTCCCTCGAAAAGGACAAAATTCAGGTCTGGGAAGGAGGGGGCAATCCGGTAATTAACTAATTTTTTATTCTTTTTTTTTCATCAGTTTATTGTGTGCGCGTCGCCGGACCCGCCGTCAGTTTTCGCGCTCTCGTGTGTTTTAGACGGCGCGTGCGACTTATTCTAGCATCCAAAAATGTCCAAACGGCATTTAGAATTATTTTTCAAGCATGTTCTCTCACCTGGTGCAGCGATTGTGACTATATGGTGGCCAGAGATGTGTCAATGGTCGTTCAAATTTCTCCCCATTTCTCTCTCTTGCCTGCTCAAGCTGACGTCAGCGCAACTGTTTGTTGTCATATTTCATTTTAGTCCCTGAACATTTGAATTTGTTATTTTGGTCCTTATTGCTATTATATAGGTTTTGATTTGTTTCAATTTCATCATTCAATTGAAATTGATTATATATTATAGTTTCAATTAGGTCCTCATTCTTTTAATTTTAGGATTGGTCCGGAATCCTTAATATTTTTGGTATAAAAGTTTTGATTTATTTTCAATTTTATACTTCCATGGAAATTTATTATAAATCCTTAATATTTTTGGTATCAAAGTTTGATTTTTTTCAATTTTATTCTTCAATGGAAACTAATTATAGATTTCAGTTTTATTTTGGTCATAATTCTTTTAATTTTTGGTTTGTTTTAAATTATTAAATTTCATTGTTATCAATGTTTGGATGTATTTTAATTTTTTCCTTCAAATTAAATTTATTACATATGTTTTTATTTTATTTTATCCCTTATACTTTTAATCTTGGATTTTATTTTAATTATTTCCACTTTTATTAAGGTTTCTTCAAATATTTACATTTTAATTTGTGTTGATGATCATTTTAAAATTGATATTTATTATTTTTTCTCTTTGTTGTTTTTTAAATTCTTTTTATTTATCTTTCAATCAATTGTTTTTTTCATTTATTTAGATTTTTTTCCTTATAATATCAGTGTTCTTAAATACTTTTAATATAATAATATGAGGAATAAATCTGACAAAATAAAAAAAATGATTTTGCCTTTTAATTCTATTTTCCCTCTTTTGTTTAAGCTTATTTCTTAGAAAAATTTGTTTATTGAATTTTAGATTATTTTGTAAAAAAAAAATATATAATATTTCAGATCTGATATTACTAGGGAAAAAAACAACTTACAAACAAAATAGGTAGACAAATTTACCCAAGTTATCTGCAATTAAAAAATATACGAACCACTTCTCTTGCGTTTTGATACACTGATCATTTTAGGCGGAAAAAATCATTTCTAATAGATTTAATCTATTATAATTTTATTAATAAAATATTAAAATAATTAATTACAACATATAAAAAATTAATTAATTTTCTACATAAAAAAAAATCCAACACAACACGCGGGTAAATCACCTCGTCCATACCTAAACCACGTTGAGCTACTTAGACCCATATATTTAGGCTTTTTTGTGTGTTTTTTCCTTATGTTTTTATTTATCTTTTGCGTTTTCAATTACAACATTTAAGTTTATTTTTTAATTTAGCTTATTATAAATATAACTAAAAGAGATCAGGAAAACACTGTGGATTGTGAGTAAAAACACTATGAATTTCAATAGTATTTTTTTTTGTTTTTGAACAGTGATTTAAAGAAAACACTGTGTTGATTCGCTACTTTTAATGCTATTTATATATTGTTTCACAGGATGTAACAAAGAAAAGCTAGTGGCTTACTTGAAAACAGGCGCGCCTGTGTAAGGAGGACAGGGTTCGATCCCTGCCTAGCGCGACTTTTAATTTATTTTTTGCTTTTAATTTTCTTTTCATTTTTTGTTTGCTTTTTTAATTTTTATTTTCATTTATGATTTTTTTTCATTTTTATTTCTTTTGATTGTTTTTTATTATTTTTATTTATTTATTTTGACGTCAAATTATTTTTTTCTTATATTTGTTTTTCATTTTTTGGTTGGTTTTTTTGTTAAAGTTATTGATTTTTTTTTCTTTGATTGAATTTTTTTCCCCATTATTAATACAATAAGAATAATAATTTTAGTTTTTTTTCTTGCTTCCTTTTTTTTTAATGTTTTTGATTTTTTTTGTCGGGGTAATTTAATAATTTTTATTGTTTTAGCAGTAATAGTAATGATATTTTTAGATGTTAAGGCTTCGATGTTTATTTTTTTATAATAGGGTGTGTTGATATATTTCATTATATCAAACCTTGCATGTATAGATGTTATACTTTATTTGATTTTTAAAATTTTTTCATTTGATTAAAATTGATAATATATTTGGTTTTATTTTAGACCCTTATACTTTTGATTTTAATTATTTTGGTTTTTTATAGTTCTTAAATAGTTCCTATTTTTATCTATGTTTATATATATGTGCCTTAGGTTTTGATTTTTAATTTTTATTATTTTTTCTTTTGTTGAGATAACATTTTTTACAAAAAAATATTCTTAAATTTTAGTTTGTGTTTATGATCATTTGAAAATTGATATTTTTGTATTTCTTTTCCTTTGTTTTTACTTTTGTTTTTTTCATTAGTTTTTTTTAACATCAAATTATTTTTTTAGCTAATAATTTTTATTTTTATTCATTTTTATTTTTATTTTGTTTGCTCTTTTGTTAAAGTTTTTGGGCTTTTTTATTCTTTTATTGAATTTATTTTCCAATTATTCATGCAATAATAATAATAATAATAATAATAATAATAATAATAATAATAATAATAATAATAATAATAATTTTAGTTTTTTTTTCTTGCTTCCTCTTTTATTAATGTTTTTGAGTTTTTTGTCTCCTCAGAATAATTTAATAATTTTTATTGTTTTAACAATAATAGTAATGATATTTTTAGATGTTAAGGCTTCGATGTTCCTGTTGTTATAATAGGGTGTGTTGATGTGTTTCATTCCAAAAAAATTAGTTCTTAAATTTTATTTTGTATCTATGATCATTTGGAAATTGATATTTGTGTTTTTTTTCTTTCCATTTGTTCTTTCTTTTAGCTTTTTATTCGTTTTTTTATTTTTATTTTTAAGTCATATGACTTTTTTTTTCTGATAATTTTTATTTTATTTTTTTGTTTGATATTTTGTTAAAGTTATTATGATTTTTTTTGTCTTTCTTTTTTTTATTATTAACACAATAATAATGATAATGATGATGATGTGATGATGATGATAATAATAATAATAATAATAATAATAATAATAATAAGAACAAGAACAAGAAGAAAAAAATTAAGTTATTTTTCTTACGTACTCTTTTGTTAATGTTTTTCAGTTTTTTTCTCTAGGGATAATTTAATGTTAAAACTTCGATGTTGCTATTTTCAGAATAAGGTGTGGTGATCTTTTTTATCATATTAAATTTTACATATTTAAATATTATATTTTAATTTTGGACCAGCATATGCTATTAATTTCTTTCATCCCAACAATTATAATTTTTTTTTACTCAGCCTGCAACGTAGTGTGATAATGTTTTTTTATTTTCAGTTCAAGTAATTTTTTTCCCAGTCAATAATTTTTTTTCATTTATTGTATTTTTATATTGTTAATGTTTTTAGGCTTTTTTTAAGTCTTTGATTTAATTTCTTTTTCTTCCCGTTATTAAAGCAATAATAATATTAATATTAAGAATAATAATAATAATTTTAGTTTTTGTTCTTACATGCTTTTTTATTAATATTTTTTTTGTTTCCCTCTCAAATTTGTTCAATAATATTTATTGTTTTGACAGTGATAATGATGATAATTTAAGAAGTTAAGACTTTGATGTTACTGTTATTATAATAGAGGATATTGATCTTTTTCATTATATCTAATTTTATATACTAAAATATTATATTTTAATCTCAACAATTATAAAGATTATTTGTTTTGCCCGTACTATACCCACAATGTAGTGCGGGCATTTAACTAGTTTATACTAAAATTGTTTGATGAAATTTTAAGTTAGGTTACTCCCTTTTCTTCTTTTTTTTTGCTTTTCGTTTTCCTTTTATTTTTCTAAAAAGGAAGCTTGTATGGAAGTAATTTCAACTTCTTCTTGGTAATGGGAAAATACTTTTTCTTCAAAACCTCAAAACTACTAGCAAATTGCCCGCGCGTTGCCGCGGGTATTTTTTTGTATATAATTTAACATAATAAAATCTACAATGATAAATTTATATGATATAAGAAAAAAAAGTTATAGATTAGGAGATAAAATGTTTACAATTTTGAGTTGAGTTTGTCACGTAAGCATAGATTACATCTTTTAAAATATAGGTATTGCGTCATAAACGATAACAAAAGAGCGCGTATTAACATTAGAAAAAAGAGCACAATATTTGAATAAGAAAAAAAAACTACTGAAATCATTATTGTGCAGATTATAAAATTATAAAAATCAATTAATAGAAAGTGCAAATAAAAAAAAAACAAAGGGAAAAGAAAGCAATATAAATTTAAAATATTATAACAATAGCAATATCGGAGTCTTAACATCTAAAATGATTATTGCCGCTAGAATAAAAACAACAAAAATTAACAAATTATACCGAGGGGAAAAAATAAAAAGCATGAACAAAACAGCAAGCAAGAAAAACCAATTAAAAATTATTATTATTATTATTATTATTATTATGAAAGAATAAATAATCATTGCTATTACTTGGAAAAAAAATTATCAAATTATCGGGAGGGAAAAAAATAACAAAAGAGTAAGAATGAAAAATAATTAAATCATGATTATTATTATTATTATTATTATTATTAATTAATAATTAATAATTCATTAAACTATTATTTTTATTATTATTATAATTATTCTAGAAAGACAAAATTAATATAAAAAATAAATAAATTAATATCCAATAAGAAATAAACATTAAAAAAAATGACTTAATAAAAAACAATTAAAAGAATAAGGACCAAAACAAAAAATAATATATATAAAATTAATTCAACTTGCAGGATTAAATTAAAACAAAAAAGAATTGGAGGACCAGAAATAAATAATAGTAATTGCTGTCATTTTCGAAAAAATCAGAAGAAGAGGGACTGAAATCAAACTTTGTATATATTACCAATATCAATTGGAGGACCAAATTAAAGAAATCCAAATATCTGTACCGGAAAAATTGAAGGAATAAACAATAAATCAAAAATCAAAAGTATAAGGACTGAAATAAAAACTTCTTCTATAATCAGTTTTAATTGAAGGGCACAATTGCAAATAATAAAACTTTAATTTCAATAAATTAGTCATAAAGACGAAATAAAAACTTCAGGGACCGAAATCAATTTCTCACAACTATCAGGGACCGGAGCATACTCTGCCGCGGGAGGAGAGAGAAAGCGCCGTCACGGTGAAAAACCGTCCCGCACGACGCCACCCTGCGCATACATGATCTGAACGCAGCGCCGACGGACGATAGATCACCTTCAGGCGCATCTTCTGGCACGGCGGAAGTGCATTTCGGACACCGGGAAGACGCCGCACGCGCCTCCCCAAGAGCGCGTTCGCCTGGAACGCCGCTGGCGCGACCAGGCGACGCGCCAGCTGTCCCCCTGGCTAATGACCCAAAGAACCCTGTCCCCACCGGTATTTACGAAAATACCGGGGGGAAAAGACGCCGCAGCCCCTGTTTACTGTGCAAATTTTTGTCTTTTTCAGGGGCTTTTTCCGTCAGTGCACTATTCATCAAAATGTGAAAAACCGACAGAGCCCCTGTGTCCTGTGCGCTATTTTGTCGTTTTCGGGGGTCAGAGGCGTCAATCCACTGTGCACATTGCGGCTATTAAAAAAAAAGCCAACAACCAAAAATACCCCCATAAAATATACACACAACGCCGGAGCGCCAAGGCGAATGTCGTCTGTGCACTGCCACAATCCATAGTGGATTGTGAGACAGTGCACAGGATTTTGAACAGGGATTTTCCCACGGCTTTTAGTGTTTTGGTAATTTTCTTGATACGACCAGTTTTGCCGCATCTAAAGCATTTCACTGCCTTTTTATCATCAGATTTTTATTTTTCCCTTATCTTACAAGAAAACTAGAGCCCACTTTTCACTGCAAAACCCCCCCCGCCCCCAAACTTTCATTTCTTCCTCATTTTAAAATCCTAGCACCAGCAGCAGCCGTCCCCTCTCTTGGCCTCTCCCTTCCTTTGCGTTTGCTTTCATGGACAAACCCTCTTGGCCTCTCCCACCCTCTGCAACTTCTGCGAGTCCCCCTCTCTCGGCCTTTCCCTCCCTCTGCGATCGTCCACCCGCTTGGCCTCTCCCTCCCTTTGCGTTTGATTTCCTGGACAAACCCTCTTGGCTTCTCCCTCCCTCTACAACTTCTTCGAGTGTTTGTGCTCCTGGGTTTTTGCTAAGTTGTTGTAAAGTTTGCATCTTTATTTGTTTTGATTTGTGTTGTATTGGGTTTTCTGGGTTATTGTTTAATCATAATTTCAGGCAACAACAATCACCAATTGGATCGGTAATCATCAATCGTTAACTAAAATCAATTGTTAATGTTCATGTCTTTTGCTTTCGGGAATGTTGATTTTTGCTGTCTTAATTCGGGATATTGCTGTTAATTATTATGATATATGTTGCAAATAAGCCTCTTCCTGACTGTTTCTGTTTTCGAAAAATCGAAAACAAAGTACAGATCTAAAAAGTACATGTCGAAGAAAGCATGGATCGCGTTCTGAAAACTGCAAGAAGCTCCGGTTTTCTTAACCTCTCCAACCGCTCTCTCAGGGAAGTACCTGAAGAGGTCTACAAAATTTTGGACGCCGTTGGTGAAGGCGAAAAATGGTGGGAGGTAAATGTTTCTATAATTAAATCACAATGTCTTCATATTATTTTGATTAACATAATTAAATGTATAGATTTTTGAATTTAATGACCTGGACTGCGGTTTTCTTTGATTTGGTTACACAGAATGTGGAGTTACAAAAGCTGATTTTGGCTCATAATAGTATTGATTAAATAAAGAAAGACCTTCAGAATTTATCTCAACTAACGGTGTTGAATGTTAGCCATAACAAGCTCTCTGCGCTTCCAGCTGCAATAGAAGAGTGAGTGAGTAATTAATTACATTTGTTTTCTGATGTGTAGGGTTTCTTTTAAAAAAAAAATTGAAGTATATGTGATTTGTTTTGAATTTTATTTTTGACAGGCTCCCTATGCTTAAGCTATTAGATGTTTCTTTCAACTTGATTCTGAAAGTACTTGACGAAATCGGATCAGCAACTTCTCTTGTCAAGTAGGCGCCTTCTCCAATTAATGAACAATTAGGCTTGGTTATATCCATATTGCTGGTTGCATTGGTGTATCGGTGTTTGTGAGTGTGTTTGATTGTTTGATGTGTTTTTGCCTAGGTTTGATTGTTCGAGCAATCAGCTGAGGGAACTTCCGAGCTCACTAGGAGGATGTTTGGATTTATCTAACTTGAAGGTAATGCTGCATCATGATTTATTGATGAATAGATGTGCCGATTTGTTTTTCCCTTTTTAGCATGAGAATTCTTGCAATCTTCATTGCTGTGGAGTTTGAACTTGAGAGCCTTGCTTGATACCTACTGTTAATGAACTTTCACTTTTGGAACAACATTTTGTCTTGGCATGACATCAGAACACATAAATACACTTGTCATTGTCATCCATGATTCACAAAATCCTACGAGGCTAGGGTAGATCAACACAACATGGGTCCCTACAGGGCATCCTAAACTGTATCTAAAGATGTGGTCAATGGGGGTGAGTTTTGAAGATTTTGAGTCTTTTTATTGTGAAGGTATGCTGGATTTTGACAGTTGTTAGATGACTGCCAATTCCATTACATCCTTTATTGGTCATTTTCACCAGCTACTGTATCCACATTGAATCCTACCGAGAACTTGAAACCATTTGAGGTTCTGATCATCGACGATGACAGGAAAGCTGCAGCAAACGAGAATGACAATTTGCGTCAAGAGATTCTTGAGTGTCTAAATTCTACTTTTTTCTATGACAAGCTAGATGTTGTTCCAGCCATTGAAGCAATATTTGTTTAGGCTAATGGAGTTCAAGCTGCACAAGTGGGGTCGAATCTAATCAACGGCTTCAGATGTAAAGGACTCGATAGCCATTGAAGCAACATTTGTTCAGGCTAATGGAGTTCAAGCTGCACAAGTGGGGTTGACTCTGATCAATGGCTTCAGATGTAAAGGACTCGATAAGAGTCGACCCCACTTGTGCAGCTTCAACTCCATCACCCTGAACAGACGCTGCTTCAATGGCTGGAACAACATCTACCTCGTCATAGAAAAAAGTGGAATTTAGACGCTCAAGAATCCCTTGATGCATATCGCCATCCTTGTTTGCTGTAGCTTCCCTGTCACTGTCGATACTCAGAGCCTCAAATGGTTTCAAGTTCTCGGTAGGATTTGTTGACATATAATGTCATACTTGTATGCTTTATATATTTTGATGATAACAATAAAAAGAAAATGGACTAATAATATGCTTGAATGAGATTAAGTTATAAACATGTATTATACAAAGGATGTTTATGCACTACTAATTGCCTCAATATCAGATATAAAAAATGTCTCAGCTTAATTTTGCAATTAAGAGGCCTATTTATAAGTTTCAAAGAGAAACTAGCCGGTTCTAGCCGTTTTAGTGCAACTGTCATCTCAAACGGTCGACCGGTTCACAATGGATAAATCAAGTGGTTGACCGATTCACTTGGTAACCCAAATGGTCGACCGGTTCATGCAGAAACTCTATTTTGACAAATTATCTTTTCTGAATTTCTTGAACCGATTGATTATGACTTAGACCTATAATCATCAAAACTCTCTTTTTTAATGCATTGCAATTATCAAATATCAGCTAAATTTAAAATATCAAATTCAGGAAATAAAACAAAATTAAGGCATTCTAATCTCATCTGAACCATTATCTTCTTCAAAATCTCAAGGTAATTTATTATTCATCCAACAAGACCATGCAGTGAACATATGCAAACCAAAACCGAAAGACAAAGTGATGCACTGTCAAATTGCTTAAGAAAGGCCTTCCAGCCAGTGTGTGTGCTATCCAGGCTCAGGCTCAGTGGGGAGGGAATTGAGGCCATCGTCTCCTTTGTCTCCGCGTATCGGTCCTGTCTGCAATGCAGAAGGCCTGGGTGAGGTCTCTCGTATCCCGCGTACCCGCCTCAGTAATGGGTGGGGCGGCTCTCCGTCTATGCGACTAGCCGCTGCAGATGGCTCATGGAGTGGTGACTCCAAATAGGGGTTGTAGACTCATCCTTGCCGTCCTCGTTACATTCTCCTCCTCTTCGAGCACTTACATGCTCTTCCTCGGCATGTGCACCCTCTTAGTGCCCTTGAATCCACTCACCATTCTCATTAAGCACATATTTCATTCTAGTGAGTGGTGTTATCAATCTCCGATCTTTATCCGGAAAGTACGGTTTCTTATCCCGCATGCCAGTCGAGAAGATATCAAAGTGCTCAAAAATAGTGGTAAACACTTGACCATATGGTAGAGCCTTTTGTTTTTGATCGTATGCTAAGATCATATTCCTAATCATGATATATGGAATGTTTATTGGTCTTCTCTGAATCATACAATCAATTAAACATAGCTCCATAAAGGTAACTTCATCATAATGCCCCTTTTTGGGCAAGATGTTGTGAGCAATAATCCTATGAAGTAGTCTAGGTCTTAACAGAAGGTCCTGACTCTTTATCTTAGCACCTGGAGCAAATTCAGTATTCCTAGTGTGCAATGCAACAGCATAATCATAGATAAACCCCTCAATGGTCGGAATTATTTTAATTTCAAAAACTCGTGGACAATCATTAGATATACCCAATATATCGACTAATACAAAGACAATTAAACTCAATGGGATTTTCTTGAAGAGTACTAATTATCCTTGGTTCTACATTAACCCTCATATTAGCAAAGAACATCCTCATCAACTTAGGGTATGTAGGTTTCTTATATTCATATAATGAGTACCAACCCATTTCAGCAAATAGAGTATCTATACCTAAAGCAGACAAATCATTGCCTAAACCTCTTTCTACACAAATAGCTCTATTTGAGAAATTATTTAAAAACCTTTGAACATTGTCACCTGATGAGGAAGCAGGATCATTGGCTTGTTTGCTCCTTGATTCAGTCCTCCTCAAGCATTTCTTGGGTGCCATTGCCTTGAGATGACAGTTGCACTAAAACGGCTAGAACTGACTAGTTTCTCTTTGAAACTTATAAATAGGCCTCTTAATTGCAAAATTAAGCTGAGATATTTTTTATATCTGATATTGAGGCAATTAGTAGTGCATAAACACCTTCATATCATCAATCCTCATTAATACTCAAATTTGTGTTTAAATCTTCATATCCTAACACAAAAAGTATTAAATCTCATTCTCACTACACTTAAACACCTTCAAATATTCTAAGTGCTATTAAGTGAGATAAAGAGATCATAGATCTTAATTTGTAATATCCACACTATTGAGAGTGTATTGTTGTATTACAAAACCAATCCTTGTAAAACTCTTGAGAGTTGAGTATAAAACTCTTGATATTGGTGAGGGAACATCACCAAGGAAAAATCTTGAAGAGGGTACATCTTCATGTGGGAAAAAGGAAAATCTTGAAGAGGGCATATCTTCAAGTGGTGTAAAAGTCTTGGTGTGGATTCATCAACCGGGAATTGTAATCTTGTTACTTGGACTAGTAAGAGAATACAATACTCAAGTATGGGTTGGTACTTGAGCTGTGGATGTAGGCTTGCCGAACCACGTTAAAAACCGAGTTAGCAACCTCTCTCTCTTATCTCTTTACTTTAAAGTACTTATTAATTATATTGTTGGTTATTGTTTTACTTTAAAGTAATTAATTTTAAAATTGCATTAATTGTTGTATTTACACCTAATCCCCCCTTTAGGTGCATAGTTGCCTTAATCCTTAAACAACAATTGGTATCAGAGTTTAGTTCTCAGTTATTAAGTTTGCTTAAACTTTGAGTAGAATGACAACTATAAGCTATAATCTCCAAAATGAAGGTGCTTCAACATCTAGACCATCATTTTTTGATGGTAATGACTATGCCTATTGGAAAGCTAGAATGACAATATATCTTCAATCTATAGATTTCGATTTATGGCTTTCTATTGAAAATGGACCTCATAGACCAATTAAAACCGAAAATGGTATTGAGATTCCAAAAAGCATGATAGAATATACTGACCTAGATAAAAGAAACTTCCTTAGAAAGAAAAATGACAAGAGAAAGTTCTCGAACTTCAAAAAGGAGGGAAACAAAGGAGAATCAAGTAAAGAAACTCCAAGATGCTACAAATGCAACAAGTTGGGACATATCAAAACCAATTGTCCCCTTCTTCAAACAAAGAAGAAAAATCGCTTTCAAAAGAAAGCTTAGAAAGCAACATGGAGCGATGACTCAGACTCAAGCTCCAGTGATGAAGAAGAACATGTGGCTAACATGTGTTTCATGGCAATCGAAAGTGAAAATGAGGTACTATCTTCGGATGATGAATCCGATCCTTCTTGTATTGAATTACATGAACAACTTGAAAATCTGTATGTAGAATATAAAAAATTAGGTTCAAAATATAGTACCCTAAAAAGAAATCATGTATGCATAATTGAAGAAAAAGAATTACTAGAAAAGAAAGTATGTGATTTGAATGACAAGAGTAGTAAGACTAATCAACTTGAAGAAGATAATAAATCCTTAAAAGAAAAAGTTGATGAGTTGAATGTAATTATCGCAAAATTCACACAAGGCTCAATTTTTTTTGAGAAAATGCTTTCGAGCTAGAGAAGTATGTTTAACAAAGGAGAAGTATGTGCAATGCAACAGCATAATCATAGATAAACCCCTCAATGGTCGGAATTATTTTAATTTCAAAAACTCGTGGACAATCATTAGATATACCCAATATATCAGCTAATACAGCACAATTAAACTCAATGAGATTTTCTTGAAGAGTACTAATTATCCTTGGTTCTACATTAACCCTCATATTAGCAAAGAACATCCTCATCAACTTAGGGTATGTAGGTTTCTTATATTCATATAATGAGTACCAACCCATTTCAGCAAATAGAATATCTATACCTAAAGCAGACAAATCATTGCCTAAACCTCTTTCTACACAAATAGCTCTATTTGAGAAATTACTTAAAAACCTTTGAACATTGTCACCTGATGAGGAAGCAGGATCATTGGCTTGTTTGCTCCTTGATTCAGTCCTCCTCAAGCGTTTCTTGGGTGCCATTGACTTCAATTAGGCTTTGGGTGTTTTGATTTTGAGTGATTTTTGAGAGGATTTGAGTCAGGGTTTTCGGAATTTTGATTTTCTCCTGTTTTTTGTTTTTTGAAACCCTAGATAGTATTTATACTATTGAGCAACCGGTCGACCGGTTGCCTTGGGATAATTTTAACCGGTCGACCGGTTGACTCCCAAGATGAGAATTTTCCAAATTTCTCTTTTGAATTTTTCTTTGCACTCAAAATGTAGCCTTTTCATGTAAAAATTATGTCCAAAAGGAAAAGAAATCAAGGGGCTAAAAGTGCTAATTTTCGGCAGTAGCCAAGGCTACTGTTCCTCTGGCTCAACCGGTCGACCGGTTGGGTTTGCTCTTGATGAACCGGTCGATCGTTTCATCCCAAATTTTTTAAACTCCCTAAAATTTGTTTTGAACAAATTTCTTATGCTTCAAGTGTATACATTTTAACATCAAATAAATCCAACTTATAACCATTGATGTATACATAATTCAAACATCATTTGCATGAATAAACCCTAGGTTCCTTCTTATTTCGCAAAAGCAATCTTTTCCTAATGGTTTTGTAAAAATATCTGCAAGTTGATGTTCTGTACTTATAAACTCAAGTACAATATCTCCTTTTGCAATATGATCCCTTAAGAAGTGATGTCTTACTTCTACGTGTTTTGTGCGAGAGTGTTGAATATGATTTTTAGATAGGCAAATTGCACTTGTATTATCACATTTAATCGGAGTATTTTCAAACCTAAGTCTATAATCCTCCAGAGTTTGTTTCATCCATAATACTTGTGCACAACAACTACCTGCCGCAATATATTCTGCTTCAGTTGTTGATAGGGCTACCGAGTTTTGTTTCTTACTCGCCCATGAAACTAGTGATGATCCTAGAAAATGACAAGTTCCACTAGTACTTTTCCTATCAATTTTACAACCCGCAAAATCTGCATCCGAATAACTGATTAAACTTATTTCACTTCCCTTCGGATACCACAACCCCAAATCAATTGTACCATGCAAGTAACAAAAAATTCTTTTTACTGCACTAACATGGGATTCTTTTGGACATGCTTGAAATCGTGCACATAAACATACACTAAATATAATATCGGGTCTACTTGCGGTTAAATATAAAAGAGAACCGATCATACCTCGATATTTGGTGATGTCTACGGTTTTACCTTTTTCGTCCATATCAAGCTTAATAGATGTCCCCATGGGTGTGTTGGCATCTTTGACATGTTCCATCCCAAATCTTTTCAGAAGATCCTTGGTGTACTTGCTTTGGTTGATGAAGATGTCATCTCTTGTTTGCTTAATTTGCAATCCAAGGAAGAAATTTAATTCTCCCATCATGCTCATTTCAAATTCCTCTTGCATGCATTTTGCAAATTCCTTACACAGAGATTCATTAGTAGCACCAAAAATTATATCATCAACATAGATTTGTACAATAAGGATATCTTTTCCTTTTCTTTTTGTAAAAAGGGTGGTGTTAATTTTGCCAATGTTAAAATTATTTTCAATAAGAAATGTTTTTAATCTATCATACCATGCCCTAGGTGCTTGTTTTAAACCATATAAGGCCTTTTTGAGTTTAAAAACATGATTAGGAAATTCAAAATTTTCAAAGCCTTGAGGTTGTTCAACATATACTTCTTCCATTATAAAGCCATTTAAAAATGCACTTTTAACATCCATTTGGAAGAGCGTAAAATTGGCATGACATGCATAGGCTAATAACATTCTTATAGATTCAAGTCTAGCCACTGGTGCAAAAGTTTCTTCATAATCTATTCCTTCTTCTTGATTATAACCTTTAGCAACTAGTCTTGCTTTGTTTCTAACAATAGTCCCATGTTCATCAATTTTGTTTCTAAAGACCCATGTAGTACCAATTATTGATAAATCTTTTGGTCTAGGGACTAGTTCCCAAACATCATTTCTCTCAAACTGATTTAGCTCATCTTGCATGGCTAAAATCCATTTTTTCATCATTTTTCGACTTCAAGAAAGGTTTTAGGTTCTATTTGAGAAACAAATGCATAATGCCCACTAATGTTTCTAAGGGATGCTCTAGTTTTAGTTCCCTCAAAAGGATTACCAATAATTAAATCTGGAGGATGAGAACTTACATACCTTAGCTCCTTTGGTGACTCAAAGGAGTTACTTACCAACTCTTGTTGATTGCTTGAGCTTGGTTGGTCCTTGTTCATGTCTTCATTTGATGACTCCTTTGGGTTTTTATCATTAAGATTCAAATTTTGAACACTTTCATTTAAGTCATCTAGAATCTCAACAATTTTGTCATTTTGAGTTTCCTCAAAAGCGACATGCATGGATTCCCTCAAGACAAAGTGTTCTATTATTGTATACTCTGTAAGCCTTGCTAGAGGAGGAGTATCCAAGAAAAAAATTCCAACATCGGATTTTTGAATCAAATTTATCAAGGTTGTCTTTAGTGTTTAGAATAAACACATTTTTGAACCAAAGACTTTAAAATAAGAGATGTTGGGCTTCCTCCCTTTTCAAAGCTCATAAGGAGTCTTTTTCAACTCAGGTCTCAAAGTAACACGGTTCAAAACATAGCAAGAAGTGCTTACGGCTTCCGCCCAAAAATATTTCGGGGTGTTAAATTCATTTATCATTGTTCTTGCCATTTCTTGAAGAGACCGATTTTTCCTTTCCACAACCCTATTTTGTTGGGGAGTTCTAGGCGTTGAAAAATTGTGGTGGTATCCTTTTTCTTTACAAAACGTTTCAAATAAATCACTTATGAATTCACCACCATGATCGCTCTTTATGTTTATTATAGAAAATCCTTTCTCGTTTTTGATTTTCTTTGAAAACTTTACAAATTCATAAATGGTTTTATCTTTTGATTTAAAAAATATAACCCATGTATACCTAGTAAAGTCATCAATGATTACAAACACATATCTATTACCACTTAAACTTCTTGTTCTAGTTGGTCCAAATAGATCTATATGAAGTAATTCTAAAGGTCTTTCGGTTGATATGTGATTCTTACTTTTAAAAGACGTTTTAACTTGTTTACCCATTTGGCAAGCGTCACATAGCTTTTTCCTTTTATATATGCAATATGAGGGAAGACCTTTAACTAAATCATTTTTTAGCTAATTTTGAAAGGATGTCCATGCTTATGTGACCTAGTCTTCTATACCATAGAAAACTATCATTTATACTAGCAACAAGACAACTTTCAATACTCATACATGTATCTATTTTGATTTTATAGATGTTTCCAATTCTATTACCGACAAAGATAATTTTATCATTTTCAAGTATTAAGCAACATGTATGATCAAAAATGATTTTATAGCCTTTGTCACATAATTGACTTATACTAAGCAAGTTATGTTTAAGACTATCAACAAGAAATATATTTTCAATGGAGGGTGAAGACATACCTCCAATGTTACCAATTCCAACAATTTTCCCTTTTGAGTTGTCCCCAAAAGTCACTTTTCCTCCTTTAGTTTTGGTAAGGCTTGAAAAAAGAGTGCCGTCTCCGGTCATGTGTCTTGAACAAGCACTATCCAAAAACCACTCCCCATGTTCCCTTGGTTCCTACAAAACAGAATCAAGATGAGGATTTTGGTACCCATACCTTCTTGGGTCCTTTTTGGTTAGGGGTGGTTCCTTTTGGAACCCAAATCATTTTAACAGTTATTTTTCTTCATAGGACATGCATAAATCAAATGTCCTGATTTTCTACAGTAATTGCATGTATAACTTGGATCATAAGACTGTTTAGCTTTAACAAAGTAGTTCTTTAAGTATTTTTGGTTTTTATTAGGTTTATAACCTAATCTTCCTTTGTTAAACATACTTCTCTGGCTCGAAAGCATTTTCTCAAAAAAATTTGAGCCTTGTGTGAATTTTGCGATAATTACATTCAACTCATCAACTTTTTCTTTTAAGGATTTATTATCTTCTTCAAGTTGATTAGTCTTACTACTCTTGTCATTCAAATCACATACTTTCTTTTCTAGTAATTCTTTTTCTTCAATTATGCATACATGATTTCTTTTTAGGGTACTATAATTTGAACCTAATTTCTTATATTCTACATACAGATTTTCAAGTTGTTCATGTAATTCAATATAAGAAGGATCGGATTCATCATCCGAAGATAGTACCCCATTTTCACTTTCGATTGCCATAAAACACATGTTAGCCACATGTTCTTCTTCATCACTGGAGCTTGAGTCCGAGTCATCGCTCTATGTTGCTTTCAAAGCTTTCTTTTAAAAGCGATTTTTCTTCTTTGTTTGAAGAAGGGGACAATTGGTTTTGATATGTCCCAACTTGTTGCATTTGTAGCATCTTGGAGTTTCTTTACTTGATTCTCCTTTGTTTCCCTCCTTTTTGAAGTTCGAGAACTTTCTCTTGTCATTTTTCTTTCTAAGGAAGTTTCTTTTATCTAGGTCAGTATATTCTATCATGCTTTTCGGAATCTCAATACCATTTTCGGTTTTAATTGGTCTATGAGATCCATTTTCAATAGAAAGCCATAAATCAAAATCTATAGATTGAAGATATATTGTCATTCTAGCTTTCCAATAGGCATAGTCATTACCATCAAAAAATGGTGGTCTAGATGTTGAAGCACCTTCATTTTGGAGATTATAGCTTGTAGTTGCCATTCTACTCAAAGTTTAAGCAAACTTAATAACTGAGAACTAAGCTCTGATACCAATTGTTGTTTAAGGATTAAGGCAACTATGCACCTAAAGGGGGGATTAGGTGTAAATACAACAATTAATGCAATTTTAAAATTAATTACTTTAAAGTAAAACAATAACCAACAATATAATTAAGTACTTTAAAGTAAAGAGATAAGAGAGAGAGGTTGCTAACTCGGTTTTTAACGTGGTTCGGCAAGCCTACATCCACAGCTCAAATACCAACCCGTACTTGAGTATTATATTCTCTTACTTGTCCAAGTAACAAGATTACAATTCCCGCTTGATGAATCCACACCAAGACTTTTACACCACTTGAAGATATGCCCTCTTCAAGATTTTTCTTTTTCCCACATGAAGATGTACCCTCTTCAAGATTTTTCCTTGGTGATGTTCCCTCACCAATATCAAGAGTTTTATACTCAACTCTCAAGAGTTTTACAAGGATTGGTTTTGTAATACAACAATACACTCTCAATAGTGTGGATATTACAAATTAAGATCTATGATCTCTTTATCTCACTTAATAGCACTTAAAATATTTGAAGGTGTTTAAGTGTAGTAAGAATGAGATTTAATACTCTTTGTGTTAGGATATGAAGATTTAAACACAAATTTGAGTATTAATGAGGATTGATGATATGAAGGTGTTTATGCACTATTAATTGCCTCAATATCAGATATAAAAAATGTCTCAGCTTAATTTTGCAATTAAAAGGCATATTTATAAGTTTCAAAGAGAAACTAGCCGGTTCTAGCCGTTTTAGTGCAACTGTCATCTCAAGGCAATGGCACCCAAGAAATGCTTGAGGAGGACTGAATCAAGGAGCAAACAAGCCAATGATCCTGCTTCCTCATCAGGTGACAATGTTCAAAGGTTTTTAAGTAATTTCTCAAATAGAGCTATTTATGTAGAAAGAGGTTTAGGCAATGATTTGTCTGCTTTAGGTATAGATACTCTATTTGCTGAAATGGGTTGGTACTCATTATATGAATATAAGAAACCTACATACCCTAAGTTGATGAGGATGTTCTTTGCTAATATGAGGGTTAATGTAGAACCAAGGATAATTAGTACTCTTCAAAGAAAATCCCATTGAGTTTAATTGTCTTTGTATTAGTCGATATATTGGGTATATCTAATGATTGTCCACGAGTTTTTGAAATTAAAATAATTCCGACCATTGAGGGGTTTATCTATGATTATGCTGTTGCATTGCACACTAGGAATACTGAATTTGCTCCAGGTGCTAAGATAAAGAGTCGGGGACCTTACGTTAAGACCTAGACTACTTCATAGGATTATTGCTCACAACATCTTGCCCAAAAAGGGGCATTATGATGAAGTTACCTTTATGGAGTTATGTTTAATTGATTGTATGATTCAGAGAAGGCCAATAAACCTTCCATATATCATGATTAAGAATATGATCTTAGCATATGATCAAAAACAAAAGGCTCTACCATATGGTCAAGTGTTTACCACTATTTTTGAGCACTTTGATATCTTCGTCGACGTGTACGGATAAGAAACCGTACTTTCGGATAAGACGGAGATTGATAACACCACTCTCACTAGAATGAAATATGTGCTTAATGAGAATGGTGAGTGGATTCAAGGGCACCAAGAGGGTGCACATGCTTTGAGGAAGAGCATGTAAGTCTTTGAAGAGGAGGAGAATGTGGCTGAGGATCAGGGTGAGGATGAGTTCACAAATTTATTTGAGTCACCACCTCCGGCTTCCTCGCCAGATGAGCCATCTGCGAGTGGCTAGTCGCATAGGATGGAGAGCCGTCTCACGCACATTAAGGCGGATATGCGATACATGAGAGACTCTCACGAGGCTTTTCAGACAGAGATGCGGACTGATATGCGAGATGAAGGAGATGATGGCTTCACTTCTCTCACGATACCCACCTCTTTAGAGATTTTGTATCATGCATCTCATTTTATTGTGATTATGCTTTTTATTTTGGATATATGTTGTTATTGAATATTATTTTGTTTTTTTATAACATTGGGTATTACATTGATGTTTTGGAGATTATAATTTTGAATATTATGTTTTTATTTATCTACAATGTTAATTTTCTTTTTGTTGATGCCAAAGGGGGAGAGAATATGAAAATATACATATGCATCAATAATGGGGGAGAAAAATATGATGAGAATATGGAAAAATTTATATGCATATATTTAGGGGGAGAAAAATGAATTTTTCTTGAAATTGCATATGATATTTGTACTTAGATTAAATTGCTAAAAATGTTTAATGCCTCTTATATATTGCATTACAAAATATAGGGGGAGACTCAATTTTTTATCAAAGTTTTTTTGTTTATTGTCATCATCAAAAAGGGGGAGATTGTTGACATATAATGTCATACTTGTATGCTTTATATATTTTGATGATAACAATAAAAAGAAAATGGACTAATAACATGCTTGGATGAGATTAAGTTATAAACAAGTATTATACAAAGAATACATCAACAAGCATAATGGATTACACGAAGAAATCATTCCAGGAAGTCCAAGATGCAAGCAAGTGAAGACTTAGAATAAGTTTTCATTTTAGTGCTTTATGTAAATCTCAATTTCTAACTTGATAGCACAAATTAAAATGAACTCACACACTTCACATTGCATGCATTAAAAGGGTTTGATGATTATAGGTTTAAGTCATAATCAATCGGTTCAAGAAATTCAAAAAAGATAATTTGTCAAAATAGGGTTTCTGCATGAACCGGTCGACTGCTTTGGGTTACCAAGTGAACCGGTCGACCGCTTGGAAGACAAATTGCCTTTCGAACTGAACCGGTCGACCACTTGATTTATCCGTTGTGAACCGGTCGACCGTTTGAGATGACAGAAACAGCTAGAACCGGCTAGTTTCGCTTTGAAACTTATAAATAGGCCTCTTAATTGCAAAATTAAGCTGAGACATTTTTTATATCTGATATTGAGGCAATTAGTAGTGCATAAACACCTTCATATCATCAATCCTCATTAATACTCAAATTTGTGTTTAAATCTTCATATCTAACATAAAGAGTATTAAATCTCATTCTCACTACACTTAAACACCTTCAAATATTCTAAGTTCTATTAAGTGAGATAAAGAGATCATAGATCTTAATTTGTAATATCCACACTATTGAGAGTGTATTGTTCTATTACAAAAACAATCCTTGCAAAACTCTTGAGAGTTGAGTATAAAACTCTTGATATTGGTGAGGGAACATCACCAAGGAAAAATCTTGAAGAGGGTACATCTTCAAGTGAGAAAAAGGAAAATCTTGAAGATGGCATATCTTCAAGTGGTATAAAAGTCTTGGTGTGGATTCATCAAGCGGGAATTGTAATCTTGTTACTTGGACTAGTAAGAGAATACAATACTCAAGTACGAGTTGGTACTTAAGCTGTGGATATAGGCTTGCCGAACCACGTTAAAAACCGAGTTAGCAATCTCTCTCTCTTATCTCTTATTATTGGATTTGGGGCTCATCTTTTTGAGATCAGTGAAGAAGAAAACATCCTCACCATGGATTTTGTGGAACGTGTTCAAGATCTGGAAAGGTTGATAGGCATAGAGGCTGCAATCTCTAACAGGAGCAGAGGTGGCAAAGCAAGGGTTAGTGAGTTTGGGATACAGATAGAAGCGCACCGGTTCTTCATCATAAGGGTTGAATCTATAGTTAGGGAGTAGCTGGATTGGAGTTAACATTGTCAGGGTTTGTGATTGGGACATAGCCATCAAGTCTGCTACTTGCTCAGTTTTTGAGGCTGATCATGCCTATTGCCAAGATCTTACGCTTGTGTGAGACTACAATGAGGGAAGTTTCTCCCTCATTTCACTGCTGTGCTTAGATTTTCACCTATCCCTTTACAGATGTTATCGAACGCAGTTCGTGAGAAGTTGCCTTGCTTCGAAAATCTACCTAATTTTCATAACTTTGACTCGTTTGGAGATTGAAGCTAGTGGAGATTATTGCTGGTTTGTTTCGCAAGGGATACTCAAATGCTCTCTGAAGTTGGAAGTCTTGATCTTATACAAGGACAAGGTTTGCTCCTGTAAGAAAATTAAAGTATAATATTTTTATATTTTTTCAAGCATTTGATTCCCACTTAAATAATTATCTAGAATATTGTATTTAGATAGTTGTCATGTATAAAAAAACGAATCTTGGTTTCCTAAATCTCAAATATTTAAAAAATAAATATTGATAATACAACAAATTATTCTTCTTTTTGGAAGCTCCGGCAATTTCCCCTATTGGAGTCGTCATTATGTCACATATATACAATGTCACAATAAATTTTTATCTTTTGCTATTAATTGATAAAAAAATTAATGAAAAAAGATTATTGCAGCGAATGTTTATGTTAATATAACTAGTGTCACATATATTGATAATAAAATTTATGAATCCCATGATAATTTTCTCTAATGTTAGTTAAAAAAAGTTTAGAGGCGCCACCAAATATTTTGTTAGCTAAAAACGCTTATTGATCTCATAATCTAGATAAAAGAGCAGGTTGTGTGTAAGAATGACATATCATCCCTATTACATTGTATCTATGTATGTTGTATTTTTTGACTAACTACTAAGATGTTGTGTTTCTTATAATAGTTGGTCGGTCTAACGGTTGAAAGTTAATTCATTCTAGTAAAATGAACCATGACTTTATGGGTGAAGCCTAAAAATTATAGAGTCCAAATATATTTTTGCATTTGTTTCTTTTAATATCAAAATAAAAGAATGATTTTTTTGGTGTTTTTTGAAATATATGTCAAGTTCTCATAGATTTAATAAACATGTTATTAAATCCAAAAGGCATGCAAAACCATAATATTTTTTTCTTTAATTTTTTTATAGTAAGAAAATGCTAAATTATGCCATGTATTTTTATTTTATATGTTTTTTTTATGCTAAATATGATTTTTGTTTGAAAGGCTTGGTCATATGCAAATTAAAATATTTAAATATATTTTTGAAAGAAAGATCTTTATTGTTTTTGTATATATTATTTTAGAAAATTGGTTTATTTAATACCAAAAAAACACCTTATGTATAATTCACAATCTGAAATGTTAAATAAAAGAGGGATATAAATATGAGGGACTAAAAAAAAACTAATGAGAAATGTTCTTTTGAAAAATAAATTAGTAAAGAAACTATCAAAATGGGTCATATTTTCCAAACATGACCAAAAAATATATTTTTCTATGTAAAAACATTTCTCTAAGCCTGGAATGGGGTCAACCCAAACCATGCAGGTTGGGCTTCCTAGACTTGCCCAAGCCCAATAAGATGTTTCATTTGCAAATTTACAAGAATTAAGATCTAAAAGAGATTTTCATTTGAGTTTTGCCAAGAACTTGTAGAAAAAAATTAGGAACCATGTAATCAAATTCAGTCAATTTGTATCAAATCAAAAGCATGAAAACATAGAGTATGAAATACTGAAGCATGATGATATGTAGGGATAAGACTTGAAATGAAACTTGATAGCTAAGAACTCAAATCTAGATATTCAAATCTCTAAGGGATCAATTAATTCAAACCACATCTCAAATGGAAGAAATATCATCGCAGAACAATAATATATAAGTTTAGGCTTTGATGAAAACGGGTAAAAGGGCTTACTATATTCATCGGTGTCCCGATGGTGATTTTTTTGCGCTTTGCGCCCCACCATCTCTTGATTTAGGGAGATAATGGTGCGCGATGAAAGAGGGTGTGTTTTATAATCGTAAAAATTATAACTATAATTATCAGGAGTCGCCACCTAGTATTATGGTCATTACAAAATCTATTGGTCTATGAGAGTTTGGGTAAGGGGACTTGTTGTGCAAGGGGAATATGCATCACCCCTAATGCACCCTATCTAAGGCAAGCTGCATTATTGTTTGATTGTTTTTCTAAGTTTGATTTTTTTGTTGGGTTTTCTAAAGATTGACGTTTGACGTAGATCTCTTTTCGTGAGAGAATCTCTATCTTGTTAGGAGTTGAAAGACTAACCAAAGAGAATTTTACACTACATTTTAAAAAAAAACATTTTTTTTAAACTATCTGCGAGTATACTTTACAATGTAATTTTACACTGCCATAGCTAAAACAAAATAATTGTTAGATTATTTTGATATTTTGAACAAATTCCAATGTTTAATCATAAACTAGTTATGATATCCAATTTTTGTTCAAAATATGTGAAAGATGCATCATATATATATATATTATGAAAAATATGCTTGGCAAACCTTGGAATTCGGTCGTATGAATGAAAACAATATAAATTTTGTTTTTTTTTAAATAAAAATTTGGGCTGGCCTAACCAAATAGGCTAGCCCAGCCAAATTGGGCTAAGGCCCAATTATGCTAGACTTGGGCAGGACCCGACCCCAACTGGGTTGGGCTGAGAGTAGTCCAGTCCACCCAAAATAGAATACACACTACACACATGCTGTAGAATTAATTCATTCATGTGAACAGTAACAAGGTGGTCGGCTGACCACAACGAGAGGCTCACCTTCCACTACCGCCGGGTAGAGGAGGTCGAAGTGGTTGTCCATATGGTGATGACATCGAAAATAATGGCTTATGATGGCTAGAGGAGGCACTAGAAGCTGTCGATCTGTGCTGGAGTAGCTGCTGCTCTCATCGTTGGTGCTGGAGAAGGAGGCTGGGCTATTGCATGTGCTATCGGAGATAAGGAGGGAGACCAGGTGGTGATCGTAGGCTATGTTGGTGGAGGAGGGATAGAGAGAGAGAGAGACGAGTGCTGCAGGCTGTTGGTGAAGAGGTGTTGCTGTCGCTAGAGCTGGGGAAGAAGAGGTGAGCTTGGCGGTGTTGAGGAAGACAAAGTTGTTGTCCTGTCAGAGGAGAAAATGCACTGGGTTGTCCCTTGTCTTCTTCGAGTTTTTCTGTTTTTTTGTGTCTACTCTATTTTCAGTATCCCAGTTTTTCAATATTCCCCATTAACGATGGTCTCTCCCCATTGTCAAAATTTTCCTTCCCCCCCACTATGTATTATTTCCCCCCTTTTATGAACTTAATTGTGCAACTTGCAGTATGGGAGTGATGTTCAGGTATGGCGCCTTGTGTGTGGGAGTGGGTGCAGGGCATGGTGCAACATGGCTCTGCCGATGCCTCTTATTTTTTTAAATAATATAAAATAGATTAATGAAAATAGGTTGTTACAAAAAAAATTTTTAGACGAGAAGAAATATTTTTTTTATCTTCAATTTTGGCTTCCGATTTTACCCAAAAAGTTTCGTCACTGAAAATTTTGATCATCTCAATTTCTAGATTAGGCTTCCAAACTTAATTTATCATCAATTAAGCCCTTAATAAAATTAATTTGACTAATTTAAAGTATAATTAATCCTTGCGCTTAATAAAATCCTTCAATTGGGCTCTTAATTGATCCCTAAACATAATTACAATTTAAATTGGTCGACGATTAAGTCAAATTGACCCATAAAAATATAATTATGCTCTCATTTAATCCCTAAACATAATTACACTTTAGCTTTGAGTATGCATTTTCCTTTATTTTCAAGCAAAAATAGAGGTACGACCGGGCTCTCAAAAAATCCAAAATTTTCACCTTGATTTTTCTACCGATACCAGCCCATTTTATTTTATTTTTGTTATTTTTGGGTAGATTTGGAGAATAACCTAGATTGGGTTATGACAGTTGTCCCCTCTTTACAATGCTTACGACTAAATTTTTGTAAAAGACTTTTGATAGTAAGCGTTGTAAAGAAAAAGAAAAATAGATTTATTAGACCAAGAATTGGTTAATCTATCTGAAAGTGAGAATGAGGGCTATAAAGTGCACTCAGAAGAGAATGGTAAGATAGGGCTAGAAAGCGCACTACCTTAGAATTGAGGCCTAAATAGGACACTCAAAGGATGAAGGATGATGATGTTTGTGAATGACACATGAAAATGGTCTCATTGTAATGGGTGACCTACCCAAATGGAGAATGGTGAAGATGGTATCATTGTAATGGGTGACCTACCCAGGTGAGAATGGTGAAGATGGTAAGAAACACAAAGATGGTCTTGTTGTAATGGCCGACTGGCCTAGTGGTAAATGATAAAGATAGTAAAAAACACATAAAGATGGTCTTGTTGTAATGGGCGACCTGCCCAATGAAAGATGGTGAAGATGGTCTTATTATAATGGGTGACCTACCCAAGTGGAATGAAGATGTTAAAAGGCATAAGAATTGTCTTATTGTAATGGGCGACCTTCCCAAGTGAGAATGGTGAAGATAGTCTCATTGTAATGGATGACTTACCCAAGTGAGAATATTGATGTTAAAAGACATAAGAATGGTCTTATTGTAATAGGCTACCTTCCCAAGTGAGAATGATGAAAATGGTCTCATTGTAATGGGTGACCTACTCGGGTGAGAATGATTAAAATGGTCTCATTGTAACGAGTAACCTACCTAGGTGGAAGTAGAAGGTGGTAAAGAGGATTTCATGGGATGGAAAATAGGGCTAGAAAGCGCACTATCTTAATTCATGATCGAGGGTTGGAAAACACACTCGAAGATGAAAGGAAAATGATCGAGGGTTGGAAAATGAACTCAAAGATGAAGGGAATATAGGGCTAGAAAGTGCACTATTAGGTGATGGCCAATGGTTAGAAAATACACTCGAAGATGAAGGGAAAATAGGGTTAGAAAGCACACTATTTTAGTTGATGGTCGAGGGTTGGAAAACGCACTCGAAGATGAAGGGAAAATAGGGTTAGCAAGCACACTATTTTAGATTGATGGTCGAGGTTTGGAAAACGCACTCGAAGATGAAGGGAAAATAGGGCTAGAAAGCGCACTATTTTAATTAATGATGGTTAGAAAGCTCACCCAAAGTTCGGGAAATAGATAGGACTTAAAAACACACTATCTGAGTTTGTTGATGGCTAGAAAGCACACTCAAATAAGGAAAAGAGATAGGGTTGAAAAACGCTCTATCTATGATGATGAAAGGCTCACAAGTGAACTCAGAGAAGTGGAAGTGGTAAGTGCTCAAAGGTGCGCACAAAAACAATGACTGGAGGTTTGAAAATTACAATCCCTCCAAAATATTTCTTAGATTTCTAGTGGGGATGCAATACATGAAGATACCTAAATTCCAAAAAGAGATAGCGCTGAAAAGCGTGCTCAAGAAAATAAATAGAGGTGAGAGCTTGAAGACGTACCCAAAATGATGCATGTATACTTGAGAAATATAGGTCCCCTTTCTTCTTCATGGTCTTCTCTTTTCGGGGTTTGGATCTCTGGTTTTGACGGCTTCTCGCTTCTCCTTACTCGAGCCGTAACTTATGATTTTGACCATTGGAGATGGCGGATATTCCATGTCCACATGATCCCCCCTCTAGTTTTGTTCAACATTCTTTGAAAATGAATGATGAAGCCAACTTCAATTGCATTTTATATTGCCCCCTAATCGGGTCATACCACACAAGTATTTTAGGCTTCAAGTGTTTGCAGGAAAGGGATGATTAGTTGTAAAGATTGTTTTCATGTAGGATTTTTGGAATTTCAAAGTAATTCCAAGAACAAAAAACATTTTGATGTTTGTTTAAACAAATTTGTTCTCGAAAGAATTCAAGTGATCTCATTGTCAACTTTTTATGTTGCTTTTGATGGGAGTGTGAAATGATGTTTGTTTTATGTCTTGCACGTCAAAAGGCTTTGATCAAATTTGTAAAGCATTTGTAGCACTTGTTTCAAATGGAAAAACATTATCTACCGATCCAAATTACCTGTATTTGATCAGAAAGGGCTTTATCTGGCTTGTAATGTAGACTTAGGTTTCTGGCTACAAAAAAAAGATATTGTAGGCTCAAAAGGTGTTTAAGGGTTTTCTAGACTAAGGATCACTTAATGCTTACTCTTAGAATTCTTTTTAGTTCTCATAATTGATTTGCATAATGACAGACATGCCCCCCAATATTTTGTTTAGTTTTTTTGACTTGTACTCTTTTAGGGATTTTAAAAAATGGCCACTTCACTAGGTTTTGATTGCTATCATAATATAAAACCTGTTATTGTATGCAAAAAGCTATTCTTGTCCTTTGCTTTACAACATAAATGTACATTAAAGGGTAAATGATTTCACTCAACATCATGAAGAACACTATAGATGACTTCATGTATAGCCTCATTAAGCTCTTGGATGAAACTTTGAAAACAATCAATCTCACATGAAGTATTCTCTTCATCCCCGTACCTTTAGGGCTCATCCCGGGACCCTTTGTGGTATTTGCAAGTTGTTTGGGGGTGTCGGACTCTTTGTTTTTATTTACACAATAAACCAATAACTATGAGCTCAAAAATGGAAGAGTGCTAAGAGTATCTTGTATATTAAAAGTGAAATATCGGCTTTGCCCTAGGGTGGGGGCATGGTAGAGCTAAAAGCGATGCATTTTTAGCTCTTCACATGTAGTAGAAATGAAACTACATGAATACCCTATAGAAGACAAAAAAGAAGGCTAGAAGCTTGCTTAAGACCATAAATTGACTTGTTGAGCTTGCATACTTTGGACTCCCTATTATTGGTGAATCTAGGAGGTAAGGACTTATACACTTCTCCATCTAATTGGCCATGAAGAAAGGCATTGTTCATATCCAATTGATGAAGATGCAACTATTTCACTGTTACAATTGCTAAAATAATGTGCACAGGGGAGAGTTTAGCCACAGGAGAAAATGTTTCCTGGCAATCCAAGCCCTCATATTGATTATACCTCTTAGCAACTAATCTGGCTTTATCTCTCTTTAAAGTACCATCAGATTTAAGCTTGACTTTGTAAACCCATTGCATCCAATAACATGTTTTGAAGCAAGAAGGTCAACAATAGTCCATGTATCATTGAGTTTAAGTGTTGTGATCTCATAAGCCAAAGCCTCACACCATTCCTTATGTTTGACAGCTTACGTATATGATGTTGGTTCAATAAGGGCAGAGACAAAAAGACTAAAGAATTATTTAGAAGAAGAAAGATGGTCATAGGAAAGAACTAAAGAAAGTGAAATAAGGAATACCTGAAGTTATAGACAATAGTGTGGGATTAGAAGTGGAAGTAGAAATATGACAATGTTAATCATGCAAGTATCCAGGTGTGTGTTTTACCCTAGAAGATTTTTCTACTTGACACGGGTATACTTGGTTAGGAAGGCAGTATTTCTGAAGTAGATGACATATATGGTTCTGAAGTGGAATTCTAATTACTTGAACTAGAAGGGAAAGCATTCAAAGGAAAAGAATGTGAAAGCAAGGGACCAAGTAAAGGAAGAGTTGATTCATGCATTGATATAGGCAAGGGTAAGACAAAATCAGTAGCAGAAACTGAGTTTTTAAGTGCAAAAGGAAATATATTTTCATGAAACACCACATCTCTTGATACAAAGACATTATGGAGATTTATATCATAAAGTTTGTAACATTTCATGCAATATGGATAACCAAGAAATATGCAAGGCTTAGCTTTAGGATCAAATTTGTGTCTACTTCGAAGAAGAGTATTTGCATAACAGCATAACAAAGGCAACCCAAATACTCACAAATAAAAATATGATGGAGAAGATTGGAAACAAAACTTCATAAGGGGATTTATTTTGTAGTATAGGAGTAGGAATATGATTTATCAAATGCATTGTAGTAAGAATACAATCCCCCTAAAATTATAAAGGCAAATGTGACTGAAAAAGTAAAGATCTAGCCACATTCAGGATATGTTTGTGTTTTCATTCAACAATGCAGTTTTGTTGAGGTGTTTCTACACAGCTAAGTTGGTGGATAACACCCTTTGATGCATAGAAATAATCTATGTTAAACTCAACACCATTGTTTGACCTTAAAGTTTTGATTTTAGCACTATTTTTTGTCAACTAGATTAAAGAAAGCTTGAATATCAGTTCTGGTTTAAGATTTATTTTCTAAAAGATGAATCCATGAAAACCTAGTGTGATCATCGATGATTGTTAAAAAATAGGATGAACCAGTAAGAGATTTCATAGAGAAGGGATCCTAAATAACACAATGAATTAAATCAAAAAGATTTTGTAGAAATAGATGTGCTATGAGGAAAAGATAAATGATGTTGTTTGGCTAAAGGACAGATGTTGCAAGTCTTATTTGATTCATGTAAAACTTGAGGAATTACATGGGAAAGTAATTTCGATGGAAATACTGAAGGTTTTCCTAATCTGTAACGCCATAAGCTATTAGTGACAAAATTTACATAGAAACTAGCCGAAGCCAAATTAGTGATTGAATGATTAGACATGAATTTTGCAGGAGTGATAGAAACAAAATTCTTAGGTAAAATAGAAACTAGATGTTGCAGCAAATGGTATAAACCTCCAGCTTCTTTACCCACACCAATCATTTTCCAGCTTGTGAGATGCTGAATAAAATAGAACTTTGGTAAGAAAATGACACAACATTGTAAAGTGTTGATTAATTTGCTAACATTTATTAAATTGAATGAAAAAGAGGGAATACAAAGTACATTAGTTAAAACAAGACATCCTGAGATCTTAATTGTTCCAATGTGAGTAACTGGAGCAAATTGAGCATTTGGTAGTTTTACGAATTTGGAAACAACAAAAGTAATGTTTGTGAAGAAAGATATGGAACAGATCATGTGATCTATAGCACCAGTATCAATGATCCAAGGAGTTTTGGCAGGATTTGAGAGTGAAGATTGTTGATTTTAAGATAAAGAGGACTTAATAACAGAATGTGTTGAATCCATAATAGAAAATTGAGTTGTAATCAAAGAATCACCTTCACTTGTTATACCTTTACCTTGCATGGGGATTTCTGACTCTTTACTTGCAAATGAGGAGACTTGGTTAATGGATGAACCATGCTCTAAAATGTCTAGTTTCAACATGTTGATGAACTGCCGACACTGCTCATAGGTAATATGCATCTGAGGGCTAGAAATTTGATGAACGCTAGGAGCCTCATTCTTTCCTGTGTTAAACCTATAACCAGGTGGAAAACCATGAATCTATAACATTTTTCAACAGTTTGGCCAAAAATACCACAATGAGAGCATATAGGTCGATCTTTTCGAATATGAAGAGATTTGTTACCAGCAAAATGAGTTGAAGACATAGTCTTTGTAAACAATGTAGTAGTGTTTTGATTAAAAGAAAGACTTGATCAAGAAATCATGTGTTGCTTCTCTTCTTGAATGACTAGTTAGAAAACTTTATTGATTGAAGGCAAAGGATCAATTAATAGAATTTGACCTTGCACATGTGAGTAACTTTCATTTAATCCCATTAGCAACTAATTGATGTAAACATACATGCTCAAGAGGGATAACCCGAAATTCAAAGGCAACTGAATTTCGGCAGCCGGGTCATTGATGTCGGAATGGCATGAAACTCACCCAGTCAATGCGTTTCGCTGTTTGTGGAAGAAGACAGTGGCAAAGCCCCTGATGTCCAATAGTTTTTGGCCAAATTCCATCGTTTTGACCTTGAAATCATCATTTTTGCCATTTTAGGAAATTCTCGTTTTAGCCATAACTCTTGATTTAAGTGTCCGAATTGACTTTCGTCAATTACTGCTTACTCAGGATTTATAGGCCTTCCATATTCTGCATTTATCTCAAATTTTCCATTTATGGTAAATTTATTGTTTTGTGGCGTTTCCTTATCTGTCATGGGATTAGGTTAGGGTTTTGCTTTAAATACCAATGTAAAGCCTCTGGCTAGATTACCTATTGATTATTGAATAAAAACTTTGAGTTTTTCTGAGATTTCATCTCGTTGCAAGTTAATTACGGAATATTGACGTTGGTCGTATTCCTCTATGATTTTTTGCTGCGTCAATTGGTATCAGAGCACGGATTTGCTGATCTCGATGGCGAATAACGAAGCATGAGATAAAAACTCTATTGGCGGAGACCATGAAGTAATGGCCTTGTGGGCGGCAGTGGAGGAGACGCGACAACAAGTAGCACAGATTCGCGAGATGCTTGCTGCTGGGATTAACCTCAACGTCGACAACAGGCCACTAGCCAACAGGGCTCGCGCCAAAGGAATTGGAAGAGGCCAACTTGTTGATAGAAGACGCAACCCCGCACCTCGCATTCAACCTGACAGCGAGGATGAGTCAGATGAAGAAGATGTTATGGGGTACGGTTTACCCCCACCTGCGAGGCGTCCGCGAGAATAAGATGATTATCGCTTGAAAGCAGACCTGTCCAGTTTCAATGGGAACCTACGAATAGAAGATTTCCTTGATTGGGTTACCAAAGTGGAGCGATTCTTTGAGATGATGGAGATACCAGAAGAAAAGATGGTGAGGTTTGTAGCATTCAGATTGAAAGGAGGGGCTGCAGTATGGTGGGATCAATTGCAGAAAAATTGGCAGCGACAAGGAAAGACGCTTTGTGAGGACATGGTGTAGGATGAAGCAGCTGATGATAGGGAGGTTTCTGCCTCCAGATTATGAGCAATATTTGTTTCAGTCACTTCAAGACTTCTCACAAGGATCCAGATCTGTGTTTGATTATACTGTGGAGTTCTCTAGACTCTTGGAGCAAAACAATCTGAATGAGACAGAGGGGCAACGCGTATCCAGGTATATGAATGGGTTGAAATTGTCATTGTGCGATAAAATCGGCCTACAGGTGGTTTGGACTATGGAGGAGGCTCATAACCTTGCGTTGAAGGCTGAACTGATGGAGCGAAGGGGAGGATTGTTGGGATTTTGTCGAAACAATCTAGAACCATCATTCAACACTAGAGACAGGGGTGGCAGTAGCAGCCAAGTAGGCATGTTAAGTCAGAACAAAGGAGGAGGAAGCAACAGCAACAACCCAACAGCCCAAGTCAACAAGAGTATGCCTCGAAACACGAATCAGAACACAAATTTGAACTCCAACCCGTATGCTAGACCTGCACCTGGGGTCTGTTATCATTATCGAAAACCTGGGCATCTGTCTAACACTTGCCCAAATCGTCACAGACTTGTCAAATGGATCGAGGGGGAAGAAGAGGCTCCAGACGCTGCTGAAGATGATGCAGGGTGAGGATGACTATTACAAGGGGGTAGAGTTCGCTAAAGAAGATGAAGAACGAGTCAACTTTGTAGTGCAGAGCATACTATACACTCCAAGACAGGAGGATGCAGGCCAGCGGAATAACATCTTCCGCTCATACTGCACCGTGAGCGACTTAATTATGGACAGTGGGAGTTGTGAGAACTTCGTTGTAAGGGGCTTGGTTGAACACTTAAAGCTGCCAACCGAGAAGCACCCAACTCCATACACTATCGGCTGGATCAAGAAAGGACCCATGGTGAAGGTAACTGAAATCTGTCGCGTTCTTATTTCCATTGGAAAAATATACAAAGATGAAGTAGTTTGCGATGTGATTGATATGGATGCTAGTCATGTGTTGTTGGGTCGGCCGTGGCAGTATGATGTTGATATTACCTACAAGGGTCGGGATAATACTTATTTGTTTACGTGGGGGTCACATAAAATTGCTATGACTCCTTACAAAAGGAAATCACTGTCTGGGAAGCAATCTGAAGTGGATAAGCAGTTGTTTTTGACAGTGTCCAATTCGAACACAGAGTTTGGCAGATATCAAGGGTGTGCCAGAGTTCTATGCGCTAGTAGTGAAGGCCCTCGTGGTGGAAGGGGAAGTTGAGGTTTCGATGAAAGTCCTTGACAGGTTGAAACCATTGATAGAGCAGTTCAGTGACATCACTTTGGAGGATCTGCCGAATAATCTACCACCCTTGAGGGATGTCTAGCACCACATAGACCTCATTCCAGGGGCCAGCTTGCCAAATCGGCCAGCTTGCCAAATCTGCCCCATTATCGGATGAGTCCGAAACAGAACAAGGTATTGAGGGAGAAAATTGAAGAGTTGCTGCGAAAGGGTTTTTTCAGTGAAAGAATGAGTCCGTGCGCGGTTCCTGCGTTGTTAACGCCGAAGAAAGATGGGAGATGGCGTATGTGTGTGGACAGTCGCGCCATCAACAAGATAATTGTCAAGTATCGCTTCCCAATTCCCCGCCTAGATGACATGTTGGATCAGCTTGAGGGTTCGAAGTTGTTTTTGAAAATTGACCTCCGCAGCGGGTATCACCAGATTCGGGTCAAACCAGGGGACAAGTGGAAGACAACTTTCAAAAGCAAAGATGGGTTATTTGAGTGGTTAGTTATGCCATTCAGACTGTTAAACGCACCCAACACTTTCATACGCGTAATGAATCAGGTATTGAGGACTTTTATGGGGAAGTTTATTGTTGTTTACTTTGACGATATTCTTATCTACTGTAAGACCAAAGATGAGCATGTGGAACAGTTACGGGATATGTTGGCAGTCCTACAAGAGAACCATCTATTCTTTAATCTGAAAAAGTGCAACTTTATGATGGATAACTTGTTGTTTCTAGGTTATGTGGTGAGTTCAGAGGGGATTCATGTGGATGAAGAGAAAGTCCGAGTAATTAGAGAATGGCCTACACCGAAGACCGTGGGTGAAGTCGGAGCTTCCATGGATTAGCCACTTTCTACCGCCGATTTATCCGGAATTTCAGTATTGTCATGGCACCCATATCAGAGTGCCTGAAGAAGGGAAAATTTCAGTGGGGAGATAACGCAGAAGCAAGCAAGCTTCGCCTTAATCAAGGAGAAGTTATGCACCATACCGGTATTGGCCCTTCCCAGTTTTGAGAAGATTTTTGAAGTTGAATGTGATGCAAGTGGCGTGGGAATTGGGGCTGTGTTATCCTAGGAGAAACAACCAATAGCCTTCTTCAGCGAGAAATTGAGTGAGGCTCGACAGAAATGAAGTATGTATAACCAAGAGTTCTATGCAGTGGTCTGAGCCTTGAAGCATTGGGAACACTATCTAGTGTAGAGGGAATTTGTTCTATACACTAACCATCACGCTTTGAAGTTTATCAATTGCCACAAACACTTGGATAACATGCACGTTAGGTGGGCGACTTTCCTTCAGAAATTCCCTTTCGCTATCCGACACAAATCAAGTGTTTTGAATCGAGTTGTTGATGCGCTGAGTCGACGTGCCAACCTGCTGGTAACCTTGACTCATGAGATTGTGGCTTTTGAGTGCCTAAAGGAGCTGTATCAGGAGGATGAGGATTTCAAAGACATCTAGGGTGAAGTGCATTAAGAAACACCCGGTCAGCGATTTCCATGAGAGCGAAGGATTTTTGTTTCGTGAAAATCATCTGTGTATACCTCGGATGTCGCTGTGAGAGAAATTAATCCGTGACCTTCATGGGGGTGGTTTGAGTGGGCACTTGGGTTGGGACAAAATAGTGGTCAGCTTAGAAGAGTAATATTTCTGGCCGCAACTGAAGAGAGACGTCGGCAATTTTGTTCAGAGGTGCTATATATGTCATGTATCTAAAAGCCAGTCACAAAATATTGGTCTTTATACACCCCTACCTATTCCTAACACTATTTGGGAGGATTTTTCTATGGATTTTGTGTTGGGATTGCCTCGCACCCAACGAGGAGTGGATTCTATTTTTGTGGTGGTTGACAGGTTTACGAAGATGGCTTATTTTATACATTGCTGAAAGACCTCAGATGCGTCATCACATAGCCCAATTATTTTTTAGAGAGGTGGTCCGACTTCATGGAGTATTGCAGTTAATTACCTCTGATCGTGACATGAAATTCCTTAGTCACTTTTGGGTGACTTTATGGAAGATCTTTTAGACTTCATTGAACCGAAGCACAACCACGCACTCGCAAACTGATGGGCAGATAGAGGTGACAAACAGGACTTTGGGAAATCTGGTTCGTAGCATTTCTGGGGACAAACCAAGGCAATGGGATCATGTGTTACCACAGGCTGAGTTTGCTTTACAATAGTGTTGTCCATAACGCAACGGGAAAAACTCCTTTTGCTATGATATATGTGACACCACCGAGGCATACAGTGGACTTAGTTCACCTACCCAAGGGAGGTCCAAGATTTAGTATGGCCGCTAAGAATATGGCCACACAGGGCCAGGCCGTCCAGGAGGAGGTGAGGCAGAGGTTGGAAGCGACAAATGCAAAGTACAAGGCTACGACAGATAAGCATCGGCGTCGCAAGTTGTTTTAAGAGGGAGATTTAGTGATGGTTTTCTTACATAAAGAAAGGTTTCCCGTAGGAACTTACAACAAGCTGAAGCCCAAGAAATATGGTCCGTTTTAGGTTTTGAAAAAGATCAATGATAATGCCTATGTGATTGATCTTCCCGAAACAGTGGGCATTTCCAAAACTTTCAACGTTGCAGATTTGTTTCAGTATCATGCGGAGGAATCCTTGTATCCTGATTCTGATCCAGAACATAACTCGAGGTCAAGTTCTTTTCAAGTGGAAGAGTCTGATGTAGAACAAGTAGCGGAAGCATACATGCTCAAGAGGGATCACCCGAAAGTCAAAGGCAACTTAATTTCGGCAGCCAGGTCGTCGAAGTCAGAATGGCGTGAAACTCACCCAGTCGATGTGTTTCGTTGTTTGCGGAAGAAATCAGTGGCAAAGCCCCTGAAGTCCACCGGTTTTTGGCCAAATTCCATCATTTCGGCCCCGGAATCGTCATTTTTTCCATTTTAGAAAATTCTCATTTTAGCCATAACTCTTGATTTAAGTGTCCGAATTGACTTTCATCAATTACTGCTTACTCAAGATTTATAGGCCTTTCATATTCTGCATTTATCTCAAATTTGCCATTTATTGTAAATTTATTGTTTTGTGGCGTTTCCTTATCCGTCATGGGATTAGGTTAGGGTTTTGCTTTAAATACCAATGTAAGGCCACTGGCCAGATTACCTATTGATTATTGAATAAAAACTTTGAGTTTTTCTGAGATTTCATCTCGTTGCAATTTAATTACGGAATATTGACATTGGTCGTATTCCTCTACGATTTTCTACTGCGTCACTGATAAACATGATGTTGATGATGATAAGACATACTAGTCTTCAAAGCTCCACATATGCAGGTAGGAATTAGCTAGTGATTTGCTAACTCATCCCACAATCCTTTCATAACAGTAAAGTATGAACTAACAAAATTATTTTCTTGTGACAAGCAAGAGATGGATTTTTAGAGCTAAAAAATTCATGGCCTATTGTGTTGAGATAACAAATCCTGAAGATCATTCCATATCTCAAAAGCCACTTCAATTTAAATTACAATGTTTGCAATCTCTATTGAAACAGAATTGCGTAGCCATGAAAGAACCATACTATTGCAACGAGTCCATGCCAAACCTTGAGAGTCATAGAGATTGGATGGTAGGCAAACTACCATTAATAGAGTTGAGTGTGTTCGTGACTGATAAAGCCATCATCATTGCCCTTTTCCATCAATTGTAATTCTCACCATTGAGTGGCTTTGAAACAATCATGGCTCCAAGACTCTCACCATGATGCAAGAAGAAAGGATTGGAAGAATCCATTTATGATGTAAAGTTAGTATTTTCAACCATGGTTGAGCAAATAAAGAAATGAAGAAAAGGATGAAGCGGAAATAATCCTCAAAGAAATTGCTCTGATACCATATTTAAAATGACAAAGAGAAGGAAAATGATGAACTGAATGATGTTCAATTAATTGTTCAACCAACCATTACATTGTTTATATATGGGTTGATTCTTGTAGTTAGTAATCAACCAATAACTAACAAAATAACAAACTACTTGTTTAACAACTAACTAATTCTTCTAACTAACTCTAACTTCTGCATAGATGTGTGTGAAAGAAGCCAACTAAATGTTTGTAGATTTGCAGGTTTGTTGGAAATTGCACTGTTGTGAGTTCAACGTGGAGAAGTTGGAGCTGCATGTAAGTCAATATTTACACTCACAGAATATTCTATCAATTTGTCAGTGATATGATTTCATTCTTCTAGGTACTCACGCTACACCTCAAATCCTAGAAGTATAGCATGAACCTTCATCCGATATCGGCAAATACCATATATGATCAAGAAAACAGTGCCTACTCTAATTGGATCATGGAAGATATGAGGGAAGAGGGAATTGCTCAAAACATTGGGTTAGCTTATTTTTCACTTTATACTTATTTTTTATTGGGTTTGGCCTGGTTCGCATACGAGGGATAAACCTGGTCTATTTATCTAGTGAAGTTAATGGAAGGTAACCACTAGATAAGCACACCTTTACTTATATAAAAAGCCTTAAAAGTCAATTTTTAATAAAAACAACATCGACTAATGAATTATTTTGATTATTATTCTCATTATTATTATCATGATTGTTAAATTATCAAAATTATTATATTTTCCATTATAACCATTATTGTAAATAATTAATATTCTAATTATTATTGACAATATTATCGTTGTCACTTGTCACCATCATTATTATTATAAAAAGAAATTAAATTACTTTTTTTATTTGTTAAGATGTATTCTTCATATTATTATATTAAAAGTATTTCAGAACACTAAGATTAAATTAATTTGAAGTTTGAATATATATTTGCAGGTGTTAATATTAAATAAATATCAAAATATATAATTAGCCTCACATATTTTTTTAAAAAACCTTTTAAATAATAATTTTCAATTATATTTTTTCACTATAGAAAATTATATTAATAATTTTTATTGATCAAAAATACCCTGGAAGATGAAAACACTCTCAAACATTCAGTTAATGTCAATCGATTCCATGAAAACGTCAAAAACACCCCTGAATCCAAGGCTTAAATTTAAGCGCACCAAGGAGTAAAATGATCATTATATTATCTACTGCAATATCTGTCTACTGGTACAGTAAAAAACATACATGAAACATTTCTTTAATATATCCACAAATCAAGCATATAAAAAAATGGTGGAACCATTCAACTTTTTCAAGCATATTTATAGTAAAAACAATCATTATTTATGTGAAGCTACGTGCTTTACTAATGTGTTGGGTTCGGTTATGCTTTTCATGGGGAGACACAAATTAGAAATTACATCATCACTGGAATGACCTGCACCTGTACCACGTCACATGTTTTTTTATGAGGTTGCATGTCTCTAATTTGTAGCCCTCTTATAATAATATTTCTTATCTCACTTGTCCTCTCGATCTTTTCAAGTGGGGGAGAGAAGCAGATAGTCAAAGAAGAGAAGAAGAAAGCGAAGGAAGGCAAACAATTAAATAGAACAATTGTTTTAATTCAAAGTAAAATCAGTCTGAATGAATAGTATTTCACAATCTGATTTAGCTTATAGGTTATAAAACACGTTGATGTTTCACTATTTCCAGTTACTATGGATTTCAATATTAAAATTACCATTTTGCCTTTAAGACCGCAAAATTGAACGCTCGGTACCAGGGGTATTTGGACATTTCCAGTGGACCTGTGTGGTATTTGCAGATTGTTTAGGGGTATTTTAGTCTTTCAATATTTTTGCATAGTAAAAATACCTATTTACCCCTGGGAACTGACAAAAAGATGAGGGCTGGTTGGGGGTATTTTTAGTTTTTTTCCTAATGTTGAACGATGAAATAACAACTTTGCCCTCGGGTGGGTCGCTGGGCAGGGGGATGGAGATGAGGGTATTTTATATTTAAATGGTATTTCATGTTCGGTTTTTTTTGTGGTTATCGCTGAGTTCAAGGGTGTTTAGGTAATTCTAGATTTTTTAATTATTTTATCTCGAAGTTTCTGCAGTCGCGCTGTCAGTTTTCAAGCATACGAGCATTGCAAGCGGCATATGAAGTATCTATAGGTGGTGTAGAATGTTTGTTCATGGTGTCATCGGATGCGCTGTCATGTCCTCTTCCTTCTAGTGAGGCGAGTTTCGTGTGAAGGCGGTCAGGGAATCACCAGTGGATGATTTTTTTTCTTTTTTCCACCATTTTCTCTCAAGTGCAGAGGCAAAATATATTACGGTCCTTTATGTTTTTTGGTGTTTTATTTTAGTCCCTAGTATTTTGATTTTGTTTTTCTTCTTGATTTTTTCAATGGAATTTGTTATTAGTTTCAATTGTGCCCTTCAATTGAAATTGATCATATATGTTGTTTTTCATTTCAATCCTTATTCTTTTGATTTTTGGTTTCTTTGATTTTTTCGGTGTGCTGGTTTTAATTTGTTTCAATTTGTGCTGGTTTTAATTTGTTTCAATTTTATCCTCCAATGGAAATGAGTCATATATGGTACTTTTCATTTTTCTCATTATTCTTTTAATTTTTTTTAAGATAAAGATAACATACAAAACCATGATGCTTGATCCAACCCTAGTAGCTAGCTGTCTAAACTTAATTAGGTTCAACAAAAAAATAAAAGATGACTAGAAGCCTTCTCCTTGATATCATCAGCCACCCACTCTCAAGGCTACCTGTAAAGTCTCTTGTGCCATTCAAATGCCTATGTAAATCCTGGTTCTCTACTTTCTAATCCACAATTCATTATAGATCACTTCAATAACAAACAATTATGTTAAACACCTGAGGCAAGTACTTTTACTCTCACATCCCCTCATCACACTCAGTCTAATGCTGTAGACTACGATCTCGTTAAACAAATGATTCAGATAGCCAAATTCATGCAGATATTTGTTTATATACAAGGACTGAATTTATAAGGAATTGAAGAATATGCAGATATGGTGGTTCAATTTATAGATAGATCTTTGTTCTTAAGACTTTGTTGTTGTCAAAGTTTAATATCCAAGTAAGATCCTCCCCCCATCCTCTTCTCAGACTTTATTAGGGGCAGTTGTATTATGTTTCCATACTTAGAGAATTTACCTACTTTTCAGAATTTCATTTATTTGGAGGTCGAGTTCGTGAAGATTACGTGTGGATTTTGCCTGAGATACTCCATTAGAGGAGCTTGATCTTTGTATCTTGAAGGGAAAGTTATCTCCTCTCACTTTAAATTTATGCCCTTCAAATTTTAGCATATGAAAACACAGATTGAAAGTATATTAGTTATTTGACCTGTCGGTAATCATATTTTATTTTTTAATGATAAAAATTAGATATATAGATATTTTAAAAAATAAGGGTGAAATTTAAAGTAAAAAATAAATTACAGGGTAAATTGTGAATAAAAACAACTCTAACAAATAAAAAAACAAAAGAATGAAGACTAGATTACAAAAACTACTGCACCATAAATGATGGAATTGAAAACCTATAAAACTCTTACAAAAGAATCAAGAAAAAAAATAGAAACCAAAACATTAAATACCGAATTGGAGAAAGTAATACATGACAAATTAGAATTCAAGGAACATATTGAAAACAAACAAAACTTTTATAAAATAAAAAAAATATATAAATTGAAAGAATACATATCAAAATTAAAATACCAAAAACAAAAATGTTAAAGTTGAAGTTTTTTTATGCAGGAGAAAAAAAAAGAAAACAAAATCTCACCAACAACAAATACCTCAATCATTGTGCACGCATGTCATATCAAGACAGATAAAATGTGACAATTCTTTCAAAAAAAAATTGTGTGAGGTAGATTTGTTTTTGTAGAATGTGTCACATCCATTGTGCATTTTATAGGTTTTAGAATTTAAAATTATTAATTATATTAAAAAAATCAAATTACCCTTGATAATTATAGAATTAACAAAACATCAAACTAAAAAGGCCAAAATACTTGTCTACCTAGGTTTTATTGTTAGGGGTATTTTTCGGTTTTTTGCCTAATATTGGACGATGAAATAACAACTTTTTCTCTCGTGTAGGATGCGAGGCAGGGGGCTAGAGGTGAGGATATTTTAGTTTTTTCACATTTTGTGCACAATAAAACAACTTAAATACCTCAGAAATGATAAAAACAAAGGGCTGGTGTTGGGACTTGGTCCAAAGGTGTTTAGGTAATTCTTCATTTTTTATTTTTTTTAAGTTACTGTAGGCATGTCATTTGGACGTGATGCTAGTTTTCATGCGTACTCACCGTGCAGGCAACGCGTGCGTTATCTATAGGTGGTTGCAAATGTTCATTCGTCGTGTCACTAGATGTTTTGCCTTTTCCTCTACCTCTCAGTGAGGTGTGTGTCATGTGAAGGCGGTCAAGGAATCGCCAGTGGACGGTTTTCTCTTTTCCTCCTTTTCTCTCTCATGCAAAGACAAAATATATTACGAACATTTATGTTTGTGCGTGTTTTATTCCAGTCCGTGGTCTTTCAATTTTGTTTTTTTTCAATGGAAATTTTGAATGTTTTCAATTGTTTCCTTCAATTGAAATTGATCATATATGTTATGTTTCATTTCAGTCCTTATTTTTTTATGTTTAGTTTTTTTTTTGTTTCTTTAATTTTTTTGGTTTGCAGGTTTTAATTTGTTTCAATTTTTTTCTCCAATTGAAATTGGTTATTTGCGCAACAATGATGATAATTTTAGTGATCATTTTTTATTATTTTCTTGTTTTTTTTGTAAAATTATTTTTTTATTCTTTAGAGCAATTTAATGATTCTAATTGTTTTGGCAGTAATGCTGATAATAATTTTAGCTATTATAGTAATAATAATAATAGTAACGTAGGAATGAATTTTCAATGATATTTTTTTTCTTTTATTGATAGAAAATCAATGATTTATTTTTGTTGTTTAATTATCATAAATATTTCCATAATTTATATTTTATTATTGTGTTTAATTTAAATTAGATTATGAAATGAACTAATATTAGGGTTTGAGGCGCTTCCAACTGTCACTGAAAATTTTGAAGGCTATAACTACCATGAACAGAACAGCATATGAAAGACATCATACTTCTTTTTTCATTTATTTATTACATATTGGTGTCGTGGAAAAAGATGGTTGGTCACCATGGAGTCGAACATACATCGTGTAATTTTAAAGGTAGTTCCTGTCAGCACTAGTCCACCACAAATTAAAATAAATACGAGGAGGTTGGGACTGTCTTAGCTAGGTCGGTGGGTCCTCATTCCCTTTTAATGGATTTGTTGTTGACGTGTCAAGTGATCCAAACTTTTTCGCAACCCGTACGGTACTGTACAAGAAGCATATGCCTGCATGCAGTTGCAGAACCACTAAAGAAAACAACTTAGTCAACATTGTATTTTTTGATAATTTTATGTGTTGATGTCAAATATAATTTTTAAAAAATTAAAAATATTATTTTGATGATTATTAAATGAAAAAAACTTTTCAAAATCAACGTACGTTAACCATGCTCTCAAATATTCATTTAATTTTATAAGTTGGTTGGGATTGGATAGGGTTAGAAGATGATGAACGGGCTGGTCGGTCGGTCTCTGTCATTGGGATTTGAGGTTTATATCCATTATTTTTATGGGTGGGTGGGGTCTGTTACTTGTGGGTTGGAATGGAAGGGGAGCCCCTCTTTGGTGTTTTAAGGATTTTGTTCTGTTTTTTTTAAATGGTTGTGATTTGCTTATGATACCCTTAGGTTGTGCAAGAAAGCACGGTGAAGAGGGGTTGTGATTGCATTTGAATATCGGTGTGGACTTGAAGTGTAGTTAATCGCGTGGTTGGGGAAATTAGAATAAAAAAAAATGATATTTGTGAGAACAGGATTGATTGGTCTGGTAAAAAGGTAAATGGTTTCTACATTGTCTTCTTAAGTGCTTCTTGATAAGGTGTAAAAGAATCCAAATTAAAAGGATTCAATACCCATTTTTGTTGGCAATGGGCAAAATACTTGATATTCAAATGGAAGCAGTTTCAACTTTTTTAGGGTGAAAATCCCTTCCTAATCTCATGAAATATGGTTAGTGATCAAAAGGCAAAGAAATATCAAACTTGATTCTAGATCTTACAGGCAAGCAGATGAAGATAAACATCTTGTTTTCTTCACTTGCTCCTCAAAGCAATTTGGAAGAATATTGTACAATTGTGCATGATCATCAAACAAGTAGGAGACTGGAATTTTGAATAAAAATGGGTAGAAAGATTTATAATGTAAAGATCCTTTCCATCTGTGTTGCTATTGAAGGCTTGGTGTTCCTGTCGCACCCTCCATGAGAGCGCGGCGTCGCGGTGATCTTCCCCATGAGTGGAGATTTATGTCGGAGTTTTTTTGTTTGTCAAAAATAGAGTTTCCACCTAGTATTATGACTACTAGAAAACCTGAGTGGTCTTTTAAAGATTATAAGGTAAGAGACTAGTTGCATAAAGGGAAGGTTTTAGTACCCCTAGTACGCCCTACTAAGGTAAATTGCTTACTTTGGTTTGACTTATGATTACTATGGTGTTGGTGTTATCTAATCAATTTTCCTAAGATAGGTTCGCAAGGAAAATAAATAAAAAATTCGATAATAAATTTACAATCTATGAATTAAGAGACACCTAGAATAAAAATCAAAGGAGATTCAATCGGCTTAAAAGCTCATTTTTTCCTTTAGTATTTCAAGTTTTCATGACTCATAAATTGCAATGAGAAGGAACAAAAATTAGAAATCTAGGGAAATTTGGAGCGCTTTAAAAGCCTATTTTTGCCTTAATCATTTCATACTTTTACGGCTCATAAACAGTGGAGTCAAAAATTGAAATGTCCCCAATTATAATCAAGGTTTTTTCAAAGATGTGTTGGTTAAATAATAATGACTTATTATTCCTCTAATTGATTTTTTAGATATTTACCACTTTACGGGTTTCTTTATCCAAATATTAACGGTGAACAATAACGAATTATCCTCACTAATATTTTAGACATTAACCCCTTTGGGATTTCTTTACCCTAAATATTTGCAGTAAATAATATGAATTCCTGAAAAATAAGATTTTTGTGTTTTTGAAATCCGTGCTAAAACACATTTTCTTTTAAACTCCATATATATATATATATATATATATATATAAAGAATGTTCAAGTTATGTTAGCATATTGATCGTATGCATGAAAACATTTTATTTGGTATATATGTATATTTGTCACATTGCGCTGAAAACCAGGTATTCTCAATACAAGATTGATATTTTTAAAATATAAAAAAATTACATACCTTAAACTAAATATGATAGAAAATCATAAATCACTTCCTCTTATTTTATATTTTTTTTTACAAAAAACAAAAATATGTTAGGTCACTTGGTCAAACCAGTGACTTGACAACAAAAGGTATGCGTGAGTTGCCCTCACACATGCCTTCGTAGCTACTGTTCAAGTGAATTATAATTCACTTGAACAGTAAACACGAAAGGTAACACAATGAATGAATAAAAATGCAAAGTGAAGAAGAATGCATGGAGACTTATAAACGGGTGGAGGTGATGCTATTAGAACTGCTGCATAACTGGTGACCACTACTTCTAGGAAAACTAGTGGTGGCCTACAAGGGAGATCTAATTGGGACTATTACTGGTAGTTTGTTGGCTGAGGGAGAAGCTAAGATGAAGAGGATATGGGTGACTACTGTTTTTTTCTTCTTGGCAGCCTTTCTCTCTCGTACTTTTCCCTCTCTCTTTCTCTCTTTTCTCTCTTATTTCTTCTCGTTTTTCTCCTTATGTCTTCCTCTATTTCTTTTTCTTTTAAGTTAGCAGGGGAGGGGTATATATAGCCTAAACATATCTTGTTTTTAGGGAAGATTTAATGAATTTAATCTATGATGCAAATTTACATTTTTTTTTGCAATTAGATAAACAAAGAAATATTCTGGTTGATATTCTGTGATTTTGAGGTAGGAAAAACATGATTTGCAACTCAAAGATCAAGTGAGAAAATCATGGAAACCAAATGGGAAGTTGCAGTGAAAAGGAAAGAACTTGCAGGCATGGGTTGTTTCAAAGTGACATTGAACACTATCTATCGCGACAAGATTTTCTGCTTTTATGGTGGACATTAAAATGGAGATATCTTACAAATCTGATATCCAAATTGGACAATTAAAAACCCCAAGTTCATCTACTCATGCAGGAATACAACTTTCATGAAGAACACAAATGAAGATATCAAAACTGTTTTGAAGAAAAGGATTTAAACTGCAATGGCAATATCAATTTATCAGTGCAAATTCTGAGCAATTTATCCAACCTTAAACCTGAAAATCTAAGCAAATTCCAGTACATGGGGTCGAAAAATGAGTAATAATAATTCCTATCGATATTTTATATGGACAGAGAAAAAATGGTAGAATACATAGTACAAATAGATCTACTGAAAGTGTTGTTGTAAGGCAGATTGTTCAATCAGTCAAGTATAACCTTCATGGCTTGAGGTTAATCCATGAAGCAATGTGTTACACAACTTTGATTTTGATATTGTTTACTATGATTTTGTATTCCATTATTTTTCCCACTTTATAGTATAAAGGCTCTATAGACAGGGTGAGCTCCTATTAGAGTTTTGTCATGGTAATGAAATTTTTCATTATAAAAATAAATGATCAGGGTAAGCACTTTCATTTATGGAGGAAAGCATGGTGAACATGCTTTGTCTAAAAGTGTTGATCTTTCTAATGTCAAGTATAACATGTACCTCTATCAAACACAATTGAGATCAATACACTATGCAACCTCATGATCTCGTTAACATAGATTTCTACTAGCTTTGGAAACCTATATGTCACTTGTATTGACAAATTGAGTTGACTTGTTCAAACAGTCAACTATAACCCAAATTGAATTGTAAATGATTATCTTCTATTTTTTATACACGAATCAACAATGGCTATAAAACCTTTGATAGTTTCAAATGCTCATGACCCTTCACCCTCTACGCAGGTCAAGCATCAAGAGACAAACTCAACAATGTTATCAGTGAATGAAACTCATATAAGAGATAACTATATTTCCACTTACTAGCTCACAGAATGCTGAAAAAAAAACAACACCTTTGAATTCAAGCAAGATGAAGGAAACACAAAGAAAGAGGCCATGGTAGGTTACTTTAAATTTTCGCAACACATGGCATGGTGGTTTCTCATTTGAACTCGTAATTTCCATAAATGGAATCCAAATGAATGTGAGAAAGGGAAGAACAAGCGAGAGGTGAAAAGCCTTAAATCACTGGAGATTTCCTTTAGGTGCAAAAGATGATGGATTTTGAGCTGCCTTTTTTTCTTTAAGTTTTTTAAAATATAAATTCCTTAGCCATTCAAATCCAAAATGTGGTTCTTGAAAATATAAATTACAATTCTAACCAAACTATAATATTCTAAATTTATTTTTTTGAAATATTAATTGATATGTAAATGTAATAATATGAAAATTATAATAATAAAATAACAATGCATTATGGTGATGATAATTTTCATATCATGAAAATAATTTTGTAGTTTGTCACTTAGTGCGTAATAATCTTTTTATTATTGCTAATAATAGATGGATGAAAGGATGACATTGATTAAACTAGATTGATTTTACGATAACATTGATAATACAAAAGTTTTGGAGCTTAATTGATAATAAGGCAATACTTTAGAGGCTGAATTTGAGGACCCACTATTAATTTTACCCCAACATCGGAGAATATGAAAATCGCATTAAAACTTGAGGGACTAATTTGTAATTATTGATCGGTTTTCAAGAATGCAAGTCGTGTCTCGGCTATCAGGCTCTCAAGAACGCAAACTTGCACACACGCATGTGTATATATATACAAGAGCATAAACACAAGTTAGCGGGTAGTAGAGCATCTCGAAAGAACAAAGGCTGAGTCACATTCATCATATCTCCACTCGACTCGACTCATCTGGGTTCGGTTTCTAACTCTTTTCTTGTTATTCTAGTTCTTTTAATTCTCTTTATCATTTCTTGAACTCTATCTCCTTTAATCACTTTCTTGGATTAGGTTTATGAATAATACCCATTCCCAACAGTTTACGAATTCTTTACTTGCGTGTTGAAGCTCGCTTGAAATTCTTGATGAATCATGTGCTGAGACTTGAAATATCAGTTACCTTGCTTAATAAGAAACATTCAATCAGAGCTTTGTTTTGAGGGTTTTTGGTTGAGTCGTGCTTGCGTTGGTATCATTTATTTTCTTTAACCTGGACTGTTCTCTCATCTGGGTGTTGTTCTTGCTTGTTATATATCTAGGTAACTGTTTTCTCTGTTTGTTGCCTTTTTGTATTTATTTTATAATCTTATTTGCTCTTCAGAGTCGTGGGAATTTTCTATTCTATAATTAATTTCAGATCTTACCCTTTTGAAGATATGGAAGAAACAGCTTCTGGATATAATTGTCAAAATCTTTGTGAAAAAGCGAATGAAGATGTAATCAGTGAATTGCATGACGACATTCTTTGTTACATGCTCTCGTTTCTTCCAACAAAAAGTGCTGTGGCTACCAGCATTCTGTCCACAAGGTGGAGAAACCTGTGGAAATCAGTCACCATTTTGGACATTTATGATGGCATATCGGGTTATTACAAGAATCCATCTACATATAAAGAAAGAAAGATGAACTTTGTGAATTTCATGGATAGGCTTTTTATTCATCGTAATAACCCATCGATTCTGAAATTCCGGCTCAGATTAGCTCAAAGTTACGATTTTTCTGCAAATGCATGGATGACCCATTTAAGTAGATGGATTTCTTCTTCTGCAATTATGGGCAATGTGGAGGATCTTATATTTTCTATCAATTTCCCAGTTCGGTTGCCAGAGAACCTCAATTGCTGTGAGAAATTAGTGGCTTTGAAACTTCATGGTCATATCAGGTTTGATAATCTTCAATCTGTATGCCTTCCAAGTCTCAAGGCCCTTCATCTTGAACATCTCAGGATGCTGAATAACACTGCCATAGAGGTGCTATTATCTGGTTCCCCTGCCCTCGAAGAACTGGAACTAGAAATGGAGGGACGTGATTCTCGGCGGTCTGTACATGTATGCTCATTGTCCTTGAAACGTTTGATCATAAGATTCATCTGTATTTTTGTTCCTTACGATCATCGTTACCGTAAAAAGCTTACTATTGATACCCCAAACCTTGAATTTCTTGAACTCGTTGATTTTGCATCTGAGGAATTAAGCATGAAGCGGGCAGACTCGCTCCGAAAGGCAGATCTCTGTTTTGGTTATCAAGAAGATGTTTTCAATGTAGGAATTGAAGAGTATGCAAATATGGTGGTTCAGTTTTATAGACAGATCTCTGGTGTTAAAACTTTGTCCCTGTCAAACTTTAATATCCAAGTAAGATCCCCCACATTTACTCTTATGCAAACATGGTGTTTTCAATGGTGATTCGTCATCAACCTATCTAACGAGTCCTCTTCTCAGACTTTATTAGGGGCAGCTGTATCTAAGTTTCCATGCTTAGGGAATTTGCCTACTTTTCGGAATTTGATTCATTTGGAGGTCCGAGTTGGTGATGAATACGTGTGGATTTTGCCTGAGATACTCCAATGCTGTTCTGATTTGGAAGTTTTCGTCTTAATCTTGGTTAGTTCCATTGATATAAATCGAATCAATGATTTGAGTGTTTCTTAGTTTATTTAAATCATCTACAAGTACTTTATGTATTGTTCTCTTTATTATCTTCAATCAATTAGGATGAGGATGCAAACTACTGGAACTGGTGTGCCCCACACTCTGTGCCGCAGTGTTTGTCATCATGTCTTCAGGTGATCGAGTATAAAGTTTTTCAAGGGGAATCGGGAGAGACAGAGATGCTTGAATATTTCTTAAGTAATGCATTGGTGCTGAAGAAGATGACCATCACACATCCTCATGACCTTGAAACATTAGAAGTTGATGTTTTGAAGAGGTTATCAACATGTCCGAAGGGCTCAGACGCATGTCAAATTGTACTCATTCCTGAACATAAACGCAGCTTTGAAGTCGCAAGTATGCGTACGGCTTCATTTTCCTCAGAATCTTTTAACTATTAAGCTTCAAATCAAAAACATTTCAAGAAACCAAATGAAGACAGAATCGAAAGTTTCCTAAAGTTGTTTCTCACAATTCTGTTTATGAGGTGGAGATAACCGTGGACTTCAGTTCCCAACTTGGATATTGATGCCTAACATGTTACCATGTCTTCCTGACTTGTCGTTTGAGAATTTCATGCACAGATTTTTTATTTTTCATAGCGTCCAATCCACTAAAAAAATAACTGTAGTTTGCTTAATGTTGAGGGGCTTGATCTTTGTGTCTTGATGGGAAAGTTGAGGGGGCTTGACCTATATTTGCGGCTTCCTGCAGCAGAGAAGAATCAGAAACTAACTAAAAGGGGTGAAAAAAATAAGATACTGGTGTCTCATAGATTTATTTCTAAGCAAACACATTCTTATCCCTTATGAATCCATCCCTTATGAATCCATCCCTTATGCACAGTGACATCAATGACAAGAAAGTTAAATAAGCCCGAGTCATGCGGAAAAAACCGAAATTGAAAATGCTTTCCAGCACTTCCAAATAGACTTTAGTATGCCTGACTCAATATTTTGAAGTGGCAAAGCATCCTGGAAGAAATTTAATTATAGGGATTCAACCAGGCCTCAATCCCAAATGAAATCTCATGCAGGAAAGATTGTTTCTTGACAGAGGTTGTCTGTGTTTTAAATGACAGCTTATGACATTTGAGTTTTTTCGGCTTAGTTTTGTTGTTTTTCTCTTCTCTTTTTAGATTTTATAGTTAGTTTAGTTCAATTTTTTTTTATCGTTTTTTCTATTGTTTTCTTGCTTTTTTTTTTGTAAAATGTATTTTTTTTTTTTAAGACAATTTAATGATTCTAATTGTTTAGACAGTAACGTAGTAATGAATTTTCAATGATGTTTTCTTCTTCTATAGATAGAAAATCAATGATTTATTTTTATTGTTTAGTTTATTGTAGGCAATTCATGGGATTTGAAGATAAGTTAATTGTTTTTTGTTGCCTCCCATTGGAAAATTACTTAAAGTTTAGTCACTATGTTCTACACTAAATTTCAATTTGTTCACCCATCAAATAAATAAAAAATTGACTGAAAACCGAAAAAAAGGCATGACCGAGAACTGGCAAGCCAGGTGCAGTAAAGTAGATGTTTCTTATTAGAAACCTGGTGGAAGAAGAGTGTCCTTCAGAAATAATATATCCATTAAGAAAGTGCAAGGTTCATTGCTAATCTATCCATGAAAAAACTTGTACTGTATGTTACATTAATATCAACAATAAAAACATAAACCAATGATTAACAAGAGAAATAGGAACTTGTTGTCCAAAAACATGAACTTATGAATTGAGGGCACTGCAAATTATAGAATGTACCAATTTCTTTACATGTTAACAGTCCCCAAGAAAACATAATACTAAAGAACTCTCATAGATACATGAGACCAGCCTCTAATCTCATGGTTAAACAAAGAGGAAAAAATGAAATCAATAAAAACAGTCCATGAAAAATGTGTTGGGAATCATCTGGATCCTATTCTCATGAATCAGGCTGCATGTTGGATTTGCCTGTTGAGCTGCTGGCGGAAACGACTGTATCCAATCGCTGGTAAGGCTGGAATTTGCAGAGACTTCAGACTCAGGATGATGATCAACGGCTTCAGATGTAAAGGACTCGATCAGAGTTGACCCCACTTGTGCAGCTTGAACTCCATCACCCTGAACAGGCGCTGCTTCAATGGCTGGAACAACATCTACCTCGTCATAGAAAAAAGTGGAATTTAGACGCTCAAGAATCTCTTGACACATATCGTCATCCTTGTTTGCTGCAGCTTCCCCGTCACTGTCGATGCGCAGAGCCTCAAATGATTTCAAGTTCTCGGCAGGATTCAATGTGGATACAGTAGTTGGTGAAAAATGGCCGGTAGAGGATGTAATGGGATTGGCAGCCATCTCACAACAGTCAAAATCCAGCATATTTTCACAATAAAGAGACTCAAAATCTTCAAAACTCACCCCATTGAACACATCTTCAGATACAGATTCGGATGCCCTGTAGGGAACCATGCTGTGTTGATCTACCCTGGCCTCCTGGGATTTGGTGTTTCCCGCATCATCAACACCATGAGCACCGGCCCTCTTCCTCTTTTTGTTTTTCTGCGTCGACTGATGGGTCTTGTCGTTGTCTTTCCTTCTCAATTGACACAAAACAGTGACCTCGGAAAGGGATGGCAGGCTATACTCGTACATCGTCCACTTGCAGCCTGGTTGGTGAGGTTGAGTATTTCGGTAACTGAAGCCTTTCCTGAGAGCTGTGACACTGTAATTCTTGTCAATTTGGACACGTATATGATGGTCTTTGTCGTCTCTACGCCATGTTGCAGGGCCACCGGCAATCTGGCGGGAGATATTATTATTGGATTTGGGGCTCATCTTTTTGAGATCAGTGAAGAAGAAAACATCCTCACCATGGATTCTGTGGAACGTGTTCCAGATCTGGAGAGGTTGATAGGCATAGAGGCTGCAATCTCTAACAGGAGCAGAGGTGGCAAAGCAAGGGTTAGTGAGTTTGGGATACAGATAGAAGCGCACCAGTTCTTCATCATAAGGGTTGAATCTATAGCCAGGGAGTAGCTGGATTGGAGTTAACATTGTCAGGGTTTGTGATTGGGATCGAGTCTGTTCCTTGCTCAGATGATCAAAGGATTGGATCAAGAGAGAAATCAAGAATCAAGAATCCAGAGTGACTGGTTCTTGACGAACAAATTAAACCAGTAATTGACAAACAGAGAAGGAGAGAGAGTTCCTCCCTTTGTTTATATGATTATTATTGATAAACAGAGATGGGAATGAATAACTGAGTAAAAGAGAGAAGAAGAGACTCTCAGCTGGAAACCCTAAACGAAGAACGAAGAGGAGGAAAGAAACAAACTTGCTGATTAAAAAGAAAACGCGTAATTGTTATGCCACACCCATCTATAGGGTTTGAGGCGCTTCCAACGGTCACTGAAAATTTTGAAGGCTATAACTAAGTCCCACGAACAGAACATGCATATGAAAGACAGCATACTTCTTTTTTTAATTTATTTATTACATATTGGTGTCGTGGCAAACGATGGTTGGTCACCAAGGAGTCAAACATACATCGTGTAATTAAAGTTAGTTCCTGTCAGCACTAGTCCACCACAAATTAAAACAAATACGAGGAGGCTGGGACTATCTTTGCTGGGCCGGGTGGGTCCTCATTCCCTTTTAATGGATCTGTTGTTGACGTGTCAAGTGATCCAAACTTTTTCGCAACCCGTACGGTACCGTACAAGAAGCATACATCCGCATGCAGCAGCATTGCCTGTGGTCGTGAGTAGAAAAGAAAAGAGGCTTAATTTTATAAGTGGGATTGATTGGATTAGAATATGATGGATGGTTCGGTGTCAGTCTTTGGGATTAGAATATTACTTTTATTTTTAATGTGGATATTTGGAACAGTTATATAAATTATAAAGTTGATGATCATATAAATCAATAGAAACTATTATAGTTATAATTATAGAGCTCGAATCTAAGACAGTAGGAGAATAAATTTTTTTATTTTCTAAGCTCTTGTCACTTAATCACCTACTAAATTGTTTTTAGGTTTATATCCATTATTTTTATGAGGGGGTGAAGTCTATTATCTGTGGTGAAATTAAATTAAAGAAAGAAATGATATTTGTGAGGACGGAGTGGGATGGATTGGTCTGGTAAGAAGGTAAATGGTTTCTACGCTGTTTTCTTAAGTGTTCCTTGATAATGTGTAAGAGAATTCATTAAAGGGGATTCAATACCCATTTTTGTTGGCAAACGGGCAAAATGCTTGATATTCAAATGGAAGAAATTTCAACTTCTTGTTGGCAATGGACAAAATACTACTTCCTAACCTCATGGAGTATGGTTAGTGATCGGAAGGTAGAGAAATATCAAACCTGATTGTGAATCTTGCAGTCAAGCAGAATTTCTAATGTAAGGATCATTTCCGTCTATATTGCTTAAGAAGGCTTGGTGTTCCTATGGATATTCTATATGAACAGAGAAAAAATGGCATAGTACATAGGGCAAATCAATCTACTAAACTTCTGTTGTAAGGCGGATTGTTCAATTAGTCAAGTATAGCCTTCATGGATCGAGGTTACTCCATGAAGCAATTTTGAATTCTCAATATTCTGTGATATGCGTGTTCTGCAACTTTGATTTTGATATTCTTTATGATGATTTTTGTTATTTCATATTCCATTATTTTTCCCACTTTATAGTGTCAAGGCTCTTTAGACAGGGTGAGCTCATGATAGTGTTTTATCTTGCTAATGAAGTTTTTCATTGTCATAACTCAATTTTGGGTTATTCCCCAAAACAACCCGAAAATAACAAAAATATAAAATAAAAGGGGCTGGTGTCGGTAGGAAAATCAAGGTGAAACTTTGGATGTTTTCGAGAGTTCGATCGTACCTTTTTTTTGTGCCCAATATGAAGGAAATCGCAGATTCAAGGCTAAAGTGATTTATTATCGGATAAATCGGTGTAAAAATTGATCGATGAGAAATCAAGTTCTTGAATTTAATTCGGATTTAATTGATGAGATTGGAATTTTCTGAGACCGATTTGAATTTTTCCAAGCCAATTATGCGAAATCAGGGGCCAAATTGAATGAATTGAGAGTGTAATGGTTAATTTTGGGTTAAATCGCGCAAATTAGAAATCAAGAACCAGAATAAAAAGGCGCGCAAAGCTAAGGTTACTCTCGAAATTTTAATGGGGATGCAATTGAACAAAATTGAAATTTTAAAACCAATTGAGGTTTTGATTAGAACAATTTTAAATCAAGGGACCAAATTGCACTTTTACTTCCCAAATCATTTGCACCTGCAAGCGTGCTTGCACTCTTCAGTCACCTGAACAGTGTCAGGCACGCCCATCGCAGCAACACCTGCCACTAGGCAAGGCAGAGGCGGCAACCCCTCAGTTGCACGCCATGGGCAGCCAAAGGGGTGCCTTTCATGGTTATAAATAACAGAAAAATAAACAGAGTGTGGGGGGATGAAAAAAAGAACAGACAGTAGAGAGAAATAAAGAAGAAAATAGAACAGAAGAAGCATAGAGAATACAAGGGAAATTTTACGTAAAATTTTGAATCTTCATCCCTCTCGTGTCTGGTCTCTTTCACGCTCCCTCTCTTTCATTTTGTCTCTCGGTTTTCCTCTCTCTCTCTCTTAAAACCAGAAGACTCGAAGTCTCTCTCTCTCTCTTCTCCCTCTCGACTAGCAACTCAGTCATATTCTTCGGAGAAGAAGCAGCGACAGCCCCGACGACAGCAAATCAACCTGTGCACCTTCTGACGTCAACTCTAGCTAGAACAGGCCCCCATTTTCGACACCACCACGACCAAAAGAACCACATTGACGTCCTCTATACAACGGTGTTAACAGGTACCTCATTTGTCACACTCAAAAATCTCCCATTTTACTATTCATTGTCTCCTACATGCAGTCCTGATTTACTATTCCTTGTGAACAGTAAACCGGGTCGGGGCAGGCCGGGCTTGGTGCCCGGCCCGACCACTAAATGAGACGGGCTTACAGTCGTCTGAGTTGGAAGCCTAGCCTGAGGGAAAGACGGGCTTCCGGCCCATCTGGAATGAAAGCCCAGTCCGAGAATAAATGGGTCGAACCTCGTCCTTAGAATAAGTGGGTCGAGGCCCAGTCTTAGATTATGTGGGCCGCGGGCCCACCCCCATGTTGGCAGCTGGCAGTCTGGCCCATCAGGGCTGGGCAGCCAGCCCACCATTAAATAAATAAATAAATAATGAAAAAAAAACATAGAAATACAAAATTTGCAAAAAATATTTTTTAGTTTTAAAAAAGATAAAATTTGTTGTTTTCGTGTATACGGCTAATACACAAGCATATTTTAAAAATTCTTTTTATTTCAAAAAAATATATATTATCTTGGAGTTTGAAGAGAAAATGTGTTTTAGCATGGATTTCGCAAAGAAAAATCATTTCTTGCATTTTGAGATTTTACAACATGTTTGTAAAAATCCAAAGGGTATTGACCAATATTTTAACAATATAAAAATCTTATTTTTGAGAATTTATCATTCATTGTCGGTATTCGAATAAATAAATCCTAAGGGGTTAATATCAAAATATTCGGCGGGGATAATATGTTATTATTTACTGTCGGTGTTTGAATAAATAAATCATAAGGGGTTAATATCTAAAATATTCGGCGGGGATGATATGCTATTATTCACTGTCGGTGTTTGGATAAATAAATCCCAAGGGGTTAATATCCAAAATATTCGACGAGGTAATATAGCATCATCATTTAACCAACATATTCTTTGAAAGATCAAAACCATAACAAATCATAAGACAACCAAAATATCAAGCAGCTTACCATAGATAGGGCGTATTATGGGTGTTAAAACCTTCCCTTTACACAATCAGTCCCTTACCTTAAAATCTCTTAAAGACCAGTTTTAAGTTTCCTAGTAGCCATAATACTAGGTGACGACTCCTTTTTTCACGAAAATAAAGATAAAGCCCCGACATTGAATTTACCCACTCACGGGGAGGGTCGCCGCGACGCCGCTCTCTCGCGAGGGGTGCGACATTCATTATAAAATTAAATGATCAGGGTAAGCATTTTAATTTTTGAAGGAAAGCATGGTGAACATGCTTTGTCTAAACATTGGTGACTATAATTACATTTTCCAAATGTGTCGCTCTTTCTTATGTCAAGTACAACATGTAAGCATCATTTGATAACTAAATTGTATGCAATTAATTTCAGTTGTAATTAAATTTGCTCTACAGGCAGGTTAGATATTTATTACAAGATAATCTTGTGAACAAACCATGCTTGCAAAGGAATCAAATTTCTTGTATTTAAGAATGCAGGTGCCAATGTTTTGTTGGAACGATAAACAACGTAATATTTTGTTCTAAACTACAAGAAACTCTTATTGTTGAATTTGTACTGGTGTGATCATTATTATCTCAAAGATGATACAGTAGTTGTATCCTCATAAATTTCATTCAATTTTGTATTTCACTGATTGATATTGAATTTGCAGCAGCTTGTCTATTTTATTATTTGTTACTTCATTGATTTTTTGGGAACGTGGGTATTTGGGCTAGCTTACACACACCTCTATTAATTTTATAAACTGTAAAGTTAATGACCAATTAAAACCTCTAGTCGCTTTGACTAATGTGGACCTCGAACTAATGACCTGTAAAGAGCAAACCTAGAGTCTGACTAGTGAGCCACGTCCCTCAGAGTTGTTACTTCATTGATTGATAATATGCAACTGTTAGAAACTATTTCACCGCAGCTCACATTACGTTGCTGTTTGCAAAATGTTGTATCATTTTGCAAAATCAATCACAATTTTGTTTATATTCGATCCTCATTAAGGTTAGTGAAATTGCATCCAATATGCTACCTCCATGATTACAATAGAGTGGAAGAAGATGATATGTGACAAGCAAGCTCAGTTCATCTATATTTTTTCTTCCTATCTGCTGGTAATCCTAAATAACTTAAATGTTTAATTGGCTATCTCAAATTTATTTATTTAACTCAGGACCCATCAATCTCCTATCACCAACCTCGTACCAATATACAAGTGATCTCCACTTTCAGCTATACAAAGCCTTATACGAATCTCCACCACCAAAGATAAGTACTTGTTTCATCCAACCCTAAACTCAATCACACAACTCTCAACATATCCTCCAAAATTTGCATGGGTCCTACTAGAGTATCCATCGGTCCAAGGGATGAAAAGTGGTACGTAACTGAACATTAGTCCCCAAAGCTTCTGAAACAACTATGCAACCTTATGATCTCGTTAACATAGATAAAAAAATGAGTTGTCTTGGTCAAACAATAGCCTATCACCCAAATTGAATAGTAAATGATTCTCTTCTATTCAGGAGACTATAAGAACTTTGATAGTTTTTTGATTCTCATCCTTAACCCTCTAGCAGGTCAAGCATCAAGAGACAAAAAAAACTCGTCACCTGAAATTAATTAGTGAATGAACATATAAAACTATATTTCCACATACTAGCTCACAGAATGCTGGAAAAAACAGCACCTTTTCATTCAAGCAAGATGAAAGATAGAAAGAGGCCATGGTATATACTTCCAGGTTACTTTAAATTTTCACAGCACATGGCATGATGCTTTCTCATTTGAACTCGTAATTGATATGTAAATGTAATATTATGAAAATGATAATAATAAATTAATAATAATGCATTATGATGATGCATGAAGTAGTGATGGTGAAGGTGGGATGGTGATAATTGATGACAATGGTGCCGGTGAGATTTTTTATGAGTTGATAGTGATTGAAATTATTGGCTGATTTTATATTACTATTCATAAGAATATAACAAATTTTATTAATTAAAAATATTTTTAAATAAAAAAATAAAATAGTTGATTATAAAACACTTTAGATTAAATTTTTAGTAAAATATTTTTAAAAAATAAGCACATAAAAATTAGGAAAACACTATAATAATAATAATAATAATAATAATAATAATAATAATAATAATAATAATAATTTCCATATCTTGTAAATTAGTTTTATAGTTTGTCACTCAGTATGTAATCACATGCAAGCTGGAATGAATCTTTTTAATTGTTGCCAATAATAGATGGATGAAAGGATGACATTGATTAAACTAGATCACTTTTATTATAAAACTGATAATACAAAGGAAATACTTTAGAGGCTGAATTTGAGGACTCACTATTAATTTTACACTAACATCGGAGGATATGAAAATCGCATTAAAACTTGAGGGACTAATTTATAATTGTTGATCTGTTTTCAACTCAAGAATGCAAGCCTCGTCGTGTCTCGGCTATCAGGCTCTCAAGAACGCAAGCATGTATATATATATATACAAGAGCGTAAACACAAGTTAGCGCGTAGTGGAGCATCTCGAAAGAACAAAGGCCGAGTCACATTCATCATATCTCAACTCAACTCATCTTATTTCATCTGGGTTCGGTTTTCTACCTCTTTTCTTGTTATTCTAATTCTTTTTATTCTCTTGATCATTTCTTGAACTCTATCTCCTTTAATCACTTTCTTGGATTAGGTTTATGAATAATACCCACTCCCAACAGTTTACGAATTCTTTTCTTGCGTGTTGAAGCTAGCTTGAAATACTTGATGAATAATGTGCTGAGACTTGAAATATCAGTTACCTTGCTTAATAAGAAACATTCAATCAGAGCTTTGTTTTGAGGGTTTTTGGTTGAGTCATGCTTGCGTTGGGATCATTTATTTTCTTTAACCTGGACTGTTCTCTCATCTGGGTGTTGTTCTTGCTTGTTATATATCTAGTTAACTGTTTTCTCTGTTTGTTGCCTCTTTTTTTTTCATTTTATAATCTTTTATTTGCTCTTCAGAGTCATGGGAATTTTCTATTCCATAATTAATTTCAGATCTTACCCTTTTGAAGATATGGAAGAAACAGCTTCAGGAGATAATTGTCAAAATCTTTGTGAAAAAGCGAATGAAGATGTAATCAGTGAATTGCATGACGACATTCTTTGTTACATGCTCTCGTTTCTTCCAACAAAAAGGGCTGTGGCTACCAGCATTCTGTCCACAAGGTGGAGAAACCTGTGGAAATCAGTCACCATTTTGGACATTTATGATGGCATATCGGGTTATTACAAGAATCCATCTACATATAAAGAAAGAAAGATGAACTTTGTGAATTTCATGGATAGGCTTTTTATTCATCGTAATAACCGATCGATTCTGAAATTCCGGCTCAGCTTAGCTCAAAGTTACGATTTTTCTTGTGTAAATGCATGGATGACCCATTTAAGTAGATGGATTTCTTCTTCTGCAATTATGGGCAATGTGGAGGAGCTTATATTTTTTATCAATTTCCAAGTTCGGTTGCCGGAGAACCTCTATTGCTGTCAGAAATTAGTGACTCTGAAACTTCATGGTGATGTCAGGTTTGATAATCTTCAATCTGTATCCTTTCCAAGTCTCAAGGCCCTTCATCTTGAACATCTCAGGATGCTGAATAACACTGCCATAGAGGTGCTATTATCTGGTTCCCCTGCCCTCGAAGAACTGGAACTAGAAATGGAGGGACGTGATTCTCGGCGGTCTGTACATGTATGCTCATTGTCCTTGAAACGTTTGATCATAGGATTCGTCTGCATTTTTGTTCCTTACGATCATAGTTACCGTAAAAAGCTTACTATTGATACCCCAAACCTTGAATTTCTTAAACTGGTTGATTTTGCATCTGAGGAATTGAGCATGCAGCGGGCAGACTCGCTCCTTCAGGCAGATCTCTGTTTTGGTTATCAAACCGGTGTTTTCAATGTAGGAATTGAAGAGTATGCAAATATGGTGGTTCAGTTTTATAGACAGATCTCTGGTGTTAAGACTCTGTCCTTGTCAAACTGTAATATCCGAGTAAGATCCTCCACCCCCCATTTACTCTCAAGCAAAGATGGTGTTTTCAATGGTGATTCGTCATCAACCTATCTAACGCATCCTTTTCTCAGACTTTAATAGGGGCATCTGTATCTAAGTTTCCATGCTTCGGGAATTTGCCTACTTTTCGGAATTTGATTCATTTGGAGGTCCGAGTTTGTGATGAATACGTGTGGATTTTGCCTGAGTTACTCCAATGCACTTCTAATTTGGAAGTTTTCGTCTTCATCTTGGTTAGTTCCATTGATATAAATCGAATCAATGATTTGAGTGTTTCTTAGTTTATCTAAATCATCTACAAGTACTTTCTGTCTCTTTATTATCTTCAATCAATTAGGTTGAGGATGCATACGACTGGAACTGGTGTGCCCCACACTCTGTGCCGCAGTGTTTGTCATCATGTCTTCAGGTGATCGAGTTTAATGATTTTGAAGCGGTATCGGGAGAGACAGAGATGATTGAATATTTCTTAAAGAACGCATTGGTGTTGAAGAAGATGACCATCACATATCTTACTGACCTTAAGACATCAGAAGTTGATGTTTTGAAGAGGCTATCAACATGTCCGAAGGGCTCAGACGCATGTCAAATTGTAATCATTCCTGAACATGAACACAGCAGAGGACAAGCTACAGAAACTTACTAAAAGGGGTGAAAAAAAATATGATATGGTGTCTCATAGATCTATTATTAAGTGTTTGGCTATTATCTCGAAATAGAAGACTAAGAGAACTAAAGGTTTAATTCTAAGCAAACACATTCTTCTCCCTCATGCACAGTGTCTTCAATGACAAGAAAGCTATATAAGCCGATGGCTAGTCCATCATTGATCTGTTGGTAATATTTATTTATGAATTGGTCCACAAAAAAATGGTTGAAATTATTTTAATTGGCTTGAAATTATGTCACTATTTACATTGATAATTTACTAGACCAATTAAATTACCAACAGAATAAAATCTCTAGCAAACCTCTTTGATAATAAATTTTCTAATTATAAATATTTTTTGTATTAAAAAAATCAACCTACAAATAAGGCAATAAAACAATTTAAGTTTTTTTTTTTTTGGAATAGCCGAAGCTAACCACGGGTATCCAGGCCGCTGGGTCTGAATCCCGATGGGTGCACAGGCCCTCGGCAAGGAGTTTCCCGCAAGTGCACCACGGGTAATTCATGGGCGCCCAAGTCCGATAGCCCCAAAGAATTGTTTGCACCTGAGCGGATTCGAACCTGAGACCTCTTTGGGAGCACACCAAAGAGACCCAGCCCTCCTCCGCCAGGCCAACCCCTTGGGGTTAAAACAATTTAAGTTTACCTCAATTAAATTGTAAAACATGTTATTTAAATTATTAGATTATGATAACCTTGACTTGAGTTGATATACCAAACCCATAAACAACGATTAGAATCATTAGATTTTTTATTTTTCGTAGTGTCCAATCCATTAAAAAAATAACTGTAATTTGCTTCATTTTGAGGGGCTCGATCTTTGTGTCTTGATGGGAAAGTTTTCTCCTCACCCTTCAAATTTATGCCCTTCAAAGTTTAGCATATGAAAACGACGATTGAAAGTATATTAGGTATTTGACCTGTCGATAATCATATTTTATTTGTTAATGATAAAAATGAGATATATAGATATTTTAAAAAAAATAAGGGTGAAATTCAAACTAAAAAATAAATTAAAGGTTAAATTGTGAAGAAAAACAACTCTAACTTTACCCATGTCATATCAAGAAAGAGAAAATGCGAAATTTTTTTTCAAAAACAATAGAGTGAGAGGTAGATTTTTCGTTTAGAATGTGTCACACCTGTGGTGCATTTTATAGGTTTTAAAATTATTAATTATATTAAAAAATCAAATTAACCTTGATAATTATGGAATTAACAAAAACACCAAACTAAAAACACCAAAATAGTTGTCTGCCTAGGTTTTATTGTTTTCGGTTTCAAAAGTAAATTTTTAAAAATAAAAATTTATTTATGAATTGAATGGAAAAGCTTAAAAGTTTTTGAGCAAAGAGGTAAGGATGTTAGACATCTCCATGTAAATTGTGAATGGCTAGTCCATCACTGATCTGTTGGTTATATTTATTTATGAATTGACCAACAAAAAAATGGTTGAAATTATTTTAATTGGCTTGAAATTCTGTCTCTATTTTCATCTATAATTTACTTTACCAATTATCGCTAGAACTAAAATCTCTAGCAAAAACCTTAATAAAGTGAATTAAATTATTTTCATTGAGTTGTTAATATTATATTGGTAGAATCACAAGTGCACAAATCGTATCAAGTAATAAAGTGATGAGTTGAGTATCATCCCACGAGGATTTACAAAAATTCTCAATAAGTAACAAAATTATCAAAAATTCTCTATTTGAAGATTCAATTATAAGGGTTTACAAATCTAAAAATAATTAAAACAAACAACTAAAACATTAAATGGTGTTGAAATCAAGTTTAATAAATCCTAGGATTTTTTATTTCACCGTAACTAATCTTATATGAATTTTCTCAATTGAATTAATCCTATGAAAATTTCTTTCTTATTGTTGATAATCAGGTTTTACTAATTTTATCACTACTCTCTCTCGAGCATCAATAATTATTTTAACAAGCAAACTTCCTACCTCTCGGTGAATATTCAGAATCTCTGAACTCTTAAGCTTCAAAATTGAACCCTTAAAAAGATTTCAAGAAACCAAGTGAAGACATAATCAGCAGCTTCCTAAAGTTGTTTCTCATATTTTTGTGTTACCATGTCTTCCTGACTTGTCTTTTGAGAATTTCATGCACAATTTTTTTTATTTTTCAGTGTCCAATCCATTAAAAAAATAACTGCAATTTTTCTTAATGTTGAGCAGCATGATCTTTGTGTGTTGATGGAAAACTTATCTTCCTTCAAATTTATGCCCTTCAAATTTTAGCATATGAAAACACCAATTGAAAGTATATTAGTTACTAGCAGTTTACCTGCCCTTCGCCTCGGCCGAAACCACATTTTTTCCAACGCAAAAAATATATATTTAAAGTATGAGATATTAAGATTATGAGATTTTTTATTATTATACTATAACTTTAGGCAAAATAATCAATTTGTGCAGAATTTCTACGAAACACATGTTTTCAATAAAATATATGAATTTTAAATCGATATAATTTTTTCTATTTAACAAGTTTCAACGAAATCACCAGTATAAAAATATCATTGTCGTTAAAAAATGAAGAAGATTCAGATACCTGAATCATCTGCTGAAGATTCAGCATATTAGAGTTAGTTTATTTCATAATCTAATTTAAATTAAATACAATAATATAATAAAAATTGTGGAAACATCTATGATAACCAAGTTATAAAAATAAATCGTTGATTTTCTACTATAAAAACAAAAAAAACATCATTGAGAATACATTGCTAACTTACCATCATTATCATGACTATAAAAGCTAAAATTATTATCACCATTACTGCCAAAATAATTAGAATCATTAAATTGTCCTGAAAAATAAGAAAAAAAAACATTTTTTACAGACAGCAAACAAAAAAACAATAAAAAACAAAATAACTCAAATTATCATTTTTATTGTGTAAACAATGAAACCATAAAATTATTTCGAAAAGTAAAAAAAAATTAACAAAAGAGGAAACAAAAAAAGAGCAAAAAAAAAAACTAAAATAAATATTATCAGCATAAAAAAATCATAGGATTTGAAGAACAGATAAAACCAGCAGAAAATATTAAAAAAAGACCAAAAGGAAAAAGAAAAAATATTAATTTTAAAATAATTACCAACATAAATTAAAATTTCAAAACTAAATCGAATAAAAATAAAATCTCCACAAAAAAAAAACGAGCAAAATTAAAAAAAAAAACTAAAAGCATAAATGTATAAATATGGACAACAAAATAAACATTGTCCAAGAAGGACGAAAAAAGCAAAAGAATTAATAGTAAATAAAAAATTAAAAAATAAGTTCCAAAATAAAATATATATATATATATATATATATATATATATATATATATATATATATATATATAATTAATTCCAATTAAAGGATGAATCTACAACAATCAAAAACATTGGGATTGAAAAAAAAGGGTTTTTTTTAAAAAAAAAAACAAATACAATGTAATTTTTTAATAAAAATTAAAAGAATAAGTACCCAAAATGAAAACAACTATATATAACCAATTTCAATTGGAGGATAAAATTAAAACAAATTAAAACCTGTAAATCAAAAATATTAAAGGAACCAAAAACAAAAACAAAATCAAAATATTAGACTAAAATGAAACGTATCATATATGGTCAATTTCAATTGAAAGAATAATTCAAAATAATTATAGAATTACCTAAACACTCCTGAACCCAGCGATAACTATGAAAAAAACAGACGTAAAAGTATCACCTTGCCCCAGCCATAGACCTTCATTTTTATCGTTTCTAAGGGTATGTATGTAATTGTACTATGCACAGATATGGGAAAAATAGAAAATACCTTTTGCCATACTTCATCTTTTTGTCAGCTCCTAGGGATAAATAGAAAGTTTCACTATGCAATAAATATTGAAAAGACCAGAACACCTTCGGTATCGAGGGTTAAATTTTCATGATTCTAGGGTCAAAATAGTAATTTTACTATTGAAATCCACAGTGAACGTATATAGTGAAACCTTGATGCGTTTTATAATTATATTAATTTTACCTGTCAATATTCATATTTTATTTTTTAATGATAAAAATTAGATATATAGATATTTTAAAAATAAGGGTGAAATTTAAAGTAAAAAATAAATTAGATGTTAAATTGTAAAGAAAAACAACTCTAACAAATGAAAAAAAAAAAAGAATGAAGATGAAATTACAAAAAATAAATCACCATGAACTTGGAATAAATGATGGAATTGAAAACCTATAAAACTCTTACAAAAGAATCAAGAAAAAAATAGAAACTAAAATATTAAAGACTGAATTGGAGAAAATAATACATGACAAATTAGAATTGAAGGAACATATTGAAAACAAACAAAACTTTTATAAAATGATATATATATATATATATATATATATATATATATATATATATATATATATATATATATAACATAGTAGTTTTTATTATGGAGCAGAAAAGAAAAGAAAAGAACAACTTAACACTTAGCAACAACAAATACCCCATCCATCGTGCATGCATTTCAAATCAAGAGAGAGAAAATACGACAAATTTTTCAATAATATAGAGTGAAAGTTAGATTTTTCTTTTAGAATGTGTCACACCCATGTGCATTTTATAGTTTTATAGGTTTTGAAATATTAAAATTATTAATTATTTAAAAAAAATCAAATAACCCTTGATACTTGTCTACCTATATTTTATTGTTTTTCATTTCAGAAGTAAAATTTTATTTTCACCATATTTTTAAAAATAAAATAACTTAAATGGCTTAATTACTGATGTCTAGTCCATCATTGATCGATTTGTAATATTTATTTATGAATTGGCTGACAAAAAAATGGTTGAAAAGTATTTTAATTGGCTTGAATTTTTGTCATTATTTTCATCAATAATTTACTTTACAAATGAAATTACTGCTAGAACTAAAATCTCTAGCAAAAACCTCTCTAAGAATAATTTCTCTAATTACGAATAGTTTTTGTATTAAAAAATTAACCCTCCCTGTATATAGCATGTGCCAATAATTACAAGTATATATAAAACGCATCGATGTTTCACTATGCCCGGTTACTGTGAATTTTAATATTAAAATTATCATTTTGCCTCTTAGACTGTAAAATTAAATCCTCGATACGAGGGGATATTTTTGATATTTCCAGGAGACCTGTGTGGTATTTGTAGATTGTTTAGGACTATTTTGATCTTTTCAATATTTTTTTGCATAGTGAAAATACCTATTTACTCTTGTGAGCTGACAAAAGACGAGGGCTGGTTAGGGGTATTTTCAGTTTTTTGCATGATATTGATTAGTGAAATAACAACTTTGCCCTCGGGTAGGATGCTGGGCAGGGGGGCTAAATGTAAGGGTATTTAATATTTTTTTCACGTTTTCTGCACCTTGAAACTACTTAAATATCATCAGAAAAGACAAAAACAAAGGTCTGGCGCTAGGGGTATGATGGTACTTTCATGTTCGGTTTTTTGTGGTTATCGCTGGGTTCAAGGGTGTTTAGGTAATTCTAAATTTTTTAATTATTTTTTCTCGAAGTTACTGCAGGCGCGCCATTAGTTTTCACGTGTAAGCGCCTTGCAAGCGGCGTGTGCAATATCTATAGGTGGTGTAGAATGTTCATTCGCCATGTAACCGGATGCGATCTCCTGGCGGGGTGTGTATCGTGTGAAGGCGATGTGGGAATCACCAGTGGATGTTTTATCTTTTTTCCACCCTTTTCTCTCAAATGCAGTGGAAATATATATTACGGTCCTTTATGGTTTTTGGTGTTTTATTTCAGTCCTTAGTCTTTTGATTTTTTTTCTTCCTTATTTTTTCAATGGAAATTTTAATGTTTTCAATTGTGCCTTTCAATTGAAATTGATCATATATGTTGTTTTTCATTTCAATCCTTATTCTTTTGATTTTTGGTTTTTTTTTTGTTTTTTTTCAATTTTTTTGATGTGATGGTTTTAATTTGTTTCAATTTTGTCATCTAATTGAAATCGGTCATATATGGTACTTTTCATTTTGGTCATTATTCTTTTATTTTTTTTAAAAATTACACTGCATTTTTTTTAGAAATCCTTTTATTTTTTTTGGTCCCAAGGTTTTGATTTGTTACAGGTTTGTCATTCAATTAAAATTTAGTGTTCATTTTTTCTATTGTTTTGTTGTTTTTTTTTTTGTAAAAATTATTTTTTATTTTTAAAGACAAATTAATGATTCTAATTATTTAGAGAATAATGATGATAGTAATCTTAATTGTTATATTCATGATAATGATGATAGTAAATTTGAAGTTTAGTCACTATGTTCTACACTAAATTTCAATTTGTTCACCCATCAAATAAATAAAAAATTGACTGAAAACCGAAAAAGCATGACCGAGAACTGGCAAGCCAGGTGCACTAAAGTAGATTTTTCTTATTAGAAACCTGTTGGAAGAAGAGTGTCCTTCAAAGATCCGTGGAGAAGCCCGCAGAAATCTATCCATTAAGAAAGTGCAAGGTTCATTGCTAATCTATCCATGAAAAAACTCGTACTGTATGTTACATTAATATCAACAATAAAAACATAAACCAATGATTAACAAGAGAAATAGGAACTTGTTGTCCAAAAACATGAACTTATGAATTGAGGGCACTGCAAATTATAGAATGTACCAATTTCTTTACATGTTAACAGTCCCCAAGAAAACAAATACTAAAGAACTCTCATAGATACATGAGACCAGCCTCTAATCTCATGGTTAAACAAAGAGAATAAAATGAAATCAATAAAAACAGTCCATGAAAAATGTGTTGGGAATCATCTGGATCCTATTTTCATGAATCAGGCTGCATGTTGGATGTGCCTGTTGAGCTGCTGGCGGAAACGACTGTATCCAATCGCTGCTAAGGCTGGAATCTGCAGAGACTTCAGACTCAGGATGATGATCAACGACTTCAGATGTAAAGGACTCGATCACAGTCGACCCCACTCCGGCCCTCTTCCTCTTTTTGTTTTTCTGCGTCGACTGATGGGTCTTGTCGTTGTCTTTCCTTCTCAATTGACACAAAACAGTGACCTCGGAAAGGGATGGCAAGCTATACTCGTACATCGTCCACTTGCAGCCTGGTTGGTGATCAGGTTGAGTATTTCGGTAACTGAAGCCTTTCCTGAGGGCTGTGACACTATAATTCTTGTCGATTTGGACACGTATATGATGGTCTTTGTCGTCTCTACGCCATGTTGCAGGGCCACCGGCAATCTGGCGGGAGACATTATTATTGGACTTGGGGCTCATCTTTTTGAGATCCGTGAAGAAGAAAACATCCTCACCATGGATTCTGTGGAACGTGTTCCAGATCTGGAGAGGTTGATAGGCGTAGAGGCTGCAATCTCTAACAGGAGCAGAGGTGGTAAAGCAAGGGTTAGTGAGTTTGGGATACAGATAGAAGCGCACCAGTTCTTCATCATAAGGGTTGAATCGATAGCCAGGGAGTAGTTGGATTGGAGTTAACATTGTCAGGGTTTGTGATTGGGATCGAGTCTGTTACTTGCTCAGATGATCAAAGGATTGGATCAAGAGAGAAATCAAGAATCAAGAATCCAGAATGCTTAGTTCTTGACGAACAAATTAAACCAGTAATTGACAAACAGAGAAGGAGAGAGAGTTCCTCCCTTTCTTTATATGATTGTTATTCATAAACAGAGATGGGAATGAATAACTGGGTAAAAGAGAGAAGAAGAGACTCTCAGTTGGAAACCCTAAACGAAGAATGAAGAGGAGGAAAGAAACAAACTTGCTGATTCAAAAGAAAACGCGTAATTGTTATGCCACACCCATCTATATATAAGGGTTGGAGGCGCTTCCAACTGTCATCGTCATCCTTGCTATTACTAACTCACACGAACAGAACATGCATGTGAAAGGCAGCATACTTCTTTTTTAATTTATTTATTACATATTGGCGTCGTGGCAAAAGATGGTCGGTCACAAGGGAGTCAAACATACATCGTGTAATTAAAGTTAGTTCCTGTCAGCACTAGTCCACCACAAATTAAAACAAATACGAGGAGGCTGGGACTATCTTTGCTGGGCCGGGTGGGTCCTCATTCCCTTTTAATGGATCTGTTGTTGACGTGTCAAGTGATCCAAACTTTTTGGCAACCCGTACGGTACCGTTCAAGAAGCATACGTCCGCATGCAGCAGCAGAGCCTGTGGTCGTGAGTAGAAAAGAAAAGAGGCTTAATTTTATAAGTGGGGTTGATTGGATTAGAATATGATGGATGGTTCGTGGGTGTCATTCTTTGGGATTTAAAGTTTATGTCCATTACTTTTATTTTTAATCTGGATATTCGGAACAGTTCGTTTGTGTATATCTTTAATTAATTATATAAATTATAAAGTTAATGATTATATAAGTCTTTAGAAACCATTATATTTACAATTATACGACTCGAACCCTAAGATACAAGAGAGCAATTTTTTTATTCCTAAGCTCTTGCCACTTAATCATCTACTAAAATTGTTTTGAGGTTTATATCCATTATTTTTATGAGTGGGTAAAGTCTATTACCCGTGGGTTGGAATGGAAGGGGAGCCCCTTTTGTCGTGCTTTTGGAAGTTTAAGGATGTTTAGTATTCTTCTTTATACTAGGATTTTGTTATGTTTTTTTTTCTTCAAAAGTGTTGTGATTTGTTGATGATACTCTTAGTTTATGCAAGAAGATGACAGTGAGGAGGGGTTGTGATTGCATTTGAATATCAGTGTGGACTTGGAATGTAGTTAATCGCATGGTTGGTGAAATTAAATTAAAGAAAGAAATGATATTTGTGAGGACGGAGTGGGATGGATTGGTCTGGTAAGAAGGTAAATGGTTTCTATGCTATTTTCTTAAGTGTTTCTTGATAATGTGTAAAAGAATTCATTAAAGGGGATTCAATTGTAAGAATATTTCCCGTAGAGTGGCCGATGTATTAACGGTCAAATCATTAAAGTTCAAGTTCTTTGTAAAGTCTACGGATTCTAATATGTTAAAGTGAAACCGTGATGGATCGGTCTCAATAAACGAGTATTAGAATGGGTACGTTGAGACCCTCTCCTCTAACCATAAAATAACATATATTCTCATAAGGTTGTATACATACATATATTGATGGTTTTAAATATATGTATGTGTATAAAATAAAGTTATGGAATTAAAGCAATGTCTTTAATGTCATTTAATTAAAAGACACAAACCCTCCTTCCTATTGAGAGACACCCATTCGATGGGTATAAGAAAGGAAGGGGTAAGGAGTTTTGTGGGGGAAGTTGTTCATTTGTGTCATAACAAGAACAATATAAAGAAAGAGTACGAAGAGAAAAACCATCAAAGAAATCCCTCTCCATCAAAGGGATTGAGAAAAGAAGAAGGTGTAGAGGACAAGATCAACAAAATGATTATTAAAGGATTCTATGCAACAATTCAAGTGCAAAATGGATAATGGTAAGTTCTAAATTTTCCATTGTTCTAGATTTGAAGGTTTTCATCATCAATATAAAAGTCTTGTGGGATTAAATGGTCTATTGATATTGGGATAGATTTCATAAATAGAAATCATTAAAAATGAAAATAACATGTGGTATCAGAGCCAAATAGAACCCATTAATCTCCCATTAAAGGATTGGTGATAAAATCCATTTTTTTTTATTATTTAATCTTATCAAACATTGCTAAATTGAAATGTGTGAAAACAATTATATCAATGTGTAGAGGCTGAGATTATCTTTCCAACGATATATTATATGTTAAAATCCATTAAGTAGATCAAAAGTTATGATTTTTAGAAAATTTCTGGTTTTAATGGTGGTTTTCGTCATAGATGACGATGAACAGTAACCACAAAGAAAGAAAGAAAAAAAATGGATTTTATCACCAATACTTTAATGAGAGATTAATGGGATAAATGGATTGATTAAACATTTGTTTGGATAAATGGATTGATCGATCTAGTTTTATCCAAATTAAATAAGGGGTTTAAATTTAAGGGGTTAAAATGTTTCCGCTGCAAACCGTAAAGTAATTAAGCTAATGTATTACGAAATGTTAATACATATAAAATTTAAAAGCTTATTAAAAAGAGTTCATATTACATATAACTTGTTAATCACCACAGTGATCTGGTTATATTTAATGTGACGGTAAAGTAAAGATTCATAATTGATCATGATTAAATGATGCTTAAATGACATGAAAGGTTTCGATTGATCAATTAATTACTTAATATATCCTAGGAGATCACCCACAGGTGGATCATTGGGTGTAATAAGTAACGCCTAAAGTATTAATCATTTATGCTACGGTCGATAATGTGTATACCCACAGGTAGCATTGTTATCGGTTGTATGTATGACTTGATTAATTATTAAAGAAAATCTAAACAAGCATCATGCAAAGTGTATGTATTTAATGGATTGCCCATAGGTTGCTTAAATACATACAAGTAAAGTGTTTAGATTTTATTGGTTGATGAATCTATTAAAGTTTCAAAGCACTAACGGTAAGCACGTTGAAAATTTTGCAGCTTCATCAAGTTTGTTTGCTTCTGCAAATTCTGTGGTAAAGTTTAATGGACTCAACTATGAGGAATGGTCTGAACAAATAAGGTTTTCTTTGGGTGTAATGTCCCTAGACCAAGCCATACTCACTGATGAGGAGCCAGCAGCCATTACGGATGAGAGCTCAGAATTGGAAAAGTCTCGTTATGAGACGTGGGAGCGCTCTAACCGGCTGTGCCTGAACTTACTGAGGATGTCGATGGCAGAAAGCATAAAGCCATCTATGCCTAAAACAGAGAAAGCAAGGGAATTCATTCTGAAAATAAAGGAACAATCCCAATCGGATGTGGCTGACAAATCGATTGTAGGCAGCCTAATGAGCGAGCTGACTACGAAGAGGTTCGATTGGTCTCAGACAATCCATGAACATGTCACGCACATGTCTAATCTGGCATCACGGTTGACGTCCATGGGGATGGAGGTGCATGAATCTTTCTTGGTTCAGTTTATCATTAACTCTCTGCCTCCAGAGTATGGCCAGTTCCAGGTGAATTACAACACCATAAAGGATAAATGGAACTTTCAGGAATTGAAGGCCATGCTCATACAGGAGGAGGCGAGGTTAAAGAAGCTGAAAAATCAAGTTGCACTCACCGTTGAACTAAACAAAGCAGATAGCAGCTTTAAGAAACCAAGTATGAAGGACAAAAAGAAGGATAAGGGTATCTTCAAAGGACCTGAAAGTAAAATCCGTAAAGTGGTCAAGTGTTTCTTCTGGAAGAAGGAGGGACACATAAAGAAAGACTGTCCTAGAAGGAAGGCATGGTTTGACAAGAAAGGTACACAACATTTATTTGTTTGTTCCGAATTAAATCTTGTAGAAGTGCCTAGAAATACTTGGTGGCTTGATTCTGGTGCATCTACTCATGTATCTCATATTGAACAGGGATTCAGTACGATCCAGCCTTTAAAAGGAACTGAAAGGTATTTGTTCATGGGAAACAGGATGAAGGCGCGGATAGTAGGCATTGGGATGTACAAATTGATCTTTGACACTGGTTGTTTTATAGATCTTGAAAATTGTCTCTTTGTACCTGAATGTGCTAGAAATCTTGTTTCAGTAAGTAGGTTGGACGATTTAGGATTTGACTTTAAGATTGGACATGGTGTATTTTCTTTGTACCGAAAAGACTACTTTTATGGTAATGGTACTTTGGTTGATTCACTGTACAGGTTTAATCTCGATAAAAGTTTTTCTGAATCTTTGTTTAATGTTGAGAATCAAGGAATTAAACGTAGTGCATCAAACAAAAAATCAGCACTCTTGTGGCATAAAAGATTAGGTCACATATCTAAAGAAAGGATGACGAGGTTAATAAAGAAAGAATTATTACCTCCATTAGATTTTAGTGACTTAGATGTGTGTATAGAATGCATTAAAGGAAAGCAAACCAAACACATCACAAAGAAACCCGCCACAAGAAGTAGTCAACTTTTAGAGTTGATACACACGGATATTTATGGCCCATTCGATGCTCTCGTCATGGAGTGGTGAAAAAATACTTTATCACTTTTATTGATGATTACTCACGTTATGGATACACTTATTTATTGCATGATAAAAGCTGAGTCGATGAATGTACTTGAAATTATTCATTGATGAAGTGGAAAGGCAATTAGAAAAGAAAGTGAAAGTAGTGAGATCGGATAGAGGTGGTGAGTTTTTACGATAGATTCACGAAAAGTGGACAATGTCCAAAGTCCATTTGCAAAACTTCTAGAAAGTAAAGGCATTTGTGCGCAATACACAATGCCGGGGAACACCTCAGCGAGAATGGTGTAGGCTGAAAGGCGTAACCGTACATTAATGGAAATGGTTAGGAGTATGTTAAGTAATTGCAAACTTCTCATGTCGTTGTGGATATACACATTAAAGACTGCGACGTATATATTAAACCGGGTTCCTAGTAAAGCGGTTCCAATGACACCATTTGAACTATTTAAAGGAAGGAAACCCGGTTTAAGACATTTACGTGTTTGGGGATGTCCAGCAGAAGTAAAGTCCGTATAACCCACATGAAAAGAAATTAGACTCAAGGGACGGTCGATGGATATTTTATTGGCTATCCCAGGAAAAGTGTAAGGGATTTGTCTTTTACTGTCCTAGTCATAGTACGAGAATTGTCGAGACGGGTAATGCTAGGTTCATTGAAAATGGTGAAACTAGTGGGAGTTCAGAATCTAGGGGCGTGAACATAAAAGAAATTAGGGTAGAAGATTCTTCACCCGTAGTTCCGACCCAAGTTGTTATTCCTGTTGTTGGTGTACAACCAAATACCAAAATAGAACAACAGAATGAGGAACATACGGTCCCACTAAACCAGGAAATCGAAAATGAACCTATCGCAATTCAAGAACAGAACATCGTGCCACAAGTACCATTGAGGCGATCTATAAAGGAAAGAAGATCCGCCATTACAGATGACTATGTGGTTTACGATGTTGAAAGTGAATGCGACCTTAGTCTTGATGAAGAACCGAAAACATTCAGAAAAGCCATGGAAAGCGAAAAATTCTGAAAAATGGTCTAATGCTGCAGAAGAAGAAATTTCTTCTATGAATGTCAACAAAGTGTGGGACCTAGTAGAGTTGCCTGATGGTTTCAAAACTGTTGGGTGTAAATGGATTTTGACGACCAAACGGGATTCTAAAGGTAACTTAGAAAGGTACAAGGCTCGCCTTGTTGCTAAAGGTTTCACTCAAAAGAATGGCATTGACTATACAGAAACCTTCTCTCCAGTTTCAAAGAAGGATTCCTTAAGAATTGTTTTGGCATTGGTGGCTCATTATGATTTAGAGCTTCACCAAATGGATGTTAAAACCACCTTTCTGAATGGAGAGCTTGAGGAAGAAATTTATATGGACCAACCTGAAGGTTTTGTGGCCACAAGAACAGAAAATCTTGTGTGTAGGCTTAGGAAGTCAATATATAGGCTGAAACAAGCTTCCAGACAATGGTATATAAAATTTAATGATACCATATTGTCGTATGGTTTTGTAGAGATCATCGTTGATCGATGTATCTACATGAAGGTTAGTGGGAGCAAGTTTGCCATTACGGTATTATATGTTGACGACATATTAATAGCTGCGAATGACATGGGAATGTTAAGTGGCGTAAAAGAAATATCTCTCTAGTAACTTCGAAATGAAGGATATGGGTGAGACATCTTATGTGATAGGGATAGAAATAATCCGTGATAGATCACAAGGACTCGTTAAGTTTGTCTCGAGAAAAGGATACATAAATAAAGTCCTAAAGAGATATGGGATGGATAAATGTTCCATTGGAAAGGCTCCAATTCAGACAGGGGATCGATTCAGCAAAATGCAATGCCCGAAAAAAATGAATTGGAGCGTAAAGAAATGGGAAAGAATTCAGTATGCTTCGGTGGTTGGGAGTTTGAACTATGTTCAAACATGTACTCGACCCGGATATCGGTTTTCTTTGTTGGTATGTTGGGCGGTATCAAAAGTAATCCCGGAATGGATCACTGGAAAAGCTGCAAAGAAAGTTCTCAGGTACTTGCAAGGCACCAAAGAGTACATGCTTACATACAGGAGATCCGACAATATAGAAATCGTCGGATACTTAGATTCAGACTATGTCGGTTGCGTCGACAGTAGGAAGTCGACGTTTGGTTATTTGTTCCTATTAGCTGGGGGAGCAGTCTCATGGAAGTGTGGAAAGCAGCCTGTCATTGCTACTTCCACCATGGAGGCCGAATTCGTGGCATGCTTTGAAGCCATGGTTCACGCATTGTGGCTGCGGAACCTTATCTCAGGGCTTGGAATCGTTGACAATATAGCCAAGCCGCTGAGAATTTACTATGATAATTCCGCAGCAGTCTTCTTCTCAAAGAATGACAAGTATTCGAAAGGTGCTAAGCACATGGAAATTAAATACTTGTCTGTAAAGGAAGAAGTGCAGAAATGCAGAGTGACTTTTGAGCATATAAGGACAAACATGATGTTGGCAGATCCGTTGATGAAAGGATTACCGCCCGGTATATTTATTGGTCATGTAGAGAAAATGGGCATAATAGATAAGACCTTGCTACGATAGTTTGTGCTCATGTAAAGTTGTTACTCAAAGATGATGTCATTAAAGTTTGTGTTTTTCTGTAATTAAAGGATGTTATCATAATAGTTATGCATGTAAAGTTTTTTTTTAAAGTAGATAACATATAAAGTTGAGAATTATGGTTTCTCTCAACATAAAGGTTTTTTTTTTAGAATTATAGTGAAATCTCAATAGAAAAGAAGTAGTAAAGTTGGAGTTGGTGTGTGGTGCTTGGAAGGGACCCCATCGCAGTAAATGATGGGCAACCGCCATGACTCGGCTAGCTCTGGTTTTATGGCACTTACGATATATTGAACTTGATGTAAAGATGCGCATGAAAGGGAATTGGACTATAAAGTTAACACAACGGCCAAGTGGGAGAATGTAAGAATATTTCCCGTAGAGTGGCCGATGTATTAACGGTCCAATCATTAAAGTTCAAGTTCTTTGTAAAGTCTACGGATTCTAATACGTTAAAGAGAAACCGTGATGGATCGGTCTCAATAAACGAGTATTAGAATGGGTACGTTGAGACCCTCTCCTCTAACCATAAAATAACATATATTCTCATAAGGTTGTATACATACATATATTGATGGTTTTAAATATATGTATGTGTATAAAATAAAGTTATGGAATTAAAGCAATGTCTTTAATGTCATTTAATTAAAAGACACAAACCCTCCTTCCTATTGAGAGACACCCATTCGATGGGTATAAGAAAGGAAGGGGTAAGTTGTTCATTTGTGTCATAACAAGAACAATATAAAGAAAGAGTACGAAGAGAAAAACCATCAAAGAAATCCCTCTCCATCAAAGGGATTGAGAAAAGAAGAAGGTGTAGAGGAGAAGATCAACAAAGTGATTATTAAAGGATTCTATGCAACAATTCAAGTGCAAAATGGATAATGGTAAGTTCTAAATTTTCCATTGTTCTAGATTTGAAGGTTTTCATCATCAATATAAAAGTCTTGTGGGATTAAATGGTCTATTGATATTGGGATAGATTTCATAAATAGAAATCATTAAAAATGAAAATAACATCAATACCCATTTTTGTTGGCAACGGGCAAAATACTACTTCCTAATCATGGAGTATGGTTAGTGATCGGAAGGTAGAGAAATATCAAAACTGATTGTGAATCTTGCAGTCAAGCAGAATTTCTAATGTAAGGATCATTTCCGTCTATATTGCTTAAGAAGGCTTGGTGTTCCTATGGATATTATATATGAACAGAGAAAAAATGGCATAGTACATAGGGCAAATCAATCTACTAAACTTATGTTGTGAGGCGGATTGTTCAATTAGTCAAGTATAGCCTTCATGGATCGAGGTTAATCCATGAAGCAATTTTGAATTCTCAATATTCTGTGATATGCGTGTTCTGCAACTTTGATTTTGATATTCTTTATGAGAATATCAAAATGAGACTGTTCTAACCATTCTAACCCGGGTAGGTCACCCAGAAAAATGAGACTGTCCTAACTATTCTAACGTGGGTAGGTCACCTGTCACAATGAGACCAACTTCATTTTTTCTTACAACACTTACTAGTTAAAGTCTTTTACAAAGACTTTAGTCGTAAGTATTGTAAAGAAGGGGACAACTGTCATAATCCAATTTTGGGTTATTCCCCAAAACTACCCGAAAATAACAAAAACATAAAATAAAAGGAGCTGGTGTCGATAGGAAAATCAAGGTGAAACTTTGGATATTTTTGAGAGTTCGATCGTACCTTTTTTGTGCCCAATATGAAGGAAATCGCAGATTCAAGGCTAAAGTGATTTATTATCGGATAAATCTGCGTAAAAATTAAGTCGAAAGATATGATTATGGATCAGTCTGATTTAATCGTTGGCCGATTTAAAAGTGTAATTATGTTTGAGAATTAATTTAGGGTCGAATCAAAAGATTAAATTAAGTGCAAGGACTTGATTATATTTTAAATTGGCCAAATTAATTTTATTAAGGGCTTAATCGATGAGAAATCAAGTTCTTGAATTTAATTGGGATTTAATTGATGAGATTGGAATTTTCAGAGACCGATTTGAATTTTTCCAAACCAATTATGCGAAATCGGGGGCCAAATTGAATGAATTAAGAGTCTAATGGTTAATTGGGGGTTAAATCACGCAAATCAGAAACCAAGGACCAGGATAAAAAAGGCGCACAAAGCTAAGGTTACTCTTGAAATTTTAATGGGGATGCAATTGCACAAAATTGAAATTTTAAAACCAAATGAGGTTTTGATTAGAACAATTTTAAATCAAGGGACCAAAGTGCACTTTTACTTCCCAAATCATTTGCACCTGCAGGCGTGCCTGCACTCTTCATTCACTGAACGATTGTCGAAGCGCCCATTGCAGACAACACTGCCATTTGGGCAAAGGCGAGGCGGCGACCCTTGGCTGCACGCCATGGGCAGCCGAAGGGGTGCCTTTCATGGCTATAAATAACAGAAAAATAAACAGAGGATGGGGGAGAAAAAACAAAACAAAAAAACAACAGACAGTGGAGAGAAAACAAAGAAGAAATAGAACAGAAGAAGCAAAGAGAATACAAGGGAAATTTTATGTAAAATTTTGAATCTTCATCCCTCTCGTGTCTGGTCTCTTTCACGCTCCCTCTCTTTCATTTTGTCTCTCGATTTTTCTCTCTCTCTTTCTCTCTCTCTCTCTTAAAACCAAAAGACCCGAAGCCTCTCTCTCTCTCTTCTCCCTCTCGGCCAGCCAACTCAGGTCACCATTCAACCACCAATATCCTTCCTCATCACCATCGGCAGCCTCCCCTCAACTCCAGCAGCTCGGTCATCTTTTTCAGAGAAGAAGCAGCGACAGCCCCGACGATAGCAAACCAACCCGTGCACCTTCCAACGTCAACTCCGGCAAGCACAGGCCCCCATTTCCGACGCCACCATGACCAGAAGAACCACCTCGACGTCCTCTATACAACAGTGTTAACACGTACGCCATTCGTCACACTAAAAAATCTTCCATTTTACTATTCATTGTCTCCTACATGCAGCCCCGATTTACTGTTCACTGTGAACAGTAAATCGGGTCCCGGCCCGACCACTAAATGAGACGGGCTTCCAGCCTGTTTGGGCTAGAAGCCTAGACCGAGGGAAAGACGGGCTCCCAGCCCATCTGGACTGAAAGCCCAGTCCGAGAATAAATGGGCGGCAGCCCGTCCTTAGAATAAAGTGGGCCGAGGCCCAATCTTAGATTATATGGGCCACCCCCCCCCCCCCCATGTAGCGGGCGGGTTGGCAACCTGGCCCATCAGGGCGGGGCAGCCAGCGCACCATTAAATAAATAAATAAATAATGAAAAAAAGAAACATAAAAATATAAAAAATACAAAATTTGCAAAAAATATTTTTTAGTTTTAAAAATGCTAAAATGTGTTGTTTTCGTGCATACGGCTAATACACTAGCATATTTTAAAAATGCTTTTTCTTTCAAAAAAATATATATTATCTTGGAGTTTGAAGAGAAAATGTGTTTTAGTATGGATTTTGCAAAGAAAAATCATTTCTTGTATTTTGAGATTTCACAACATGTTTGTAAACATCTAAAGGGTATTGGCCAATATTTCAACAATATAAAAATCTTATTTTTGGGAATTTATCATTCACTATCGGTATTCGGATAAATAAATCCTAAGGGGTTAATATCCAAAATATTCAGCGGGGATCATATGTTGCTATTCATTGTCGGTGTTTGGATAAATAAATCCTAAGGGGTTAATATCCAAAATATTCGGCGGGGATCATATGCTATTATTCGCTGTCGGTGTTTGGATAAATAAATCACAAGGGGTTAATATCCAAAATATATGGTGGGGTAATATACCATCATCATTTAACCAACATATTCTTTGAAAGATCAAAACCATAACAAATCATAAGCCAACCAAAACGTCAAGTAGCTTACCTTAGGTAGGGTGTAATAGGAGTGCTAAAACCTTCTCTTTACACAACCAGTCTCTTACCTTAGAATCTCTTAAAGATCAGTTTTAAGTTTTCTAGTAGCCATAATACTAGGTGGCGACTCCCTTTTTCACGAAAATAAAGATAAAGCCCTGACATTGAATTCCCCCACTCACGGGGAGGGTCGCCACGACGCCGCGTTCTCGAGAGGGTTGCGACATTCATTATAAAATTAAATGATCAGGGTAATCATTTTCATTTTTGAAGGCAAGCATGGTGAACATGCTTTGTGTAAACATTGGTGACTATAATTACATTTTCCAAATGTGTCGCTCTTTCTTATGTCAAGTACAACATGTAAGCATCATTTGATAACTAAATTGTATGCAATTAATTTCAGTTGTAATTAAATTTGCTCTACAGGCAGGTTAGATATTTATTACAAGATAATCTTGTGAACAAACCATGCTTGCAAAGGAATCAAATTTCTTGTATTTAAGAATGCAGGTGCCAATGTTTTGTTGGAACGATAAACAACGTAATATTTTGTTCTAAACTACAAGAAACTCTTATTGTTGAATTTGTACTGGTGTGATCATTATTATCTCAAAGATAATACAGTATTTGTATCCTCATAAATTTCATTCAATTTTGTATTTCACTGATTGATGTTGAATTTGCAGCAGCTTGTCTATTTTATTATTTGTTACTTCATTGATTTTTTGGGAACGTGGGTATTTGGGCTAGCTTACACACACCTCTACTAAATTTATAAACTGTAAAGTTAATGACCAATTAAAACCTCTAGTCGCATTGACTAATGTGGACCTCGAACTAATGACCTGTGAGGAGCAAAGCTAGAGTCTGACTAGTGAGCCACGTCCCTCATAGTTGTTACTTCATTGATTGATAATATGCAACTGTTAGAAACTATTTCACCGCAACTCACATTAGGTTGTTGTTTGCAAAATGTTGCATCATTTCGCAAAATCAATCACAATTTTGCTTATATTTGATCCTTATTAAGGTTAGGGAAATTGCATCCAATATGCTACCTCCATGATTACAATAGAGTGGAAGAAGATGATATGTGACAAGCAAGCTCAGCTCAGTTCATCTATATTTTTTCTTCCTATCTGTTTGGTAATCCTAAATAACTTAAATGTTTAATTAGCTATCTCAAATTTATTTATTTAACTCAGGACCCATCAATCTCCTATCACCAACCTCATACCAATATACAAGTGTTCTCCACTTTCAGCTATACAAAGCATTATACGAATCTCGCCTAATAACTATTGCTATAAGCAAGCTCCGCCACCAAAGATAAGTACTTGTTTCATCCAACCCGAAACTCAATCACACAACTCTCAACATATCCTCCAAAATTTGCATGAGTCCCCAAAGCTTCTAAAACAACTATGCAACCTTAAGATCTCGTTAACATAGATGAAAAAATGAGTTGTCTTGGTCAAACAATAACCTATCACCCAAATTGAATAGTAAATGATTCTCTTCTATTCAGGAGACTATAAGAACTTTGATAGTTTTTGATGCTCACCCTTAACCCTCTAGCAGGTAAAAAAAAACTCGTCACCTGAAATTAATTAGTGAATGAACATAAAAAACTATATTTCCACATACTAGCACACAGAATGCTGGAAAAAAACAGCACCTTTTCATTCAAGCAAGATGAAAGATAGAAAGAGGCCATGGTATATACTTCCAGGTTACTTTAAATTTTCACAGCACATGGCATGATGCTTTCTCATTTAAACTCGTAACTGATATGTAAATGTAATAATATGAAAATTATAATAATAAATTAATAATAATGCATTATGATGATGCATGAAGTAGTGATGGTGAAGGTGGGATGGTGATAATTGATGACAATGGTGCCGGTGAGATTTTATATGAGTTGATAATGATTGAAATTATTGGCTGATTTTATATTACTATTCATAAGAATATAACAAATTTTATTAATTAAAAATATTTTTAAATAAATAAATAAATAAAATAGTTGATTATAAAACACTTTAGATTAAATTTTTAGTAAAATATTTTTAAAAAATAAGCACATAAAAATTAGGAAAACACTATAATAATAATAATAATAATAATAATAATAATAATAATAATAATAATAATAATAATAATTTCCATATCTTGTAAATTAGTTTTATAGTTTGTCACTCAGTATGTAATCACATGCAAGCTGGAATGAATCTTTTTTATTGTTGCCAATAATAGATGGATGAAAGGATGACATTGATTAAACTAGATCACTTTTATTATAAAATTGATAATACAAAAGTCTTAGAGCTTAATTGATAATAAGGAAATACTTTGGAGGCTGAATTTGAGGACTCACTATTAATTTTACACTAACATCGAAGGATATGAAAATCGCATTAAAACTTGAGGGACTAATTTATAATTGTTGATCTGTTTTCAACTCAAGAATGCAAGCCTCGTCGTGTCTCGGCTATCAGGCTCTCAAGAACGCAAGCATGTATATATATATACAAGAGCGTAAACACTTAGCGGGTAGTGGAGCATCTCGGAAGAACAAAGGCCGAGTCACATTCATCATATCTCAACTCAACTCAACTCATCTCATTTTATCTGGGTTCGGTTTTCTACCTCTTTTCTTGTTATTCTAAGTCTTTTTATTCTCTTGATCACTTCTTGAACTCTATCTCCTTTAATCACTTTCTTGGATTAGGTTTATGAATAATACCCACTCCCAACAGCTTACGAATTCTTTTCTTGCGTGTTGAAGCTAGCGTGAAATACTTGATGAATCATGTGCTGAGACTTCAAATACCAGTTACCTTGCTTAATAAGAAACATTCAATCAGAGCTTTGTTTTGAGGGTTTTTGGTTGAGTCATTCTTGCGTTGGGATCATTTATTTTCTTTAACCTGGACTGTTCTCTCATCTGGGTGTTGTTCTTGCTTGTTATATATCTAGTTAACTGTTTTCTCTGTTTGTTGCCTTTTTATTTATTTTATAATCTTATTTGCTCTTCAGAGTCGTGGGAATTTTCTATTCGATAATTAATTTCAGATCTTACCCTTTTGAAGATATGGAAGAAACAGCTTCAGGAGATAATTGTCAAAATCTTTGTGAAAAAGCGAATGAAGATGTAATCAGTGAATTGCGTGACGACATTCTTTGTTACATGCTCTCGTTTCTTCCAACAAAAAGTGCTGTGGCTACCAGCATTCTGTCCAAAAGGTGGAGAAACCTGTGGAAATCAGTCACCATTTTGGACATTTATGATGGTATATCGGGTTATCATAAGAATCCATCTACATATAAAGAAAGAAAGATGAACTTTGTGAATTTCATGGATAGGCTCATTTTAGCTCAAAGTTACGATTTTTCTTGTGTAAATGCATGGATGTCCCATTTAAGTAGATGGATTTCTTCTTCTGCAAGTATGGGCAATGTGGAGGAGCTTATATTTTATATCAATTTCCCAGTTCGGTTGCCAGAGAACCTCTATTGCTGTGAGAAATTAGTGACTCTGAAACTTCATGGTCATATCAGGTTTGATAATCTTCAATCTGTATACTTTCCAAGTCTCAAGGCCCTTCATCTTGAACATCTCAGGATGCTGAATAACACTGCCATAGAGGTGCAATTATCTGGTTCCCCTGCCCTCGAAGAACTGGAACTACATATGGAGGGACATGATTCTCGGCGGTCTGTACATGTATGCTCATTGTCCTTGAAACGTTTGATCATAGGATTCGTCTGTATTTTTGTTCCTTACGATCATAGTTACCGTAAAAAGCTTACTATTGATACCACAAACCTTGAATTTCTTAAACTGGTTGATTTTGCATCTGAGGAATTGAGCATGCAGACTCGCTCCTACAGGCAGATCTCTGTTTTGGTTATCAAACAGGTGTTTTCAATGTAGGAATTGAAGAGTATGCAAATATGGTGGTTCAGTTTTATAGACAGATCTCTGGTGTTAAGACTTTGTCCTTGTCAAACTGTAATATCCGAGTAAGATCCCCCACCCACTCACCCATTTACTCTTATGCAAATATGGTGTTTTCAATGGTGATTCGTCATCAACCTATCTAACGCATCCTCTTCTCAGACTTTATTAGGGGCAGCTGTATCTAAGTTTCCATGCTTCGGGAATTTGCCTACTTTTCGGAATTTGATTCATTTGGAGGTCCGAGTTTCTGATGATTACGTGTGGATTTTGCCTGAGATACTCCAATGCACTTCTAATTTGCAAGTTTTCGTCTTCATCTTGGTTAGTTCCATTGATATAAATCGTATCAATGATTTGAGTGTTTCTTAGTTTATCTAAATCATCTACTCCAATGTACTTTCTGTCTCTTTATTATCTTCAATCAATTAGGATGAGGATGCATACGACTGGAACTGGCGTGCCCCAGACTCTGTGCCGCAGTGTTTGTCATCATGTCTTCAGGTGATCGAGTTTAATGATTTTGAAGGGGTATCGGGAGAGACAGAGATGGTTGAATATTTCTTAAGGAACGCATTGGTGTTGAAGAAGATGACCATCACATATCTTACTGACCTTAAAACATCAGAAGTTGATGTTTTGAAGAGGTTATCAACATGTCCGAAGGGATCAGACGCATGTCATATTGTAATCATTCCTGAACATAAACGCAGCTTTGAAGTCGCAAGTATGCGTAGGGCTTCATTTTTCTCATAATCTTTTAACTATTAAGCTTCAAATCAAAAACATTTCCTGAAACCAAGTGAAGACAGAATCAAAGTTTCCTAAAGTTGTTTCTCACAATTCTGTTCATGAGGTGGAGATACCCGTGGACTTCAGTTCCCAACTTGGATATTGATGACTAACATGTTACCATGTCTTCCTGACTTGTCGTTTGAGAATTTCATGCACAGATTTTTTATTTTTCATAGCGTCCAATCCACTAAAAAAATAACTGTAGTTTGCGTAATGTTGAGGGGCTTGATGTTTGTGTCTTGATGGGAAAGTTGAGGGGGCTTGACATATATTTGCGGAAATCTATCCATTAAGAAAGATCCGAGGAGAAGCCCACAGAAAACTATCCATTAAGAAAGTGCAAGGTTCATTGCTAATCTATCCATGAAAAAACTTGGACTGTATGTTACATTAATATCAACAATAAAAACATAAACCAATGATTAACAAGAGAAATAGGAACTTGTTGTCCAAAAACATGAACTTATGAATTGAGGGTACTGCAAATTATAGAATGTACCAATTTCTTTACATGTTAACAGTCCCCAAGAAAACATAATACTAAAGAACTCTCCATGTCCTTATATCTAATAAAATAATGATCCATGTACAGCTTCCATGGATACATGACACCAGCCTCTAATCTCATGGTTAAACAAAGAGGAAAAAATGAAATCAATAAAAACAGTCCATGAAAAATGTGTTGGGAATCATCTGGATCTTATTTTCATGAATCAGGCTGCATGTTGGATTTGCCTGTTGAGTTGCTAGCGGAAACGACTGTATCCAATCGCTGCTAAGGCTGGAATCTTCAGAGACTTCAGACTCAGAATGATGATCAACGACTTCAGATGTAAAGGACTCGATCAGAGTCGACTCCACTTTTGCATCTTGAATTCCATCACCCTGAACAGGCGCTGCTTTAATGGCTGAAACAACATCTACCTCGTCATAGAAAAAAGTGGAATTTAGACGCTCAAGAAACTCTTGACGCAAATCATCATCCTTGTTTGCTGCAGCTTCATCGTCACTGTCGATTCTCACAGCCTCAAATGGTTTGAAGTTCTCGGCAGGATTCAATGTGGATACAGTAGTTGGTGAAAAATGGCCAGTACTGGATGTAATGGAATTGGCAGCCATCTCACAAGAGTCAAAATCCAGCATATTTTCACAATAAAGAGAATCAAAATCTTCAAAACTCACCCCATTGAACACATCTTCAGATACAGTTTCGGATGCCTCCTGGGATTTGGTGTTTTCCGCATCATCAACACCATGAGCACCGGCCCTCTTCCTCTTTTTGTTTTTCTGCGTCGACTGATGGGTCTTGTCGTTGTCTTTCCTTCTCAATTGACACAAAACAGTGACCTCGGAAAGGGATGGCAAGCTATACTCGTACATCGTCCACTTGCAGCCTGGTTGGTGAGGTTGAGTATTCCGGTAACTGAAGCCTTTCCTGAGGGCTGTTACACTATAATTCTTGTCAATTTTGACACGTATATGATGGTCTTTGTCGTCTCTACGCCATGTTGCAGGGCCACCGGCAATCTGGCGGGAGACATTATTATTGGACTTGGGGCTCATCTTTTTGAGATCAGTGAAGAAGAAAACATCCTCACCATGGATTCTGTGGAACGTGTTCCAGATCTGGAGAGGTTGATAGGCATAGAGGCTGCAATCTCTAACAGGAGCAGAGGTGGCAAAGCAAGGGTTAGTGAGTTTGGGATACAGATAGAAGCGCACCAGTTCTTCGTCATAAGGGTTGAATCTATAGCCAGGGAGTAGCTGGATTGGAGTTAACATTGTCAGGGTCTGTGATTGGGATCGAGTCTGTAATTACTTGCTCAGATGATCAAAGGACTGGATCAAGAGAGAAATCAAGAATCAAGAATCCAGAGTGACTAGTTCTTGACGAACAAATTAAACCAGTAATTGACAAACAGAGAAGGAGAGAGAGTTCGTCCCTTTCTTTATATGATTATTATTGATAAACAGAGATGGGAATGAATAACTGGGTAAAAGAGAGAAGAAGAGACTCTCAGTTGGAAACCCTAAACGAAGAATGAAAAGGAGGAAAGAAACAAACTTGCTGATTAAAAACAAAACGCGTAATTGTTATGCCACACCCATCTATATATAAGGGTTCGAGGGGTTCGCGCTTCCAACGGTCACTGGAAATTTTGAAGGCTATTACTAACTCACACGAACAGAACATGCATGTGAAAGACACCATACTTCTTTTTTAATTTATTTATTACATATTGTCGTCGTGGCAAAAGATGGTTGGTCACCAGGAGTCGAGCATACATTCTGTTATTAAAGTCAGTTCCTGTCAGCAATCGTCGACGACAAATTAAAACAAATACGAGGAGGCTGAGACTGTCTTTGCTGGGCCGGGTGGGTCCTCGTTCCCTTTTAATGGAATGGATCTGTTGCTGACGTGTCAAGTGATCCCAACTTTTTCGCAACCCGTACGGTACCGTACAAGAAGCATACGTCCGCATGCAGCAGCAGAGCCTGTGGTCATGTCTAAACGTGACCCAGTTTTAACATCTTTTTTTACGTGCTGGCCCAACTTTGATCCGGGCAATATATTTTTTTATTTGTTCTTGTTACCTCTTTTTTTTATTGTATTAATTAAAATTTAATTTGGCTATTTAGTTTCTCTTACTTCCTTAAAAAAAAAAAAATATTAAAGTTTTTTTTTTTATTTAGCCTGAGCGTCATGCGGATCAACAATCAAAGTATTTAACTGGATTAACCGTAACAATAAAGGACTGGGCAATTTTCTCTTCTTTAAGCCATTCAGCAACATGAATCTTTCTTCCAATTCTAATCAGGTATCTTCTTCATTCCTCAATTATTGCTTTTAATTTAACTACATGTATGTTCGATTATATTGCAAATGCTAATAGTTTTTTTTTATATGGGACCTCGAGATGGGCACAATTGAGACTATAAATGTGTTAGACAGGAGCACCTTGTTGCTGATACAGATCTTGAAGATAGCTTGATGTTAGATATGTAGGATCAACATCATATAAATGATATTTAGAGCGAAGAGGTAAGATGAATATTTTAATTATTATAAATATTAAGGATTTATAATAAATTTGCAAGGAATGATGAAATGGAAATCAATCAAAACTTTAAACTGAGTGGTTGATGTTCTTAAACACTCAGTTTAGAAATAGAATGTTTTTCTTTAACCTTGTCTTGAACATTCAATTTACACTAATGGTTGTTCATCTTTTGGAAGCTCCATCAATTTTTCCTAGTTAAGTCATCATTATGTGACACATGTACAGTGTTGCAGTAATCATCCTTCTAGATTAGGATCCTTAAGTGTGGGTAAGAAGAACAATAAATTTTTTATCTTTTATTAGTTAAAAATAGTTTAGAGGCGCCACCTAGTATTTTATTAGTTGGTTGTGTATAAGAATGACATATCATCCCTATTATATTGTATCTAAGGTATATTGCATTTTTATTTGTCTAATTACTAGACCTTGTTGTGTTTCTTCTAATTGTTGGTCTGTCTAATGTTTAAAAGTTAATTCATTCTAGTAAAGTTAACCATGACTATATGGGTAGTCCAAACATATTTTTGCAATTATTTATTTTAATATTGAGAATATATCTTATATATAAGATTGTAATCCTTGATATAAAAAAAAGATTTTTTTTGTGTTTTTTGAAATATAGGTGAAGTTCTCATAGATTTAATAAACATGTTATTAAATCCAAAAATCATGCAAAAGCATCATTTTTTTTTTATTTAATTTTTGTAGTAAGAAAATGCTAAATTATGTCAAGTGCTTTTATTTTATATGTTTTTTATGTTGAATATGATTTTGTTTCAGAAAATATGTAAATGTATTTTTGAAAGAAAGATCTTTATTGTTTTTGTAAATATTATTTTAGAAAATTGGTTTATTTAATACCAAAAAAAAAATAGTAAACGTGAGGGATTAAAAAAAAAGAGAGAGAAATGTTCTTTTGAAATATAAATTAGTAAAGAAACTATCAAAACTTTATTGGGTCAAGTTTTCAAACACGTCTTATGGATCAAAAAATATATTTTTTCCTGATAAAGAAAAAAACTAACCAAACATTTCTCTAAGCCTGGAATGGGGTCAACCCAACCATGCGGGTTGGCCTTCCTAGCCTTGCCCAAGCCCAATAACATGGTTCATTCACAAACTTGCAAGAATTAAGATCAAAAGAGATTTTCGTTTGAGTTTTGCCAAGAACCTGAAGAGCAACATTTTAGGAGCCTAGAAACCATGTTATCATCTTCGGTCAAATCGTATCAAATCAAAAGCATGAAAACATGGAGTATGAAGCACTGAAGCATGATGAACGTACGATGTGAAAAAGATAATTCTTTCATAAAATCAAACTTAAGAACACGGTATTTCATAATTGAAAAAGATAATTTTCTCTTTTCTTCCATCTCAATTCTCTACATTAAACTGGTTAAGATCTGAAAAGATATTCATACTGTGAAACATCATTTTGGTTCTAGTAATTAAAATGACCTTGAAATTATTGATCTAGAAATTGAAAAACTTGAATGGAAAAGAAGAATTTCCAGTATTGTGTATACATTGATGTATGGCTGCAAAATATATACAGACTCTAGGTTTATCACTTCCTATAATTAAGCTATCACAGCTATTACATTGCAGCAGGACTCTTAAGGTAATTGACTACAATTAAGAGACTTAAAACAAGAAACAAATACTTGATAATAATACAAGAGATATCACAGCTTTTACTTCTCAACACTCCCCCTCAAGTTGGAGAGTGGATGTCTTGCAATCCCAACTTGCGAACCATTGGTATGAAGAGGTCCTTGCCCAAAGCCTTGGTCAAAATGTCAGCCAGCTGGTTTTCAGAATTCACAAACCTCGTTTCTACAGAACCGTCTTGAATTTTATCCCTTATGAAGTGACAGTCCATTTCTATATGCCTTGTACGTTCATGAAAAATGGGATTTGCTGCTATATGTTTTGCAGCCATGTTGTCACAGTATAACAACGCAGACTCTTGATGCAACACATTCAAATCTTCAAGTAAATAACGCAGCCATGTTAGTTCACAACACGCACCTGTCATTGCGCGGTATTCTGCCTCGGCTGAAGACAAGGAGACTGTCTTCTGGCGCTTCGATCTCCATGAAATCAGTGAAGGTCCTAGAAACACACAGTACCCCGTGGTTGATCTCCTTGTGAGGGGGCATCCTGCCCAATCCGAGTCGGAGTAGGCTCGCAGCCGAAGATCACTGGTCGAGGAGAAGAAGAGGCCTTGTCCAGGTGCAGACTTCAGATAACGTACAACCCGTAAGGCAGCTTCCCAATGATCCTTTCGAGGTTGATGCATGAACCTACTTAAAATGTGGACTGAGTATGTAATGTCTGGCCTAGAAACAGTGAGATATATCAATCTCCCAACCAATCTCCTATACCGTTCAGGATTTTTTAGCAGCTCACTTTTATCAGACAGTTTTAATCCACGTTCCATGGGGGTATTAGCAGGGGCTGCCCCAAATAAACCTGCATCTTTAATAATTTCCAACGCATATTTCCTCTGACAAATAAAAGTTCCATTCCTAGAAGTGGAAATCTCTATACCAAGAAAGTATTGCAATCTGCCAAGGTCCTTAAGTTGAAATTTATTATGCAAGAATTTTTTGATCTCAGCTATACTCACGGGATCATTGCCAGTAATGAGAATATCGTCAACATATATCAAGAGAGCTGTGAAAGACTTGCCTTTTTTTTTTGTGAATAGCGAGTAGTCAGCTTTCGACTGTGCATATCCAGCTGATCGAATTGCATCCGAGAATTTGGCAAACCATTGTCGAGATGCCTGCTTCAGTCCATACAATGATTTGTGTAGACGACAAAACATGTGTTCCTCCCCCTGTCTCCTTAGCCCTGGCGGTGGAGACATATAAATCTCTTCGTCGAGATCACCGTGAAGAAAAGCATTATTCACGTCGAGCTGATGAAGAGACCAGCCATGGGCAGCAGCCAGAGCCAACAAGCAACGAACCGAGATGATCTTGGCTGTGGGAGAGAAGGTATCTTGATAGTCAATCCCCTCCAATTGAGTAAACCCCTTAGCCACAAGCCGTGCCTTATACCTCTCAATCGACCCGTCTGCCTTGTGTTTGATCTTGAATACCCATCGACACCCAATTGGTGTCTTACCAGGTGGAAGAGGACTGAGGGACCAGGTCCCATTAGCTTCCAGTGCCTGTAATTCTGATCTCATTGCCTTTTGCCACTCAATGTGATTTGCTGCTTCAGAATAGGATTTTGGCTCCGTGACAGTATCAATTTGAGCAACAAATGTGTGATAAGCAGGCCGGTATCGACGAAATGAAATGAAATTGGACATGGGGTATCGTGTACCTTTGGTTGGAACTGGAACTAGGGTGGTCGATTGGTCGGAGTAAACGGCCGAACAGACATAGTCTCTGAGTTTAGGTGGTGGGGCAGTCTGGCGGGTGGAACGACGGGTGGGTTCAATCGGTGGTGCAGAAGGTTTGGGAGGTAGGGTATATGGTTCCGGTGAAGGAAGAGAGTGGGGAGAGAGAGCAAATTGGTCGTCTGGTGATGATGGGTCAGACGACGCCGGTTTGAGGTGAGGTGAGGATGGGGCGTCTGAGGTGGTGTGAGGTGCAGGAGGTGAATTGGGTTGTGTTTGGGGATTGGGTTCTGTTTGGAGAGTGGTAATTGTTTGGGTTGTAGTGGGGATAGGATAATGGGCATGGGCTGGGTTGGTGTTGGTTGGAAATGGGTCGTGGGCTGAGAAGGGAATTGGGCCTGAATCTTGGGTCAGCAAGGGTGTTGTGGTTATGGTTGTGGGCCTGGCATAGGCATAGGGAAAAATGTCTTCATGGAATTTAACATCCCGGCTGGAAAAAAATTTTTTTGTGGACAAGTCGAATAATTTGTACGCTTTTTGACCTAGGGGATAGCCAATGAAAATTGAAGGCAGTGCACGCCGATCAAATTTGTGAGAAGTGTGGACGTTGGTGGCGTAAGCGAGACAACCAAAAACTCGAAGGTGAGAATAAGAGGGTGGCTTTGAATAAAGGAGTTCAAAAGGAGTTTTGAAAGAAATAATCGGTGAAGGTAACCGATTAATGATGTGTACTGCGGTGAGAGCACATTCCCCCCAGAATTGTGAAGGAAGATGAGCATGGAATTTTAAGGCACGAGCAACTTGTAAGATATGACGGTGTTTACGTTCCACAACCCCATTTTGTTGAGGAGTGTAAACGCAGGAATGTTGAAAAATGACACCATTTTCTTCAAAAAAAGGACGAAGTGAAATAAATTCCCCACCATTATCACTTCGAAAAATTTTAATGCGGGTTTCGAATTGAGTGAAGACATAACTAAAAAAATGTTTTAAAATTAGTTGTGCTTCATTTTTGTGACGCATTAAAAAAATCCATGTGAAACGCGTATAATCATCGACAATGGTAAGAAAGTAATTAGCACCAGAAATAGAAGAATGTCGATAACGACCCCAAATATCGCAATGAATAATATCAAATGGTTTTGAAGAGGAAATAACACTAGTGCCGAAAGGAAGACGACTTTGCTTAGCCAAAGGACAGGTATGGCAAGCATTTTTTGACTCAATGGAAAAATTTTAAAAATTCTTAGCAATAAAACTCAAGCGGGAAGATGATGTGTGCCCTAATCGACTATGCCAGAGGTCGGTGGATGAAATGGCTAGGTTGCATGTAGGTAGGCTCATGGGTGAGGAGTGGTTGGTCGTAGATTTTTCAGTTGCTAGCGCCACCAAGTAATACAGTCCGTTACGCTGTTTACCCAAACCAATCGTCCTCCTCGTAGCCAGATCCTGTAAAATACACCAATAAGGCAAAAATGTCACCGAACAATTGAGATTTCTCGTCAAACGACTTACCGACATTAAATCAACTTTAAATGTGGGCACAGACAACACATCATATAAATAATAAACTGAGTTCAGAGGCAAAGTCCCTTTTGCAATAATTTTTGCCTTATCTCCGCTAGGCAATAATACAGGTGGCAAAGAGCAGTTTTTATTTTCATTCAGCAACTCGGGCGAAGAGGCAATATGATCCGTTGCCCCACTATCAATTATCCAATTTTGAGACTTGAGTTTCGACAAACCTGGTTTTGTCACTGCATTTGCTTTAGAATTCTCTTCGGGACTGTTAAGTAGAGACAGGAGTTGTTTGAGCTGGGTTTCTGACAGTGAAACCGTGGGCCTTACCTCTTCATTTTGTGACATATCAGCCACGGAACCCACCTGATTAGCAGCTGAAAAGGGCCTGTTATGAGATGAATTTGGGCCACCTGAATGCAGCCTGCTCTTTGGATGGGCCGATGGGTACCCGTGCAGTTGAAAGCACTTGTGGACCCAATGGCCCATCTCGCCACAGTGAGTACACTGTGGTCTTCCTCTTCCAGTCCCAAAACGCTGTCGATCTCCATCAAAACGACGTTCCCCTTGCTGTCGATTTTCTTGCGACAGAGACAAGCGATTTGCTGGAGTGCGATTCTGTCCCGATGGAGGTCTTTGTCTTCCCCAGTTGTTGTGGCGTACTGCCATAGCAGCGCTCCCACCAAGTTCAGTTTGTGTGACGCTAAGGAACCTCTGTTTTTCTTCTTGAGAGATTGAAGAATAAGCTTGGCGGACGGAAGGCAAGGGATTCATTAAGAGGATCTGTCCTCGAATTGCAGAGTAAGTTTCATTCAATCCCATTAGAAATTGCATTAGTCTCTGTTGATCTGCCTGTGCTCCGTGTGTTCCATGTGATGTGTCTGAGTGTGAGGCTAACTCATCCCATAACCCTTTCAATTTCGTGTAATACGCTGAGACAGAGAGCTGTTCTTGGCGAAGGTAAGCAATACTTCGCTGAATTTCAAAGATGCGAGGAGCATTTCCTTGAGAAAATCGTTCATGTAAATCTTCCCAAACTTCGTGAGCAGTTGGATAGTAAATGACACTATCTGCAATTTCTGGACTTAGGGTGTTTATTATCCAGGAATGAACCATGTCATTACATCGCGACCAGATCGCATAGCCTTCAGGATCATCTCTTTCTGAAGGGATTTCGATGGAACGATCAATGAATCCAAGTTTGTTCTTGGAGTTTAAGGCTAAAGTCATAGCCCTCTTCCAACCAGAGTAATTATCTCCATTCAAAGATTTTGAGACTAGAACCAGTCCTGGATGATCCGAGTGATGAGTGAAATAAGGATTTGAGATGTCAGATTTGGAGAAATTTGATAAAAAGTCTGATTTTGATGAACCAGAGGAGATGGCAGTATTTCCAGGATTTGGCAGAGGTGTTTGTAGGACTTCATCGTTGGCCATGACAGCAAAGGAACGAGAAGATTTGGAGAAGATTGTTTATGAGAGATTTTGAAGTGTAGAGACGAGTTTTTCTTTTAGGATCTAAGCTCTGATACCATGAAAAACTTGAATGGAAAAGAAGAATTTCCAGTATTGTGTATACATTGATGTATGGCTGCAAAATATATACAGACTCTAGGTTTATCACTTCCTATAATTAAGCTATCACAGCTATTACATTGCAGCAGGACTCTTAAGGTAATTGACTACAATTAAGAGACTTAAAACAAGAAACAAATACTTGATAATAATACAAGAGATATCACAGCTTTTACTTCTCAACAGAAATAAAAAAAACAGAATCTTACAAGTAAGTTTTCCTTAAAACAAACAGAATCTTACATACCTGCTATATATTTCCCTTGTACTTTACAAGATCCCTGCAAAGCCTACATTCCTTGGCAGAATAAATCCAATTTACTACTTTCTAATTGGCATAGAAGATGATCTAGGCATATCTTCCACGTGAAAATATGATCTTTCTGATGAAGGAGCAGAAGCTGAGGATCGAAGGAAAGGAGTAGCAAGCCTGCGGGAAGTTTCATTGGCAACTGTGGTAGGACTAGCTGGAATAAAAGAAGCTGGCTGCAACTCGATTTTAGTGTCTGGAATGGCATCATTTTCAGGAATATCAAGCAATAGATGATTTTCTTCCTCAAACATTACTGTTCTTGTGTCTGTGAAAATTCCATCCCTTGTCTTCCTCCTAGCTTCTTTCCCCCACCAAATGATTGTCTCCCTTATTCTTTGTGAAAATAATGCCGGCTTACAGTTTGTTCCCATCTGGTAAAAGGGAGGGAGCAATAATGCCAGTAGCAAGCCTTATTGTGGATAATGACACATGCAACTGGCATATGCCATTAGGCTGAAAGGCTATATTGGCGGTCAAGTCTTTATTACGGGAAGTTGTGGTATATCTGCATCTGATATAAGTTAAAACTAGCTTGATTGTGTAGATCATGTCAAGGAACCATCTTATCTAAAATCTCAAGCTGTTAAGTGAAGCCTTGAGATATAATTTATATTATTTTCTAACACATCACTTCAAGTGAAAGCCCTTTGAACTTGAAACTTGCACAGACTCATACTATCTTGTACTTGATTTTTATCAAATAGAATGAGGGTGGTGAGATTTAAACTCAAGACTGTTGGGTCAACAAGGCTCTAATACTATGTCAAATAATCATATCACCTAAAAGCTCACAGGCTGTTAGATGAAGCCTCAAGATATAATTTATATTATTTTTTAATAGATGTTTGTTCATGATATTCGTTGACTAGTAGATTATGCATATAACATGAATTGGCCGGAAAAGTATTTCCCAATGAATGAATATGATACCTGAGTAACGAGTGCATATAGTGGCAAGGTGCTGTAGCTGCAAAGGAACTGCCCAGCAAACCTGCAAGATATATAATACAATAATGCAGTAGCTGTAAAAGCTGATAAAAAATCATCAAGAAAGTCTCAACTATCTCAGATGTACGCATACCCCAGCACAAGTCGTATGTAAACCAGCAAATGGTTCCTAATAAAGCAGGATCTGTACCCGAATTGCCACTGTAAATTAATCAACAGAAAACAGTTCAATGTACAGATTCAACACCTCATTAAGGTGAAGAATAAGTGCTTTCCAAATGTGTCTCAAATGAATTTAGTAAACATTGAATCAACAGAAACCCAGGAAAAAGTTAGAGTTTTGCTCAAACAATCACATAAATTATAATAAACTTGAGCTTGGTTGGTGTCCAGAAGGAAAGGACAAAAGTTATATCTGGCTATCCAATGATTAATAATCAAGTCAGGGTAGAGGAGGTACCCAAAACCAAAAGAATGAAGCCAATTCAAATGCATTCTGCGATAAAATCACAGACAGAAAAAAAACGAGATGTCAGTTATATGTTACCATTTTAATTTGAGAAACTGATCACAGTGAGCATTGCTTACCTGGAACAGGATAAAATGGATCAATGGCAGAAGCAGTTCTGGCTTCTTGAACCAGAAAAGATCATCCTGAGGCTTCAGCTTCCCTGCTACAGAGTGTCCAAATCTAAGAACTCAAATCTAGATATTCAAATCTATAAGGGATCGATTAATTCAAACCACACCTCATATGATCGGAGAACAATAACATATAAGTTCAGGCTTTGATGAAAGCACGTAAAAGGGCTTGCTATATTCATCGGTATAAGAACCACTCATAAAATTACCGACAGATATGTTGTGATGGCATATTTTCATCAGTAAATTCATTAGTGATTTTTATATTAATACATAGACAAAATAGAGTTAATATGTTTACACTCACAGAATATTCTGTCAGTGATATGAATTCATTCTTCTAGGTACTCTTGCTACACCTCAATCCTAGAAGTATAGCATGAACCTTCATCCGATATTGGCAAATACCACATATGATCAAGAAAACAGTGCGTAATCTAGTTGGATCATGGAAAGAACGAGGGAAGAGGGAATTGCTCAAAACATTGGGCTAGCTTATATTTCACTGGTATATTTATCTAAAGAAATTACTAAAAGATAACCGCTACATAATCGCACCTCTATTTATTCGAAATACAAATAATCTTCCGTTTATTCAAAAGATGTTCTTTACTCTTACATTGCAGGCTCATTTATAGCTATTGATCCAGAAATAAGAAAAGCAGAATCTTATAAGTAAGTTTTCCTTATCAAATCTACAAACTTGCTATATGTTTCCCTTGTACTTTACAAGATCCCTACAAAGCCTACATTCCTTGGCAGAATAAGTCCAATTTACAACTTTCTAACTGGCATAGAAGATGATCTAGGCATATCTTCCACGTGAAAATATGATCTTTCTGATGAAGGAACAGAAGCTGAGGGACGAAGGAAACGAGTAGCAGCCCTGCATGAAGTTTCATTGGCAACTGTGGTAGGACTAGCTGGAATAAAAGAAGCTGGCTGAAACTCGATTTGAGTGGCTGGAACGGCATCATTTTCAGGAATATCAAGCAAATGATGATTTTCTTCCTCAACCATTACTGTTCTTGTGTCTGTGTGCATGGTAGGATCATCTGTGAAAATTCCATCTTTCGTCTTCCTCCTAGCTGCTTTCCCCAACCCAAGGAGTGTCTCCCTTATTATTTGTGGAATTAATGCCGCCTTATACTTTGTTCCCATCTGGTAAAAGGGAGGGAGCAATTCGTGATGCTAATATTTACCAGAAAATGATCGAACAAGAAAAAAAGTGACATAATACTACCATCTTAACGCAATGAAAACCTGCTCAAGCATTCATGTTACTAGTTAGGAAGAGGGAGGCCTCTTCTACTCTCAAGTGGATAAAGATGATCTCAATTCTTAAAATGCCATAAAAACATTCATGGCAAATTAAAGGAGTCGACAACATGACTTTTGAAAAAAATTATAGGGTGTTTTACATTGTTTTTCAAAAATACTTTTGAAAAAAATTGAAAATTTTCTGTTTTTATTTGTATTTTAAATTATTTTTTTATGTTTTTATATCATTTTCATATGCTGATATAAAAAATAATTTCTAAAAAATAAAAATAAAAATATTATTTTAATATATTTTTAAATAAAATACATTTTCAAAAATAACTACAAGTTCCATACAAGCAATTGTTGTGGATAATGACACATGCAGCTGGCATATGCCATTAAGTTGAAAGGCTTTATTGGCGGTCAAGTCTTCATTACTGGAAACTGTGGTATATGTGCATCGGATACAAGTTCAAGTAATAATCTTATTTAAAAGTTCAAGGTGCTAGATGAATCTTTAATATATAATTTATATTATTTTCTAACACTCTTCCTCAAGTGAAAGTTCATTGAGCTTGAATTGCACAGACTCATATTATTTTGTACTTGATTTTTATAAAAAATAATGAGGTGATGAGATTTGAAATCGTGACAGTTGGATCAGTCAAGAAACTATATAACCTAAAAGCTCAAGCTATTAGATGAAATCACAAGATATAATTTATATTATTCTCTGAGAGGTCATATAATACTGATTTCTTGTTCATGATATTTGTTGACCAGTAGATTATGCATATAATATGAATTGGCCAGTATTTTTCTTGGGGAAAAGTATTTCCTAGTGAATGAATATGATACCTGAGTAACGAGTGCATATAGTGGCAAGGTGCTGTAGCTGCAAAGGAACTGCCCAGCAAACCTGCAAGATATATAATACAATAATGCAGTAGCTGTAAAAGCTGATAAAAAATCCTCAAGAAAGTCTCAACTATATATCTCAGATGTACGCATACCCCAGCACAAGTCGTATGTAAACCAGAAAATGGCTCCTAATAAAGCAAGATTTGTACCCGAATTGCCACTGTAAATTAATCAACAGAAAACAGTTCAATGTACAGATTCAACACCTCGTCAAGGAGAAGAAAAAAAAATTATCTCCTCATTTCTGATTCTTCTGATCAGTGATTATTGCTAGAGAATACTATAAATCATATTCTGGAGTCTCACCTAACAGCTTAAGCTTTCAGGTAAGATGGTTCTTTAACATGTTATCAGAACTTTGTTGAACCAGCGGTCAAGAGTTTGAATCTCACCACCCTCATTCTATTTGATAAAAATCAAGCACAAGGTAATGTTGACTTGTGCAAGTTTCAAGCGCAAAGAGCTTTCACTTGAGGGGATATATTAGAGGATAATATAAATCATATTCTAGGGTCTCACCTAGTAGTTTAACCTTTTAGGTGAGATAGTTCCTTAAGAACTATCAACCATTCTTTAAGTGCTTTCCAAATGTTTCTCAAATGAATTTAGTAAACATTGAATCAACATAAACCCAGGAAAAGGTGAGATTTTTGCTCAAACAATCACTTAAATTATAATAAACTTGAGCTTGGTTGGTGTCCAGAAGGAAAGGACAGAAGTTATATCTCTCAATCCAATGAATAATAATCAAGTCAGGGTAGAGGAGGTACCCAAAACCAAAAGAATGAAGCCAATTCAAATGAATTCTGCAATAACATCACAGAGAGAAAAGGAACGAGGTGTCAGTTATGCTGCACAAAACCATAAAACCATTTTCTAGGGAAGAAGGAACTGAAAGTTCTGTGTATGTTACCATTTTAATTTGAGAAACTGATCACAGTGAGCATTGCTTACCTGGAACAGGATAAAATGGATCAATGGCAGAAACAGTTCTGGCTTCTTGAACCAGAAAAGATCATCTCGAGGCTTCAGCTTCCCTACTTCAGAGTGTTCAGTTAAGCCAGCAGTCTCTAATGTCAAGATCGCAATAACATGTTGTAGCTTTGCACCTACTAGAAGAACAAGCTGCCCATGACATGAAAAAACAGAAAAAAGCCCGACACAATTACTTTAGTGATACAGAAAAATTTACGTGTAATCACTTGTCCTTCCATACTTTTTGTTTCTGTCTAGGAAAATTCCATTTGAAGAATACAAGTGGTTGATAAAACTTAAACTCAAAAGAACCAGCACTTACAGTGATTGGAATGGCTGATATCCAAAAATAGAGGTTAGATCCTGTAGAAAGGTTCCAAAACGATCAAACAATATATTAGTAAGATTGAGACTTAGAAAAACCTGATCATACACTAGACAATACTTAGACCATTGATCTGTGTTGCATCGTGGATTAGATCGATTTTGATTTAATATATATAAAAAATTGTCTGATAATATGTTTTCTTATAAAAAAAATTAATCATAAACTTAAAATACAACATATATTAAACGATATTTTAAAAAAAATATTGAAACGATAAAATATTAAATGATTTTTAAAAAAATATTAAGATTGATATATTTTATTTACTCGGGTTTATCTTGTAAATATACGATCCAAGTGACCATAATAACATTATAAAAAAACAAATAAAAACATTAGAAAGTTTAAGTTTTAAACAACCTAAAATTAAAAAAAAAACTATTGACCTGTTGGAGGGTGAAATTGAGAAAAAAATAAATATTCAATTAAAAATGAACAAAGTCAACTTGTCATATTCATATTATTATAGCATGTAAACTAAATAGGAAATATTGTAATCTCATTCCTATGTGGTAATCTCCACCATTACTATTGTATGTTGCCCTACACATATATATACAAAGGAGTGGCTAACTATTAGGTTAAGCCTCCTAATTACTTCTCAACTTGGTATCAGAGCCCAAATAAATTAAAACACCTCTTAGCCGTGCAGCCCACCTCTCCTCCTCTCGAAATGGATCTCTCTCGGTAGCTGACCACCTCCTCCTCACTGCGAGACATCGGTTGTGCCCTCCCGCACTCTCGCACAAGTCAATTCTCTTCTTGGCATCGGTTATGCCACAAAATACAGATGTTGGCCATGCTCTTCTCAACCCCACTAATGCTCCTCTGCTGCCGACCTCTTCTCCTCCTCCGCAGTGGCAATTGTGTCCCTCTCCCACACTCATCAAGTCATCTCTTTAAAGTTGACAAACACCAATTATTTATATTGGTGAATCGCGGATGAAACCTTATCTCTTAGGCCAAGGAGTTTTCGGCTTTGTTGATGGTTCAAACTCCTGCCCCTCTTCACACACCATGGCTGCCGATGGTCTCTCTCTTCAGGTATCTCAATCTTTTCTCCATTGGAAACAACAAGATCAACTCATTCTAAGTGCATTGCTCTCTTCGCTGTCCATGGAAGTTCTTCATCTTGTTGTTGATTGTACAACCTCATGTGCGGTATGGCACACACTTGAGCAAGCTCTAGCTTCTACATCCAATTCCCGGATTATGCAACTTCATGGTTCTCTTCAAGACCTTAGACAAGGTGATGATTCGGTAACTCAATTTTTGCAAAAGGCTAAGACTTTATTTGATGAGCTAGCAGACTGCTGGCGCGACCTATTTCGATAACCCGATTTCAATCTATATGTGTTTCGTGGACTTCGCGGAGAATTTAAGGACTTAGTGACAAGTCTGATTACAAGGGCAGACCCTCTACCATATGCAGATTTGCTTAGTCATTTGCTAACCCATGAATTTGTGCATAAAACTTCTCACTTGTCTTTGGGACCTGCTGCCAGTCATGCCCCATTGCTGCCCACGCCACACTCTCGACCCATGCTCTCTCACCGTCGACCTTACGCCCGGTTTGGGACGCAACAGAGGGCGTTCTTATGGCAGCTGGCGAAATCAGTCAAGAGGCTCTCGGTTTTCTGGCTCAAGGAACACGGGAAATTGGCACAACGGGAACTCTTATCACACGGGAAGCAATGAAAATAGAAGCAACACTTGGCAGCCAAACTGGCAGCGAAACAGGGGACAAAATTCATCAAATTCACGTTGCCAGCTGTGCAACATGTTCGGGCACACTGCTCCTCAGTGTTCTCAACTTCAGCAACGTGGACATGAGCATCAGAATAGTGCCAATCTGGCACTACAAAATTCTGGAAGTACTGCTGACTGGATCCCGGACACCGGCGCGAATCAACACGTGACACCGGACCTTGCAACTCTAACCGATTCTGCACCGTATCTTGGTAACGATTTTTTGCATGTTGGTGATGGTAAGGCCCTTGTCATATCCCATGTTGGACGTTCTATTTTACATTCCCCAAAACGCATGTTTACATTGACTAATGTTCTTCGCGTACCTCACATTACAAAACCGTTGTTATCTGTTCAGAAATTCTGTCGTGATAATCATGTTTATTTTGAATTTCACGATTCTGTGTTTTATGTGAAGGATCTCGTCACCAAGGAAGTTCTTCTTTCCCGGTCTGAGTCATGATGGTATTTATGTCCTCTCGAGTCTTCACTCACGCCAATTCCTCAAGCATATTTGTCTCCTTCCATTTCCGCTGACTGCCGACTTATGGCATCGTCGTTTAGGTCATCCAACTCCTCGCATTTTGAATTTATTAGTTTCCGAAAAATAAAATTGTTTGTACCGCCTAGACGATCGTTTTCTCAATGTCAAGCATGTCCTTTAGGAAAATCTTCTCGCTTTGTCATTACGATCGACGGGTCACAAAACATCAAATCCACTTGATTTAATTTTTTAGTGATGTTTGGGGACCCTGCTCCCCATGCTTTCCTCCGATGGTTTCCGTTATTTTGTTATATTTGTTGATGCGCACACTAAATATATCCGGTATTATCCCCTTGTTGCGAAACTCGATGTATTCTCTACGCTTTCAACGCTTTTCAAACTCTTGTTGAGCGCCGGGTTTTCTCGTAAAATTAAATCTGCTCAAACCGATTGGGGTGGCGAATATCGCAAATTAAATAAATTTTTTGAAACCATTGGTATTCACCATCGCCTAATTTGCCCTCATACTCATGAACAAAATGGCACAGTTGAACGTCGTCATAGGCATATTGTTGAAACTGGTCTCACCCTTCTAGGCCAGTGTCATGCTCCATTGCGCTATTGGAATTATGTTATGGAATCATCAGTTTATCTTATTAATCGCATGCCTACTCTTGTCCTTCAAAATAAATCTCCTTATGCATGCTTGTTTGATCGCACTCCTGATTATAATTTTCTCCGTATTTTTGGGTGTCTTTGTTTCCCATTTTTACGTCCATATCATGCTCATAAATTAGATTTTCGGTCTTCTCCATGTGTGTTCTTAGGATATAGCTCGTCTCATCTTGGATATCGTTATCTTGATTTAGAGTCTGATCGTATCTATATTTCCCGTCATGTTCGTTTTCATGAAAGTGTCTTCCCTTTTAGGAAATCCGAGCAGTAACTAACCGAACCCATACCATCCACTACACCTACCTACCTTCCATCATTGCAACCTCCTTCATACTTGCCTACCCATACCCAAATCACCAAAAATATCAACCCACCTTTGCCCGTTGTTCCATCTCGACCTCGCTTCACCACCCCGCATTGCCATACTATCACCACATGCTTGTCGTTCAGCTGATTTTTTGTGCAGGGAACAGGTTCGGATGTGCAAGTTTCGAGAGCGAGCACAATCTCGGTCCGAAACCGACCCAACAAACGAAGTTCACCACCACCGCGGTGTAACCGAAGCTCCTCCCCGAAGTTCACCCCCCTCGGTATAAAGCTTTGTGTTGATCTCTCCTCTTATCCTCTTCAGCACACTCAGTGCAGTCTGTCGCTGCTCCTTGTCCCGCTGCTTCCACGCATCCCATGGTCCTTCGTCCGAGACCACCAAAGACAGCTTTAGTCACCACGGCGACCTCTCCTTCGCCTCCTTCCGTCGGGTAGATACTCCTCCCTCACATGAGCCACTTGTTTTTTAATGATGCAAACAGATATGAGGCTTGGCATAATGCAATGCGTGAGGAAATTCAAGCGCTCGCGACAAACAAACGACATGGACTTTGGTGCCGCTTTCATCCATCCATGAATGTTGTTGGTAGTCGATGGGTCTACAAAATTAAACGCAAATCTGATGGTAGTATTGAGAGGTATAAGGCACGCCGGTGGCAAGGGGATTCACTCAGCAGGAAGGTATTGATTATTCGAAACTTTTAGTCTTGTTATCAAAGCAGTAACAGCGATGCGCTTGGTATTCTCCATTCGCGGTTTCGAGTGGTTGGAAAAATACATCGGCTTGACATTCATAATGCCTTCCTTAATGGCGTACTTGATGAAGAGGTTTACATGAAACAACCTCGGGTTTTGTTGATTCCGCTCTCCCGTGTCATGTATGTCGATTGCATAAGTCTTTATATGGCTTAAAACAGGGCTCCACGAGCATGGTACACGCGTCTGAATGACTTCTTATTGTCCATTGGTTTTCGTGCTTCTAAAGTGGACACCTCATTGTTTATCTTCTCAGTTGGTAGCGACATTTGCTATCTCTTGGTTTATGTTGATGATATCCTGCTTACGGGTAATAATGCTGTTTTGCTGCAACGCCTAATTCGGTTATTGAGCTCAGAATTTAAACTTCGAGACTTGGGTGATGTTCATTATTTCTTGGGGGTTGAAGTTCAAACTACTAGTATGGGACTTATGCTTTGTCAACATAAGTATACACTGGACATCCTCACGCGAGCCGGTATGTTATCTTGTAAACCTGTTGACACCCCTATTTCGGCATCCAAAGCCACCATTATGCCTGATTCTTTATTTCCTGATGCTACTCGTTTTCGGCAATTGGTTGGTGCTCTTCAATATCTCACCTTCACACGTCCGGATATTTGCTTTGCTGCTTTAACGGGTATGTCGGGCTTTATGCATGCTCCCTGACGAATCTCATTGGGTCAGCAGTAAAAACGCATCTTGCGTTATCTTCGTGGTACAGACATCACATGGTTTACACATTACTCTGCAGCTCTTCTTTTGCTTTACATGGATTTCATCGATGCAGATTGAGGTGTAGTATTGAGGACGGAAATCTACGGGTGGTTACCTTGTGTTCTTTGGTCGGGACGCCCGATTTCATGGAAATCGGGTAAGCAACGCATCGTTGCTTTCGGTCTTCGACGGAAGCTGAATATAAGGCCTTAGCAGATGGCACGGCTGAAGTCATTTGGCTTCAGTACCTATTAACAGACCTTAAGATTCCGACCACCCATGCTCCTATCATTTGGTGTGATAACCTTGGCGCCACATACTTGGCGGCAAACCCTGTCTTTCATGCTCGCACAAAACATATTGAGATTGATTATCATTTTGTCCGAGATAGAGTTGCGAAGAAAGAGATTCAGATCCGATTTATTTCCTCCAAGGATCAACTTGCCGATGTTTTCACTAAGCCACTTCCGGCTCCTTCTTTTACAGCTTTCAGGTTCAAGCTTCGGGTTGATTCTCCACCCTCAGCTTGAGGGGGCGTATTATAGCATGTAAACTAAATAGGAAATATTGTAATCTCATTCCTATGTGGTAATCTCCACCATTACTATTGTATGTTGCCCTACACATATATATACAAAGGAGTGGCTAACTATTAGGTTAAGCCTCCTAATTACTTCTCAACTTTCATAATCTATATCATAAGATCAAGATAATTTTATGAAAAAAAATTCAAAATTCAATTAAAATATACAAAGCAAACCAAGGTCAACTTGTTAAATCAATAATCTAGATCATGAGATCAATATAATCTCTTATAAAGCAAATCAAAAAAATATTATAGAGCTTAATTTTCAACTAACTTAACGTTGAAGGATAAAATAAAAATATCAATTAGAAAACGTAGCAAAAATATAGTAATTTGGTTTAACCTGTTCAACCTTCCATCCGGATCATGAGATTAAGGTTAATTCATTGAGAGCAAAAAACAATATAAAGTCTCATTTCCAGCCAATCTAGTATTGAATATTGAAATCGAGAATAAAACAACTCCATGTTATCCAAAAGCAATTCATAGCATCATTTTTCACTTCCATAGCCATTACCTTTCACATTAAACAGCATGAAAGCAACAACAAATCCCCACAATGGAGCGCTGCAAGTGATTGAACAAACAGGCAATATTTAGCTCAATCATGCAGATGAATGGCCTTAAAATACTTTTCTTAGACGTTACCTCACACCAACAATTCTGTGGAATTCTTCTTCCATGGAGCGAATCATGTAGCTGTGAAAATCATATTTCAACGACAGGTTGTGATTCTGCGAAGAAACAAAAGTATATCAGCAAAGACCTTATGGATCTTGGCCTGACTCCAATTCAACATCTCATTTTAGAAAATTAGAAACTCCTCAGTGCAGCTTGCCCTGATGAAAATGCTATTTCAAAATTAGAAATTCACTTGCAGAATGGGCTGTCAGATAACAAAAGAGCATACCAAGATGAAGCCCTTGCGAAGAGTAAGGTAGTCTGTGTGAACCACCGAAGGTCCAAATTGCCGAAAGAAACATGTCTGGAAGTTGATAAAGCCAGCAACTTCAACTGATATTATCACTCAGACTGTAAAGGAGGGAATTGCCTAAACCGTCATCTAAGAAGAAACACTTGCATCTCAAAAACCAATAAAAAAGAAGCTACGGATGTAAATTCCCTGCTTCCGATTCAGAGAAACTTTGTTTATATAAGATCAAAACATTATTTTGCACCAGAATTTCTTCTTCTTTTCGTGCGCTTACACCCCTCTACCATAGATGTTCTCGGAACCTTATTATAACATAAATATCCGAGACAAACTTCAGTCATCCATATTTATTTATCCTTTTTTGATGAGTTATGACATTTTTTACATGGTGGAGCACGGGGGATAGGCGCAAGGATTCTTTTGGGCGAGGTGGGGTGACACAGAGATAACACATCAGAAGATGAGGAGCACAAAAACAAGGCCTCATGGGAAAGCTCTAATTTTATCGCAGAATTAGTTAGAGTTGATAAAAAACAAGCATGGATTACAACATAGAAAGCATTGAAGAGCAAGAAAGAGAGTTTTGTTCGTACCACCCAGATAAGGAAACTATTCTTGAACAAAGGACTTGAGGCATGATGTCTTACGAATGTTGTTTGCCTTCGTAATGTCTTCTCTGTTACAGAATATTTATAAGATTAAATATTCTCAGTTGAAATGATTGGAAGGTGAAGGTAAAAAGAATTAGACAACACTTGTTGCTGTTTAAACTTTTAAATCTATCTAAACCCACTTTCCTGTCTAAAGTTGTACCTGTTACTGCATCATGGCAGTACTCCATACGAGCCAATTCCTCCCATGCTCTCCAGCTATGAATCTGGTTGAAACAATTACAATGTTAGACAGTAGGTCACAGTGATAAAAAGGTTTCTCTTGTTTCATGAGTCAAATCTAGTATCTTTTATTTGATGCAACTGCAGTTCAGGAAGAAGTTGGTTTTTATGGTCAATATAATTTCCTCTCCTGGATCTTGGCAAGGACATAACAAGTTCGACAAGAAGTCCTCAAGAGGCATAGCGTGATGGTAAAGGGTTTGAGATCTGCATAGCAGGTATCGAGTTCGAGTCAGGACGTGCATCTCTTGTAAGAGCCTAGGACAACCGAGATTTTACTCGTTCACCTAGGCCCACAAGATGCGCTTTCCGGGTGGTGAGGTTTCCTCAAATCCAAAAAGAAAAAAGTTCGACAAGAAAATACTGTATTTCTCTAAATACGAGAACCATATGCATGGTGGATCTTGTTTTATACATTATATATCTATTTCCCTTCCATTAGGTTGTGTAATCATTAAGCATGTGAACTTAACCATTCCAAATGTTAGAGAATAATATAAATCATATTATGGGGCCTCACTTACAAGCTTGAGCTTTTAGGTGAGATGGTTCCTTAACATGGTATCAGAGCCTTGTAGACCCAGCGGTCACGAGTTCGAATCTCACCACCCCCATTCTATTTGATAAAAACCAAGCACAGGGTGATATGGTCATGTGCAAGTTTCAAGCCCAAAAAGCTTTCACTTGAGGGGCACTACAAAAAAAGGGGGCGTTTTGCAACGGATTGATCCGTTGCAAATTACAAAGAAATCCGTTGCAAATATTAATTTGCAACGGCATTTGCAAAGGACACCATCCGTTGCAAAAAAGTCGATTCAAATTTAATTTGCAACGGATAATCCATTGCAATTTCTCCCGTTGCAAATACACATTTTGCAACGGCTCTGCCGTTGCAATGGCAACGGCTCTGCCGTTGCAAGGGCAACGGCTCTGCCGTTGCAAGGGCAACGACTCTCCCGTTGCAAGGGCAACGGCGATGCCGTTGCAATTGCAACGGGCGGACCGTTGCAATGGCAACGGGATCGCCGTTGCAATTGCAACGGCAGGTCCGTTGCAATTGCAACGGACAGAAAATTATTTAAAAATTTATATTTTTAAAATCTATTTTTAATATATTTTTAAAATCTATTTTTAATATATTTTAATTTTAATTAATTACAACTACATCTTTTAAAAGCACTAGCAAATATTGAAATATTATTAGTATTGAAAATAACATAAATATGGTGGAAATAAAATTTAAAAGATTAATTAAAAGTCTTAATACACTACTGATTCGATTACATTTACATGACTAAGTAAATAAACGTGGAACCTTAATACACTACAGATTCGATTATATTTACATGACTAAGTAAATAAACATGAAACTTAAAAATACATATTTTAAAGTGTTTAAGGCGGAAATGATCTACGATGTTGTTGATGAGAGGAAGATGGACCATTATATGGCATTTGAGGTCGAGGTCGATGTCCTGGTGCCATTGTAGGTGATGGCATCGACGGAGCCACAGGTGATGGCATCGACGGAGCCACAGGTGTTGGCATACCTAGACCCATATGTCCTACCAAGAGCTTAAGACAATCTTTAATGGAAGACATTTCATTTCTCATTTCATTAATAGCTTCACGATTTTCTTGCAAGTGCTCTTCATACCGTCTAGTAGTTGATGTGCTTGGATATGATGAATTTACTGAGTAGGTATGTGAAGAAGAACTCACATCAACTTTAGATTTAGGCATACGGGGCGCACCATATACTCGACCCTTGCTTACTCCCCCTGAAACCTCACACCAAGCTGCTCCATCAAATGAGGGATGATTGTCCTGATTAGGTCCATATCTTGCAACCATCTCATTTCTATATTTTTCCTGCAAACAGACAAGTCCATGTCAAAATATATTAATTTGAATATGAATGATATTTCATATATATATAAACTTGAATATAAGTACTTACCACCACTATTTTAGACCGGTTATCTACAAATGTGCCGGTCTCATTTGATTTTTGATGCAAAGCAGAAAAGACCTCATCCCAGGGAAGTTCTTTCCCCCCGGCCTGTTCTTGCTACGAACATGAAAAAAAAAGTAAGCAACAAAAATATTAAACAAATTAAATTACAAGTGTTGAACAACAACATTTCGTACCATACTAGCTCGATATGATGCAAATGACACAGAGCCAGCAGAATGGGTACTTATTTTCCCATCTATTTGCTTCAATCGATTTTGTTTTGATGTTTTGGATCGTTTGCAAAATCTATCGGTAGACCAAACATCGTTGATCATCGTATTCCAATCTTCATTTTGGATCCAAACAGGTCCTTTATCCAGGCAATCGATGATATTGGTGGTACCTATTATTGACATAGCTTTTTTTCGAGCTCTTGTCAATTGTAGGTTCAAGCAAGTTCGAGCTTTATCTTCCCATATTTTACGAACAATTACTTCATCTTCTTCGGGGAAGGCATATTTGTTCTATCAAATACATATGACAATTAATAAATGTTAACATAAACACACAGATCTCAAACAACCTCATCATTTAACAAAAAACTAGTAAAAAGATTGGAGCATGTTGCTAGATTCCAAAAATCAAAGAAAAAGCTGCAAGATGGTGAAGAAACCAAGGTACAGTTGTATTGAGATCAAGAGCATGACCCATCAATCACTCCGATTTAGCAAAAAGTATTATCATGTAGTTTATCGAGAAATGATGCATATTTTTTATTTGTTTCTTCAAGCAAACTAGTTGTTGCAGACAATGTTTACTCCCCTCTCCATCGATTTCCCCCTCCCTTCAAGTAAGATAATGTATTAATGCACTAAGGTTTTGAAACTTAAATCGTACATTACACCTAATTCTAATCTTCCACCACCGGAATTTTAAAAACCCTCTTCCCCTGGTCCACCGGGTCCAGCTAATGTCACCAAAATACTAGAAAAAGGTGGCCGGTTCGGTTGTGTTTACCCGGCTTTTTGAAATCCACTCGAGAGGATGTCACATTGAATGGCCACTCAACAACACAAACAATGCTATAACCATCTTTGCACCTAGTGATAGCGCATTTTCGAAAGTGATTGAAAATAAATAGAGAATTAGGAACGGAAAAACCCGAGGTATGGTTCGGGAGTGAAAATTTTCCAAAAATCTTTTCCAATTGTCATACCCAGATTTGCTGCTGCACCTTTGACTTTGAAAGTCAGAATGTTTATAAGAGTTTTTCTTTGTAGGTCAGGATACAACTGCCAGTGCAATCACATGGATGGTCAAGTATCTCGGAGAAAATCAAGATGTTCTAGACACTCTTAGAGTATGTAGAGAGAAAATACTGTTCCTTCTTACATTCAAGCATCAATGGACATATTATGGCCATGGTCGAGTAATTTTATGCAACCAGTTAAATGAAAATGTTTTTTTTTTGTTTGGAGCATGCAGAGCAGCTTCACCTTGCAGAAAAAATGTCACCGGGGCAATTTCTTACACTGGAAGATCTTGCTGAGATGCCATACGCTTCCAAGGTGAATACAAATGGGATCTTCCTCCTTAATTTGGTAGAAATTTATGGGATTAATCCTTAAGAAAACTCCCTTTTTCGAGAGACTCTTGGTCTGATTAGGTGAACTCTGATATGAAACATAAACTGTCACAAACAGGTAGTCAAAGAATCATTAAGGATGGCATCTGTAGTACCTTGGTTTCCAAGATTAGCACTCGAGATTGTGAGATTGAAGGTCCGTCTCCCTAACACCATTGACTTAATCTACTTTCCACCATAATTACTGTCTTTGATCATTCTATTTGAAATTTAATTATCCTTTTGTGGTTTTGCTTCCATAGGATTTAAGATAAAGAAAGGGTGGAACGTTAATGTAGATGCTAAATCAATACACCTTGACCCTAATCAGTACAATGAACCCAGTAAGTTCAATCCTTCAAGGTTTAACGTAAGTCCAACAATTTTTCAGATCCGATTTCATTTCTTCTCTTTCGTTTTCCCATCATATTTCTGATAGCCAAGTCCAAAAATATATTCACATTTTCCAAAAATCTTTTCCAAACTACTAAACAAACAAGGCAAAGCAATTCTCAATAATCATTCAACTACTGTTAAACATGATTGTCAAATCTCCCTAAAAAATAGTTAACAGAAAAACATACCTTGAACTCCTTAAACAGTTCATCTTTACACATGGCATCAACTTTATCCCAAGAGTACCATGGCCCCTTGAAATTAGATCTCAAAATTATTCCGATTTCTAGCCACATGAAGCGTTATTGAACCCTGAAAAAAATTAAAGCAACAAAGCGTTCATGGAACAATAATGACACAAATGATAAATATGTAATAAAAAATATTATACTTACTCTGGATGTTCCATACAAACTCAGTTCTTTTTTTCCGACACTCGGATCGATTGTCGTGTCAAAACTCTTCCGTTTAATGCTTACATCGCTCGAGAACAGACTTTGAACCATGGATTGAATGGAGGCAATCCGGATCCCCGTGAACATCGTGATATTACTACCTTCTCTTGACTCATCGAATCCTCTCTCATCACTACCATCTTCATCAACTTCATCTCCAACTCCTCCCGCATAATCTTGATGAACATTAAATTCTCGAACATGTTTGTAGCATCTCGCGGGACACCTTGTGTTGCTAACAAATCTTGAAACCCGAAAGCTTCATGTGCATTTAACCTCACAGGGATCCTCTTGATGAGGAAATGTACTTGCAACTCGTGTGCATAATAATCATGTAGTTTATCGAGGGCTCGGCATGGTGAGAAGATGATGTGTTCTTATCCACGGTAGATGGAGTTCTATTCAGCTCCGGATGCTGGACCTATCACTTCGGAATATTGTAATATAGATGCTTGTTTAGACATCCTACAACAATTGGATTGTCGGTCAATAAGTATTGTTGGTAAAAAACTAATCAATATGACAATAATAAGAAATATGAACAAAAGAATATTAAATATCATAAGTTAATATATCAATTAAATATAAGAAATACAAGCAGACATGGTAATCGACATCATCATCACATAAAAATAAATGCATTGAATATACCTGCATAATGCTAATCATCATCATCATCACTTCTAATCAAATCATCATCATTATCATCATCATTATCATCATCACCAACGACTTCATTATCATACTCAATTTCCTCATCCGAATCCATTTCATTATCGTCTCCCCAATTTCCCTCTACCGTAAGCAAATCATTTTGGTTGACTTCTTCATAATAAGATGTGTCAACAAATATATTTGGTTCATCAAGTGTCATATTAGGAAGCACACAACATGGTTGAGAAATTTCATCTGATTGATCAACATCAAATGTTTTAACATTGTCATTGTTTTCAATAAATTCACCCATCTCAACATCATAACGACTTCTAGTCATGTTGTCTTCATAAGCGCCCACCATTCCCAAGATTTATTATCGGGTGGACACGTATAGTAGACTTGTTGACATTGTCTAGCCAAGACAAAATCTTCACTTCCATGTAGTCTAGAGGTATGCTTGATCTCAACCAAACCATTTGAACGATGCACTTTAAGCCACGTTTGGTATCGTACTCAATGACACTTAAACATAAAAAAGCTTGCACTTACTCCCTAAATATTTAAAGCTCGGGATCACTTCTTCAAGCATTCCATAGTAATCAATTTCATTACCATTGTAGCAACTTCCTTTTACACAAACCCCGCTATTCATTGTTTTTTTATACCGACCATAAAATGCAGTATGAAATTTAAACCCATTGACATAATACCCATTATAACATTTCACGGAATTTGACGGACCCATAGAAAGAGCAAAGATTTGATTCTCAATTCCGGTTGATTTGTATTCAACCTAGCATAACAATAACAATGTATGAATTATTATTTCATACAAATTAGTAAATTTAACAAAATATGTCGTGAAAAATACTTACATGGTTTTAAGATCTAGTTTTATGTATTTGCACTACTGCAGGCCTCAAGTCCATAACAGTTTACCCAATAAAATCATGTACAGGAATCAGTGTGGAAAGTTGGCCTGTGAGCAGCGCTGGTAGCTATTTGTTTTTTTCTTCTTAAACACTACATGAGTCTTTTCGGTTGGAATGGTGTATCACATAGTTTGTGAACCAGTATCCGTATATTTTATTTTTTTTCAATTTCTCAGTTCTTGTACCAGGTTAACAAGCATCATTAAAAAAAATGAGTATCTTTAACAAATTGAAGATCGCGAGGCAAACTACTGAGTTGAAATTAGGCAAAATGCAAAAAGTTCAATGTTCAGATTTCTCTATTTTCATATTTCCGTTTCCTAACATTAAGAAATATTAAAAAAAAATAATTTCAGATTCAAAATTAAAAAAAAATCTGTTCACTTTCTTTCAATCCCACCAACCAAACGAAGGCAAAGAGATAATAAAGCCCTAAACTAATTTATAAACTAAGAAAATAAACAAAAAAAGCTGAGCAGAAATTTGAATTTTGAAATGGTGACCGTACCTTCGTTGTTCCACGGTGGCGTTGCAGTTTGGGTTTCTCGCAGTGAGAGGCGGGATCCCGACGAGGTGGTGCTTTCGGAGTTAATGGCTGATTTTTGCTGAACCGAGAGAGAGAGAGAGAGAGAGAGAAGGTCTTCCGGTTTTAGAGAGTGAAGGTCACCGAACCCAGAAAAAGAAGAGAAAAAAAGAGAAGAATTCGAAGGGAAAGAGCTGGTTTTAAAGAGTGAAGGTCACCGTTTTTTTCGAAGGGAAAGTCTTGAGGCCGGGAAGAAGAGAGAAGAAGGGAAAGGTGTGGTTTTGTCTGTAAATGGGAGTAAATGTGCCTGGGATGTTCGGGTTGCAAGACTTGAAAAAATCCAACCTTAATTTTTATTTAGCCCGCCCATCCCATGTCTAGAGCGGGAGCTTTCTTTTCTTTTCTAGGCGGGGAATTTTATCGATGGACAAGAAACAATTATTAATACATAAGTATTAATCGGTGAATTATTTACCATATTTTTTTTTAATCAGTTATTAACAAAAAAAATTTAATTTCAAGTTAAATAATTTTTTTTAGCTAATAATTTTTTATTTTATCATTTTTTTTTGTTTGTTCTTTTGTTAAAGTTTTAAGATTTTTTTTTAGTCTTTGATTTAATTTTTTTTTCTCATTATTAACGCAATACTAACAATAATATTAATAATAATTTTAGGCTTTTCTTCAGTGCTTACTCTTTTGTTAATGTTGTTGAGTTTATATTAATTATTATTATTAATTATAATAAAATTCATTTTTTTTAATAATAATTAAATTCATTTTTTTTAATTTAAATATAAATAAAAAAATAATAATTTTATTTATTAATTTATATTATCGGGAATGTAGGAATGTAATGGAATGTATTTTAATTAATTATGTTTGAACTTATTGGTTATTTATTAATGTGTTCATTTTATTTTTCTTAAGTTTTTTCTAGCACTCAAAGACAATAAGTAACATTAATTAACTTCAAATAAAACAACCATAAAAAAAAACATACAAATTACTTTAAAAACATACAATAAGTAGGTTAAATTTCAAATTTCAAATATTATGGATCTTTTAATTATATTTAATATTTTTTTTTATTTAAACATGATTAAAAAAATAATTTTATTGTTGGAAGGTTTTTCAAAAGCAATTATTTAATTGTATAATTTACTCCTATTAATTGCATAATTAAACTAAATTCAAAATAATTGCATGGTATTTGAAATAATATAAAAAATAGCTCTTCAAAATATTTTTTTTACCATTGGAGTACATATCAATAAAAAAAAATCAAATATACATTATTCAAAGAGTCATTTTCAAGATTTGAATCTTCAAAACGGATCTTGCCATTGAACTTGCTCTTACAAAGAGGTTGAGCCAGATTCGGAGTAGTTGAAGGAGGTGAAGTTGGGTTAGAGAGTTCGTATTGGGTCGGATTATCCATAATTAAAGGTTTTGAAATGAAAATGAAAACATGTTTTTGTGGCTGATCCTCGTGAGATTTAAGTTACATATATTGCTTAGAACCTGACAGAGCACGCACACGTGCATGCGCTGATGATGAATTATTTGATTTTATGCTTCAAAATTGTTTCTTGCATTTTTTTTAGTAATTTTTTGATGTTTTATATTAAAAAATATATTTTTTTTGAGATTTTTTTTATATTTTTTATAGTAAAATAACTATTCTATCCCTCGATATAAGATAAAAAACTAAGAGTTAACGAGAGGAGGTGTCATAGTGATTTCACATACTATTGCACGGTAAAATAACTCTTTTACCCATGATAAGACAAAATTGAAGAGTTGAATGTAGGGGTGCTATGTTAATTTATCATTTTTTTATTATTCTTTTTCTCGCGAATACTATGTACGCATCCGACACCCCTCACGACAATATTCGACCTGACGCTTTACACCTTATTTTTTGTCTATATTTATATATGTGTGCTCTTAGTTTTGATTTTTTAATTTTTATTATTTTTCTTATTTGTTAAGGTGGTAACTTTTTTGAGAAAATTTTGTTCTTAGATTTTAGTTTGTTCTTTCTTTTTAGTTTTTTTTATTTTCAAGTCAAATAATTTTTTTTCCAGCTAATATTTTTTTTCATTGATTTTGTTTGCTAATTTGTTATAGTTTTAGGCTTTTTTATTCTTTGATTTAATTTTTTTTCATTATTGATGCAATAATAACAATAATAATAGTTTTATTCTTTGCAACGGATTCGCCGTTGCAAATTTAATTTGCAACGGACAAGTTTGCAACGGATAATCCGTTGCAAAATCCGTTGCAATATTGTCTGTTGCAAATTAAATTTGCAACGGCAAATCCGTTGCAAACCATGTTTTATTTTTTTTTCTCTGGAATTTTCATTTGCAACGGATTAGCCGTTGCAAATGTAATTTGCAACGGACAATTTTGCAACGGATAATCCGTTGCAAACTCCGTTGCAAAATGTTCCGTTGCAAATTAAATTTGCAACGGCCAATCCGTTGCAAACCATGTCTTTTGTTTTTTTTTCCTGGAATTGTTTTAGCAACGGAAAATCCGTTGCTAAACAAATTCCGGATGCAAATTTAGCAACGGAATTGTGCCGTTGCAAAATTCCGTTGCTAACGGCACCCTTTTTTTGTAGTGGGGGTGTGTTAGAGAATAATATAAATCATTTTATGGGGCCTCACTTACAAGCTTAAACTTTTAGGTGAGATGGTTCCTTAACACCAAAAACCACTTCACCATTAAGAAAAACAACAGCTCAAAATGCGTAACCTTGACAATCGCCAGCAACATTGTTAAGCAACTGTAAGATATATGTGTGATTGCCATGACGAAATTGAAGCGATGCAGCCGCTCAAGAGCTTGATATGAAACGAATGGCTCATGTTCCTACACATCAAACATTTTTCAGAATCGAATATTGCATTCAAAAAGCGACCAAAAATGTAAATCCCCTTTCTCGATCGTAATTATCATAAAGAAAACAAATGCCTAGTAAAGCAAAGTTATTAACACGCTGCTCTTAAAATTTAATATTTGAACTGATAGAGAATAATATAAATTATATTTTAGGGTATCATTTAATAGTTTAAGTTTTTAGATGAGATGGTTTCTTAATATGGTATCAGAGTCTTGTTGACCCAGAGGTCACGAATTCGAATCTCACTACCCCTATTCTATTTGATAAAAATCAAGAACAAGGTAATACAGGCCTATGCAAGTTTAAAACCCAAAAGACTTTCAGTTGAGAGGGGGTGTTAAAGAATAATATAAATCTTATTCCAGAACATCACCTAACAACTTAAATTTTTAGGTGAGATATTTCAATGAACAGCACCATCCTCAGCAATGTTTTAAATAGATGAATAACATGCCTTTTCGCAGGGATTCCAATCCAAGCCATTCAGCATTCTTCGAAGTGGATGAGGAAGAACAGAAAGCATCTCTAGTTTACGTCCCTCGGAAGAATTATGTTCAACTCCCTCGTCCATCTCTGGTCTCGTTCAAGGAGCGAAATGGCCTTCATAGAACTTTGATGGAATGCAAATATTGGCTATGGTGCTTGAGGTAGCGGTTAGAAGAAGTGATATGAATCCAAGCAACATCAACTCTGAAAACAAGTACGAAATAATACATGTGAATGAAAATTACAAAGACATAATTTTCTCTTGTCACCGCCGAAAGAACTTGATGAACTTTCTGGAGCATCTGATGTTGTTTTTAGAACTTGGAAAATACATTCTTTCATTTTCTCCACAGTTGCAAGCAAAGGTTTCCGGTCGGTTTCCCGCAGCCACTGAAAAACAAATCTTTGCAGAATCAAATTTCAGATTAGACGCCAAAGCTTTTGAAACCAACAAGACACTGACATTCCAGAGAAGAAAATGCAAAAAAACAGGCTAACAGTAGAAAAAATAATGATCTGACAGATGATTTTTCAATTCATCTGTCAGTATAGAGTTCTCCAAAAGTAAACGTCTGAAATTTTATCATAAACCTGCTGAAACAAAGTTAACAAAGCTGCCATAACAGTGTTCCAAAACTTAATTTCCACATCTAATTAAACCATTTTATGCAACTGGGATAATCTGTGAGATTTCAGCTATTTTGAAACTCAAAGTCCTCGAAAAAACATCAGAAAAGATGACACTTACATTACATAGTCTGTGAATTGAGCGCTCCACAATAAGAGAGACAGCCACAAAGATTGTCAGCACAGTTGCAACTGACCATGTCGGAGTTAAGGCCAGGGATCTCATTTCGTTAGTCTCTTCTTACATTCGAAGCAATCCTACTTAGACACACAAAACTTTGTTTTAAAATCTTTGCACCCCTTAAGTCCCTGTATTAGTTTTAAACCAACAACGAAAAGAAAACCAAATTCGCTTTCAACAAATTAAAACTCATCTTCAGAAACACAAATTTAACTTCCTCCTCCTCCTCGTGTAATCATATCTATAAATATGATTATACAAACAAGAAAAGAAAAAAAAATGTTTGGACTAGATTGTCCGGAGGCTAACTGAGCTCTCTCTCTCTGTTTCTCTTCTTCTTCACTCTCTCTCCTTCTTTTCTCTTTTTTCCTTGGATAAGACTCAACAGAGATTATAGAATCACTCTGACTAAGATATTTCAGCTCATCTCAGTTTATTATTGATCACTGTACATTTATAATAGTAGTAGTGTTGGTGGGAGAGGCCACTGGTGGTGGCTTGTAAACACTCAGAAGGGATAAAACACACTGTTTTATTTCAACAAAATAACTTACACACAAAGCTTTAAACACTGTTAAAACTCTCTCTTTTCTCTCGTGTTTTCTCTCTAATATCTCCCACTACTCTTTTCTCCTTAACTAAGCTTCCTATTTATACAGAAAATGAAAGCTAGATATTTTTGACTTTAAGATAAGATTTTTGGCAAGTTGGAGGCGGCTTGCAGAGAGGCGGTGGACGCAGGCGGTGGTCTTGCATAGTGGCTGTCAGGGGCTTTAATTGATGGAAACCGGTGGTTGCAATACTTGACTTTGCAGATTGAGTTTATCCTAACAAATTCCCCCTTTAAACTGAATCGGGAGATGTCATGCCAAGCATGAACTTCAATCTGATAAATATATCTCCCTTCAATGGCTTTGTGAAGATATCTGCAACTTGATAATTTGTTCTGCAAGAGATCAATTCAACTTCTTTGTTCTTCACATGCTCCCGGATAAAGTGATGACGTGTATCGATGTGTTTGCTTCTTTCATGATACACTCGGATTCTTTGCTAATGCAATCGCCGATCGATTATCAATATAAATCTCCCGTCTGATCTTCTTGAGGAAATCCCGTGATGCTTCAAAGATATTCCTTAACCATATTAAATGGCATATAGCTGAGTTGGCAGCAACATACTCGACTTCACAACTTGATAACGCTCACTATCGATTGCTTCTTGGATGACCATGTGAAAGATGTGTCTCCCATAAAAAAAATACAAACCCTCGTTGTACTTTTCCTTTCATCCAAATCTCGACCCCAATCACTATCCGAGTAGCCAATAAGTTTAAAGTTCTTACTAGATGTATAGAACATACCTTCACTTATTGTTCCTTTGATGTAGCTGGAGAATTCTCTTAGCTCGCACTCAGTGCGCCTCGATCCGGTGTCTCCATATATCTCGGCTGATAAGTCCTACTCCATAGAGTATATCCCGGTCTTGTACATGTCAAGTACCTCAAGCTTCCCACCAAGCTTTTAAAGTAAGTAGGATCAACATTTCCTACTTTACTTTTTCCTCAATTCCACTCCATTTTCAACTGGAGTTGATACTCGGATTGCAGCTTTCCATCTTGAACTTTCCAAGAATTTCTTTGACGTAGCTGCTTTAGGGACACAAAAAATCCCTTCTTCTTTCTCGAGTAACTTCTAAACCCAGAAAATGTGCCATCGCACTCAATGTCTCGTCATCTCAAACTCCCCTGCACCATGTTTTTTCTTGAAGTCTCGTAAACATGGTAGGATTGTTGCTCGTGAATAACAAGTCATCAACATATAAGCAAGCAAATAGTGTGCTCCCATCATCTTCTTTCTTCACATATATGGCGTGTTCATATGGACATTTTTCAAATCCATTTTCTTGAAAATACCTGTCAATTCTGATATTCCAAGCACGCGGAGCTTGCTTCAAACCATAGAGAGCTTTCTTCAACTTGTATACTTTGCCTTCATTGTCTTCTTCAATGTAGCCAAGTGGTTGTTCAACATAAATCTCTTCTTCTAGGAAGCCATTCAGAAATGCTGACTTCACATCAAGTTGATAGATCTTCCATCTATGTTGTGCTGCAAGTGAGATAATCAGTCTGATTATCTCTAGACGGGCTACAGGAGCAAATACTTCTCCATAGTCTATGCCTTCTCTCTGTTTGTAGCCTTTTGCCACCAATCTTGCTTTATGTCGTTGTACTTCACCTTTTGCATTCTTCTTGGTCTTGTAGACCCATTTCACACCAATTGCCTTCTTAGTTTCTAGCAGACTGGTTAACTTCCATGTATCATTCATCTCAATGGCATGTATCTCTTCATCCATTGTTGTGATCCATTTCTCTTCTTTAATAGCCTCACCAAAGCTAATTGGATCACTATCTGTGAAGAAACAAAATAATGTTGTATCTTCTATTACCTGAGTTGCATCGTATAAATCTTCAAGATTTCTCATCCTCGGTTCTTCTGATGAGGATGCTTCTGGTGATGTTGATGATGTTCCTAGTGTTGGAGAGTTTCTCCTGTTGAATACAGGAAAACTGTGTACCGGACACTATGGCTCCTCTTCTGGTACTCTTGGATCTTCAGCAAGTGTTGTTGGTACTTCTGCTTCATCTTCAAGGATCAAATCTGTATTGATCCATTTGATTTCTTCTTGATCCTCTTTCCACTCCCAGGTTTTATCTTCTTTGAAGATAACATCTCTGCTGGTAATCACTTTCTTTGTGATGGGATTATACAGCTTGTATCCCATTCTTCTATCTCCATATCCCACAAAAATGCACTTCTCGCTTTTATCATCGAGTTTTGTTCTTCTTGCATCCGGGATCTTTGCATAAGCCACACAACCAAAGACTCGAAGATGAGTCACACTTGGTTTGTGGCCTTTCCATGCTTCTTCTGGAGTGATGGCTTGCAAACTTTTTGTTGGGCAGCGGTTCGAGTAAATATACTCGCACAAGATACGACTTCAGCTCAAGATTGTTTGGGCAACTTCTTAGCTTTTAAGAAGACTTCTTGCCATATCAAGAATAGTTCTATTCTTCCTTTCTGCTATCCCATTCAACTCGTGGTGTATAAGCCGGTGTTGTTCGATGTCCGATGCCTTGTTGTGTACAAAAAGGCTTCAAAATCATTCGATGTGAATTCACTCACCTTGATCGGATCTTACTGGATCCGATATTATACCCACTCGCTTTCTCCACAATTGCTTTAAAATCTTTAAAGCAATTAAACACTTCTGACTTCATCTTCAGAAAGTAAATCCAGGTCTTCCTACTAAAATCATCAGTAAAAGTGAGGAAGTACCTGTTATGTCCAGTTGACATAGGCTTTATTGGTCCACACACATCTGTGTGAACTAACTCCAATGGCCTCTTTGCTTTCCAGTTGACCTCCTTGGCAAAGCTAGCTCTGTGGTGCTTGCTGAGGACACAGCTCTTACAGACTTCTTCTGGATGATCAATGTGAGGCATTCCTTTGACCATCTGCTTGCTTGCAAGCATCTTCAGGCTTGTAAAATTCAGATGTCCAAGCCTTAAGTGCCAAAGCCATTCTTCAATGTTGGTGATGGCAGTCAAACACTTTGCTGCATCATACTGGATGTTTAGTGGGAACATCCTGTTCTTAGACATCTTCACAAAGGCAATCAATCTTCCATTGTTGTCTTTGACTGCAACATGATAATCCTTCATGAAGAGAGTATACCCTTTCTCCAGAAGTTGTCCTATACTCAGCATGTTGTGTTTGATAGCTGGAATATAGTACACATCAGCAATGTAGCTATCATCTCCATTCTTCAACTTTATCGAGATGTTGCCTTTCCTTCAACTCGGGACTTTGAAGTATCTCCAAATGTGACTCTGTCCCTTGTACGGTCTCATCGAGATCACTAAAGAGGTCCCGCTGTTCGCACATATGATTGCTAGCTCCGTAATCTAGATACCATACATGCTCCTCATTTTTTGCCCAGATCCTTGTTGGACAAATAATGCAGCTGACCCATCGATGATGGCATCTTCGTCTGCGATAGTTAGCTTGCTCATGCAACTCTACTCGAGCTTTTTTTTCGCATTCGTGCTATAATGCCCAAATTGATTGCAATTATAACACTCAATATTTCTCTTATCACGGTTATTGTAACCGCCTCCTCTTCCTCTCGGGAGTCAAAAGGTTGTTGTCCTCGCCCTCCTCTCGGGTGGTGTTTCTACCACCTCTTCCTCCCAAGCTTGTATTCCAAGATCCTCTTCCTTGAAATCGCTGGAAGCCTCCTCTTCCTTGTTGATTTCTTCCTCGAGGGGTATATTCATGTGTTGAAGTCCCCCTTTGCTCATATCCGCCTTCCTTCGGAGACAGTTTTCGATTGCAAGGCATGCTCTATTGCCTTATCTCCATTTCTTCTCACAAGCTTTTGTTCATGAGCTTGTAAAGAACCCATCAACTCATCTACCATCAATTTATCCACTTCCTTGGATTCTTCAATGGCAACAACAACATAATCAAATTTTGGATCTAGGGATCTCAAAATTTTTCTCTCATAATCCGAAGCTTCGAAAGAGCTTCTCCATTTCGTCTCATCCGATTGATTATCACCATAATTCTCGTGTGATAATCGGAAACGATTTCCGAGGGTCTCATTTGTAAGGATTCAAATTCACCTCGCAAGATTGAAGACGAATCTTCTTGATTCTGTCAACTCCTTTGTATTTTTTGTTGGAGAGCTTCCCATATATCCTTTGACTTTTTCCGCGAAGAGATAATCTCAAACGTAGCTTCATCAAGACCTTGATAAATGATGGTCTTGGCTTTGTTGTCCTTCTTTTCACTCGTTTCTAAGAACTTGCTTCTAGCGCTTCTTCTAAAGCTTCCTTCGCTTCTCGGACTCCCGGGTTCATCATAACCATAATCCACAATCTCTATGCATTCTTGTGAGCCAAGAAATGCCTTCATTCGGATGCACCAATTATCAAAATTATCTCTCGGGTCGACTTTCGAATGAGTGTTCGAAAGCATTTTCTCAGAGTCATTGTATTTTGAAATGACTATATCACCCTCTTTTTCCTTCTCTTTTCACCAAACGGACACCACGGATGGATCCGAATGGTCCAAATAGTAGGGAACCCGGTCTGAGTTGGTTCGAAATGAGGCTAAAAACGGGATGAACCGGTCCCAAAAATCACTTCTGGACGCTGGTCTGGTTCAGCTGTGAGTGAACCGGGGAATATTCCAGTGGGAATATTCTTTTTGGCTCTGAGCTAGCGGCTATTCGTGGCTTCTGGACGAAGTAGCTCGGCTTGGCTGTAGAGCGGCTTGTCGGCCTCGGCTGTAACGGCTCGAATATGGCTGCGTGAAGATCACTCGTCTTCTTCCTCGGGGCGCGTGGTCGAGAGTGGTGAATAGTGTCGATTTTCGGAGGGAGAGTGTGGCTCACCCCCTAGCTCCGATTGAGTTGAGTTTTGCACCGACGAGTTCGTATTAAAGAGCTCTATACTCTGAAATGATCAAAAGTTGTTTTTGACAAACTTGAAAATTCGGATGTACCCCCAAAAACCTCTATGTTTTTGACGAACGAGGCTCTGATACCAATTGTTGGTGGGAGAGGCCACTGGTGGTGGCTTGTAAACACTCAGAAGGGATAAAACACATTGTTTTATTTCAACAAAATAACTTACACACAAAGCTTTAAACACTGTTAAAACTCTTTCTTTTCTCTCGTGTTTTCTCTCTAATATCTCCCACTACTCTTTTCTCCTTAACTAAGCTTCCTGTTTATACAGAAAATGAAAGCTAGATATTTTTGACTTTAAGATAAGATTTTTGGCAAGTTGGAGGCGGCTTGCAGAGAGGCGGTGGACGTAGGCGGTGGTCTTGCATAGTGGCTGTCAGGGGCTTTAATTGATGGAAGCCGGTGGTTGCAATACTTGACTTTGCGGATTGAGTTTATCCTAACAAGTAGTAGTAGTATGGTGAGATTCATGAATGATACTTTTTCATTTGTATTTCTCTGTATATTTTCTAGAAATTAACTTGGTTTTGAGAAAGACACGCGATGATTCACATAAACAACACTGCATGCAAAACACTCTCAACGGTACTGAGAATATATTCATGAGAAATATCATTTTTATCTACTTATCACTTGAGAAAAGAACTTATACTAACTTAAGCTTAGATTTTCATAAATTTTGTATTGCGTCTCAGACTTCTTCAATCATTTTCATATTTTCATAATTTTTTTATTGTTTCTTGTGTGTGTTTTTTTTTTTTAAAATAGTTGGTATCACATATCTACATCTATTGATACTATAGCCTAATAAATACTTGTTGTTAGTTGCTATATGTTGTCGAATAACCATTACTATAATAAGTTTTGATTCATCAATAGATATTTAGTTTGGTTTATAAAAAAGAAATCAAATTAAAATTTATCCAAATCTTTTTTAAGAAGAAAATCAGTCATTTTAATTAATTTTGAACAAGTTTTTCAAATAATTTATTTAATTTTTTCACTGGTTTAAGTTGGTTTTTAATTTACTCCTAACTTTATTAATAAAGAAGAGAGAAGAGAGAGAGAAAAGTGGGGTTTTAGTCTTTTAGACAGTGTGTTGTTTTTCTCTTGTTTTATAATGGAAATATAAATAGAGACAACACAACTTTGTTGGACCTTTCTCTTAATTGAATTAGATTTTAGATAGCAATCTTTTTTTTCTTTTTTGCGAACAAAATACCATTTTGACAGATAAAATCCACGTATTTATTTGAAAATATATGTGAACTAGATGTGTAATTAAACATAGTTAATAAAAAAATCTATGTATTTTTAAATTTTACTTAAAAATATCCCTTTACTATTAAATTAATTAAAAGTTTATAAAAAGACTTTAAATAACATTATCATTAGACTTTGAATCAATTTGTTTTGTAGATAAAGATTATTTAAAAGATGCTAGAAAAGGGGCTCAAAAGCACATAAATTTGACAACACCTGCATTTTTTTTCCTTTGTATCTATACGCAATAATTGTTCCAGCAAAACTTCTCCTCCGCAAAATATCGTTTACGTGCTAAAAGATATCGACAACAAAGTGCAGTGCGAGCAGACTGAGTCACAAATTTGCGTCATCGTGAATGACGAGTGAGGACCCTCCTCTCTCCTTGAAAGTTGATTGCTTTAGTTTTTCTAATGAGCTGATACCACCACAAAATGAGTGGTGTGACGTAAAAACAAACCTTTAATTTTGATCTTGGAGTGAATTATTCTATGAATTATCTAGAGGTTTAAATTTTGTTCAAAACAACAAGTGGACGGGTCCAGAAACACCAGCAAGGACCCATTAAATATTTAGGGACTTGATCCGTGGTTTTGAAGGTTTCAACCAGGTCAGTATTGCAAGGACCGTTGGAGTATCAAAAGAAGACCCTAGTACATCTTATCCATGTGCAGGAGGGGTCCAATACAATCTTTTTTGGGCCACGAAGTGAAGACAGTAAAGGAGACAAAAGAATCCTACTACAACTTGGAAACAACATGGGTGACTTCATTTTCCTTTGTTTCTAGGATTAAGAGGCTGGATGAAAGGCTATAAATAAGTCTTATATCAACTTTATAACATTTTACTCTTCTCATCATAACATGGATTTAATATTATGGGCTTTAATTAATTTTGTTAGCTATAGCTCAAGGCCTATTTGGGCTTAATTAGTACTTTATTTTCAACCAAGATCCAATGCTTGTTTGGATTAAGTTATGGGATTTTAAATTTAATGATTTTGGGTCAGTTTTGAGTGGACCTCTTTTAAGTCTACATAAAGGGTCCATTAGGATTTTTTTTCTTAAGAACTATTTAAACTCATGTAACCTAAATTTCGGCAGCCATTAATAAATATTAATTCTGAACTTTTCAGTTTTATATGTGAGAGTGATTCTTGCATTATTTAGTTCTTGAACGAACTGAATCCGACTCATCAAAAATTATCTGGTTTCGTGGCGTCATTCTACTACTTTCAATAGTGATGGTGTCTTGGGGCAGATTTTCATTGTGTCACACTCCTATCAAATCTATTTCAACTTTTCAAGATCATATTTCATTTTTAGTTGTGGATTGCATAACTATGTAATCATGAATATCTTTTTAATTATGGATTACATGACTATATAATCACGAGTTTCGCATCAAATCCGTTCCTGAACGTTGTTTCACTTCGGACTGTACTTAGGGTTTACATACAGAAGAGGAAAATGATGCAAGGGAAGCTAATACTAGTGGCCAACTTGGTCTTGGGCTCCGAGGTTGGGTGACACGGGCTTATCCTGTGAAAAAAACAAAGAGAAGATGACAGTTCTATTATTACTCATGACTTTATCAAAAAGAATGCATTATTGTATTCTTTTGACCACACTCTTCAAGTGCTAGACCTGCAGTCAATTTCTAATCTCGACCACGTACCACACATGCTATTTTTCAAAAAAAAAATATTATAAATTGACCATTCCTATCATAAGATCACATCTTCACCATTGCATACATAAAAAAAAATGGTGATTTGCCCCCTCAAGTCTCAAAAGCAAGATATAAGTTTTGTTTGGCTGTACAGTTAAACCATTTTTTTTATAAAAAAAAAATGTTTTAAATTAATATTTAATTATTTATTTAATGTATTAATATCAAAAATAATTATATTATTTCAATATATTTCTGAATGAAAAACACTTTAAAAATTAATTACTACACCACTTTCAAACACAGTTAATCAGTTGATTCTTACCAATTGTAATGTACTTGCAATTTTGCCAAGTACAGTTTATAACTACCATGTTTAAAAAAATAAAAAGACAAAAAAGATTAGTGTGTGAAATGATAGCGACATAAAGAAGAATATCAAAATAAAGTTTAAATACTTTTAAAAAAAAATCAGTGTGAAAAGATAGAAGTTAAAGAGTAATTTAAACATTAAATATTAAAAAATATATAGGATTAATAAATAATTGAAAGGGACATATGAGAACGGAAAAGAGATTAGAAACCCTCGTAAAGTAAAAGAAAAAGAAAAAGGAAAGAAAAAAAGATACCAATTAGAAAATAATAAAGGTCAATCAAATCAGAGAAAAAAAATCCAACTCTTTCACCATGAAAACAACCTAGTTATTGTCTTCTTCTTTTTGGATTCTGATTTCCTCCACACTGCTAGCCCCCATGAACATAAATATTGTCGTGTTTTCTACACAGCTCCAACAACTCTTGAAGGTTGTTCTGGCTCTGAAATGAATTGCTCTGATTATTTTGTATAATTTCATTATGTTTTTTTGTTAGTCATTAAAGATGCAATTTTGTTATTTATTATGTTTTTTTATTTTAGTCATGATGTATAAGCTATTATTTATTTAGAGAACACAACTCAAGATTAGAGGTCCCATTCTCAAATCTTATCCTAGTATGTTAGACTATTAAATATTTAAATTGACATCTAAATGTTTATTATATGATTTTTTATATAAAAAATATACGAATAGCAAAGGTGAGATTATACACAAGTTTCCTTTAAACTAAGGTTGTTTTGGTATTTTTCATATGGTGCATTCTTCATTTGTTTATGGATGTTTTTTTCACTTCAGCAATTTAATGAATAAATAAAATAACCAAAATACATGCCGAAAGTAAAAAAAAAAAATCAATTGTTTCATGTAGGGATATTTTGGTATATTTTTGATACACAATACAATCTTATCCTAGTCTTTTTAGTTTTGATTTTAGTCATTTTTATTTTGTTAAAGTTTTATTTGTTTAAATTTAATCTTTTGGTAATATGTTTTGATTTGGTTCTTCTACTTTTAATTTCTTGTTTTTTCTATTTTTTTAATTTCTTGTTTCAAATCAAGTTTATAATTTTCAATTTGTTTTCAATGGGGATAATAATCATTTCATTTTAGTCACTCTTCTTTTGACTTTTTATTATTTTCTTGTTTTTTTCCCAAAGGTTTTATAGTTTTTAATCCCATCATTTAAATCAAGTTCAAGGTTTTATTTCTTATAATAATAATAATAATAATAATAATAATAATAATAAAAATAATAATATGAGAGAGGAGGAGGAGGAGGAGGAGGAGGAGGAGGAATAATAATAATAATAATAATAATAATAATATGAGAGAGGTGGAGGAGGGAGAACAAGAAAATAAAGAGCGATGATAATAAAAATACTAATAATAGTATTAGTGATAATAGCAATTATAATAATACTAATAATAATGACAATAGTAGTAACAATAGTAATAATAGTAGTAATAATGGTGATAATGATGGTTAGTTGTGAAAATAGTATTGATACTGATAAGATTGTTATTGTTATTATTAATAATTTTGATGGTAATAATAATATTTATTGATAATAGTAGTAATAATGATTTTAGTTTCTAGTAAAAACATAATTGTTTTAGTTTTTAGATAAATATTTTTCTTTTTTGTGGGTGAAAAATATTTTTTAAAAGTTGAAAAAAAAACAAAAAAAATATTTTGTTGTTTTATGATTATATCAATTTTGTTTTTCAATCTTTTAACTGCTTTATATTTTATTTTGAGTCTTTTTTTTTAATTTCATCCCTTAAATTTTGATTTAATTTAAATTTTATATCAACTTTGGTTCTCATTATTTTGAGCTCTAGTAGTTGTTTGCTGGTAGGGACGAGAGAAAAATAATTGAAAAACTGATATATGCTTGAGCTCTAATAAATTATATATATGCTTGAGCTCACTGATGTTAGATTTTAATGAGATTAGCTTTGAAGATATGAAGATAAGAAGTTTTTAGCTATAGAATTCTAAATAGTTTTTATGATTATCTTTGATAGGATAAATCCTATCCTTATCCAATAATCTCTCCTATCTATTGAGAGTTCTAGTTTATTTCAATTTCTAGTTTTTTGTAAGCCTATAAATAGGCAAAGTTTAAATTGAATAAATTGAATGAATAAATGTCTCATTCCAATATTTATGATTTTATTTTTTGTTCTTCAATTTCTATCAATGTCAGATTTTATAGATTCTACATTCCAACAACTGAAACGCTTGATCATAAGATTCACGCGTATTCGTTACTACGGGAAGGATACTGGTTTCAGAACTCTCACTCTTAATACACCAAACCTAGATCTTCTTCGACTAACTGATTTCGTGTCCGAGGAGTTAACCATGCAGCAACTAGTCGAGGCTGCTGTCAGTGTTGCTTATACACATTTCTTCATCTTAGAGGTGGATAATTATATTGACATGGCGGTTCAGTTTTTGAGGCTGATCATGCCTATTGTCAAGATCTTACGCTTGTGTGAGACTACAATGAGGGCAAGTTTCTGTTGAAATCTGGAATTGATTCCAGGTCTGCCAAGCAAGCTGAAGAAGGAGCTGACGCGGGATAATTGAAGAATGAAGAATTGAAGTTTGAAGAATCATGTTTTAATGTTTCCTGTTTTAAATTCAATGTAATCAGGATGATTAACATCCATTAGATTAGAAGTCAACGTTAGTCATGTTATTTCAGTTAAAAGTCAATGTTTTAGTTAAGTTTCAATTTTATCAGAATTGTGAAAATATAGCCGTTGTAATGTTTTGATTTCTATAAATAAGATGAGTGGGATGGCAGTAACCACATACGAGATTCTGCCCATGTTCACGTTCTTTAAAACTCAAATTTCAGAGTAAATTGTGTTCTTATTTTCTGGGAAATTTCTCTTCATTTCTGGAAAAATTCCCGTCCCCAGATTTTAATCTCTACAGTACCTGTTCTCAGGCTTTTGGCAAAGTTGTCCGTACAGATTTGAACAGTACATGTTCTTATCAGAAATTTTGATTTTTCTTCCAAAATCTAACATGGTATCAGAGCAGAATAGGTCTTAGAAAAGGGATTGATAAGAGAAACACGAGTGAGTAGAAAAGTAAGTTTTTTCAAGATTAAATAAAATCTTGAAAGGGAAAGAAGGATTTTTTTTTGAAATTGGCAGATTTTTAAAATCAAGAATTTAGTCTTGATTTGTTCTTTAAAAGGATAAACAATTGACAAGAATTATCAATTGGTATCCTTGTTGTCCATTCGGTGAAGTCTTGATCAAGAAGTGCAAGACTAAGAGAAGAAACACCAAGCCCGGCAGACATGGACTCGTTTTTCTTCAAAATCTCCGAGTATTCACAGGGTGAGAATTATGGAGTATGGGACTGTGAAGATGAGGATGTATCCGAAGGCATTTGATTTGTGGGATGATGTTGAGAATGAAAGGGAACTGAATCCCTTGAGCGAAGATCCAACAATGGCCCAACTAAGATACTACAATGAGCAAAAGAACAAAGAAGTTCAAAGCTCTTACCTGCATTCACAATGCAGATGAATGAGAAAAAAAAATTTTCAAGGATTATGGCATGCTGAAACAGCCAAGGAAGCTTGGGACAAGTTGAAGGCTGAGTTCCAAGGAGATGAGAAATCCAAGAGGATGCAGATTATGAACTTAAGAAGACAATTCGAAGGCATAAAGATGAAAGAATCAGAAAATGTCAAAGAGTTCTCATCAAGAGTGTCAAAAATTGTGAACCAAATGACTTTGCTTGGAGAAGACATTCAAGAATCAAGAGTGGTGGAGAAAATTCTGGTCAGTTTACCAGAAAAATTCGAGAACAAGATTTGTTCATTGGAAGAGTCTAAAGATTTGACTAAAATAAGTCTTCAAGAACTCATTAATGCACTGCAAACTGTGGAGCAAAGGCAGGCACTGGGACAGGAGAATACAAGTGAGGAAGCCTTTGCAGTTGGATTCAAAGGTAGAGCAAAGTTCCAGAATTCCCAGAATTCACAAGTGTTCTTCAGGAATCCAGAAAACTCAAATTCTGGAAATTCATGGCAGAGGAGAAATTGGCCAAATAATCAAACACAAGGCAACAACTTCAATGCAAGGTGGAAGGAAAGAAGAGAGCCACTTCCCACCTGCAAGTACTGTCAGAAAAACAATCATCTTGAGTCATCTTGTTGGCTCAAAAATGTACAATACAGAAAGTGCAAGCAGTTCGGCCACATTGAAAAATTTTGCAATGAAGACAATGCAAATCAAGCTCAAGTTGCTGAAGTGGAGGAGAACAAAGAGGAAATGTTATTCACAGCCACTGAAGCACACAAATGCAACAAAACTGAGGTAAGCAATCAACCTTGGTTAATCGATAGTGGTTGTACAAACCACATGGCTGCTGATTTGAGCTTGTTTGAAAATCTGGATACAAACTATAAGTCTAGAGTCAAGGCTGCTAATGGACAATATGTAGGTGTTGAGGGCAAAGGTGAAGTTAAAATTAACACTCTAGCTGGGTTAAAAGAGTTTGAAAACATCCTATATGTACCTGAAATTGCACAAAGTCTGATAAGTGTAGGTCAATTGTTAGAGGATGGTTTTTCATTGTCCTTTATAGATGGTGTATGCACAATTAAGGACAAACATGGGGCACATTTATTCACTGCAAAAATGTCTAATAGATGTTTTAGTATTCAACTAGAACACCAAAGCACAAATACAAACACAAATGTTGAAAATGAAGAAGGAGAAGCAGATGCAGATTCATCTTGTGAGAGTGTTGAATTAGCTGACATTGATAATGATGGAGTAGCTGAAATGAGTGGTGCAAGTCCATATTACTTTGATCATGAGTGTTATGACAATCCTGAGCACTTGAAAGTGCTTGGTGATAAAGATGTTGGGAAGTGTGATGCAAGTTCTAGTGTTGTATACAATCTTGATACAAAGCAAGTTCAGAGGAGTCAAGAACTAGATTTAAGTGCAAGTACTCGAAAAAATTTACGTGTATATATATACTCTTCACCTTCAATGGTTGATTTGAATGTTGATGGGAACATGGACACCCTTGTTGGGACTTCACTTGGCTTGTTCTATGTCCTGGACCATCATGGAAATACTAGGAAAAATTTCTCTCTGAAAATGGCTGGAAAAGATGATGAAGAATATCAGACCATGACTTCTAGGGGGAGTGTTGAACTTAGAGAAACACAGCCTTTGGATTCAATTTTACAGGATGTAAGGTCCTTGTATTGTGATGAGAGTTGCGAGTCAATTGGAAAAGAGATCCCATCAGCTGCTCTAGTGCCTGATGAAAGCTTGGATTCTCTGTTTTATGATGCAAATGAAGATATAGAAAGCTCATTGAGAGATGACCATGATGTTGCTTTAGATCCAACATATGAAGAAGGAGATTTGGAAATGACTGAAATTCAAAATGCTGAAGTTGCAGCTGATATCAATGATGATGAAGAATTGGTTGCTGAATTTAGAACCAATATGAAAGGCAAGTTCGAAATAAATGAACTTGGTTTTTTTGGCTATGCTTTGGGAATAAAACAATGTGAAATGGAAATGAAGTATGTTTGCTCAAGAGAACTGTTAACTGACTTGTTCACAAAGACCTCAGCAAAGGAAGGTCTTGAGAAGCTAAGGAGAATGGTGGAGAATGTGCAGTCCAGGAATCAAGGGGGAGTGTTGAAATCTGGAATTGATTCCAGGTCTGCCAAGCAAGCTGAAGAAGGAGCTGACGCGGGATAATTGAAGAATGAAGAATTGAAGTTTGAAGAATCATGTTTTAATGTTTCCTGTTTTAAATTCAATGTAATCAGGATGATTAACATCCATTAGATTAGAAGTCAACGTTAGTCTGTTATTTCAGTTAAAAGTCAATGTTTTAGTTAAGTTTCAATTTTATCAGAATTGTGAAAATATAGCCGTTGTAATGTTTTGATTTCTATAAATAAGATGAGTGGGATGGCAGTAACCACACATGAGATTCTGCCCATGTTCACGTTCTTTAAAACTCAAATTTCAGAGTAAATTGTGTTCTTATTTTCTGGGAAATTTCTCTTCATTTCTGGAAAAATTCCCGTCCCCAGATTTTAATCTCTACAGTACCTGTTCTCAGGCTTTTGGCAAAGTTGTCCATACAGATTTGAACAGTACATGTTCTTATCAGAAATTTTGATTTTTCTTCCAAAATCTAACAGTTTCTCCCTCATTTCACTGCTGAGCTTAGATTTTCAGTGGTCTGGTCATATATACCTATCCCTTTACAGATGTTATCGAACGCAGTCCGTGAGAAGTTGCCTTGCTTCGAAAATCTGCCTAACTTTCTGAACTTGACTCGGTTGGAGATTGAAGCTAGTGGAGATTATTGCTGGTTTGTTTCGCAAGAGATACTCTAATGCTCTCCGAAGTTGGAAGTAGTCTTGATAAGAAAATTAAATACGTGCTGTGTTTTTTCTGCAAGTATGATCGGTTTCTTCTTCTTCTTCTTACAGACTTTAACCGTTCAGACCAATGAACCTCCCAAATGGCCAAGTCTCTTACACGTTAATTCATCTGTAGATCCCAAATGGCGAAATCCTGGATTCGTGCCCCAGAGCACGAGGTCATGCCTTAAAGTGATTGAGTGTACGTGTAGATTTGAATGGGACATCGCGGAGATAGAAATGGCGGAATATTTCATAAGGAATGCGTTGGTCTTGGAGAAGATGGCTATCAGATTTGGAAGGGGCATGATTCGTAGTCCAGAAGAACGTGTAGTCAGGAGGTTGACAGAGTGTCAAATGGGCTCCAGTGCATGTCGACTTTTATCTGTTAGAGATTGCTAAACGAGGAAGAGACAATATATATGGATGAATATTTTTGTTGTTCTAGTGTTGTATTCTGTGCAGTGTCTACTTCCTTTGATCTCTTGGATGCATGCTCAGGATAGGGCGGTTTGGGAGGGCAGTTGTGGTAGCTTTTTAAAGTGTTTTTCGTGCCGAAATACATCAAAATGATGTTTTTTTTATTTTTTTTAAATCATTTTTGATATCAGCACATCAAAATGATCTAAAAACATCAAAACATATTCGTTTAAAATTAAAAAAAAAATGAATTTCTTTGGCACGGCGGTTCTCTAAGCTCTTTATTGTTTTTGTGTATATTATTTTAGGAAATTGGTTTATTTAAAACCCCAAAAACACCTTATGTATACTAAAAACAAAATAACAAGTATTTCTCTAAGCCTGGAATGGGGTCAGCCCAACCATGCGGGTTGGCTTCCTAGCCTTGCCCAAGCCCAATATCATGGTTCATTCACAAATCTGCAAGAATTAAGATCAAAAGAGATTTTAGTTTGGGTTTTGCCAAGAACCTGAAGAACAACATTTAAGGAGCCTGGAAACCATGTTATCAAATTCGGTCAAATCGTATCAAATAAAAAGCATGGAGTATGAAATACTGAAGCATAATGATATGTGGGATAAGACTTGAAATGAAACTTTATAGCTAAGAGCTCAAATCTAGATATTCAAATCTATAAGGGATCGATTAATTCAAACCACACCTCATATGATCGGAGAACAATAACATATAAGTTCAGGCTTTGATGAAAGCACGTAAAAGGGCTTGCTATATTCATCGGTATAAGAACCACTCATAAAATTACCGACAGATATGTTGTGATGGCATATTTTCATCAGTAAATTCATTAGTGATTTTTATATTAACACATAGACAAAATAGAGTTAATATGTTTACACTCACAGAATATTCTGTCAGTGATATGAATTGATTCTTCTAGGTACTCATGCTACACCTCAAATCCTAGAAGTATAGCATGAACCTTCATCCGATATTGGCAAAACAGTGCCTAATCTAGTTGGATCATGGAAAGAACGAGGGAAGAGGGAATTGCTCAAAACATTGGGCTAGCTTATATTTCACTGGTGTATTTATCTAAAGAAATTACTAAAAGATAACCGCTACATAATCGCACCTCTATTTATTCGAAATACAAATAATCTTCTGTTTATTCAAAAGATGTTCTTTACTCTTACATTGCAGGCTCATTTATAGCTATTGATCCAGAAATAAGAAAAGCAGAATCTTATAAGTAAGTTTTCCTTATCAAATCTACAAACTTGCTATATGTTTCCCTTGTACTTTACAAGATCCCTACAAAGCCTACATTCCTTGGCAGAATAAGTCCAATTTACAACTTTCTAACTGGCATAGAAGATGATCTAGGCATATCTTCCACGTGAAAATATGATCTTTCTGATGAAGGAACAGAAGCTGAGGGACGAAGGAAACGAGTAGCAGCCCTGCATGAAGTTTCATTGGCAACTGTGGTAGGACTAGCTGGAATAAAAGAAGCTGGCTGAAACTCGATTTGAGTGGCTGGAACGGCATCATTTTCAGGAATATCAAGTAAATGATGATTTTCTTCCTCAACCATTACTGTTCTTGTGTCTGTGTGCATGGTAGGATCATCTGTGAAAATTCCATCTTTCGTCTTCCTCCTAGCTGCTTTCCCCAACCCAAGGAGTGTCTCCCTTATTATTTGTGGAATTAATGCCGCCTTATACTTTGTTCCCATCTGGTAAAAGGGAGGGAGCAATTCGTGATGCTAATATTCACCAGAAAATGATCGAACAAGAAAAAAAGTAACATAATACTACGTATCATCTTAACGCAATGAAAACCTGCTCAAGCATTCATGTTAATAGTTAGGAAGAGGGAGGCCTCTTCTACTCACAAGTGGATAAAGATGATCTCAATTCTTAAAATGCCATAAAAACATTCATGGCAAATTAAAGGAGTCGACAACATGACTTTTGAAAAAAAAATTATAGGGTGTTTTACATTGTTTTTCAAAAATACTTTTGAAAAAAATTGAAAATTTTCTATTTTTATTTGTATTTTAAATTATTTTTTTATGTTTTTATATCATTTTCATATGCTAATATAAAAAATAATTTCTAAAAAATAAAAATAAAAATAAAAATATTATTTTAATATATTTTTAAATAAAATACATTTTCAAAAATAACTAGAAGTTCCATACAAGCAATTGTTGTGGATAATGACACATGCAGCTGGCATATGCCATTAAGTTGAAAGGCTTTATTGGCGGTCAAGTCTTCATTACTGGAAGCTGTGGTATATGTGCATCGGATACAAGTTCAAGTAATAATCTTATTTAAAAGTTCAAGGTGGTGTTACATGAATCTTTAATATATAATTTATATTATTTTCTAACATTCTTTTTTAAGTGAAAGCCTATTGAGCTTGAATTGCACAGACTCGTACTATCTTGTACTTGATTTTTATAAAAAATAATGAGGTGATGAGATTTGAAATCGTAACTGTTGGATCAGTCAAGAAATTATATAACCTAAAAGCTCAAGTTATTAGGTGAAATCACAGGATATAATTTATATTATTCTCTGAGGGGTCATATAATACTGATTTCTTGTTCATGATATTTGTTGACTAGTAGATTATGCATATAATATGAATTGGCCAGTATTTTTCTTGGGGAAAAGTATTTCCTAGTGAATGAATATGATACCTGAGTAACGAGTGCATATAGTGGCAAGGTGCTGTAGCTGCAAAGGAACTGCCCAGCAAACCTGCAAGATATATAATACAATAATGCAGTAGCTGTAAAAGCTGATAAAAAATCCTCAAGAAAGTCTCAACTATATATCTCAGATGTACGCATACCCCAGCACAAGTCGTATGTAAACCAGAAAATGGCTCCTAATAAAGCAAGATTTGTACCCGAATTGCCACTGTAAATTAATCAACAGAAAACAGTTCAATGTACAGATTCAACACCTCGTCAAGGAGAAGAAAAAAAAATTATCTCCTCATTTCTGATTCTTCTGATCAGTGATTATTGCTAGAGAATACTATAAATCATATTCTGGAGTCTCACCTAACAGCTTAAGCTTTTAGATGAGATGGTTCTTTAACATGTTATCAGAACTTTGTTGAACCAGCGGTCAAGAGTTTGAATCTCACCACCCTCATTCTATTTGATAAAAATCAAGCACAAGGTAATGTTGACTTGTGCAAGTTTCAAGCGCAAAGAGCTTTCACTTGAGGGGATATATTAGAGGATAATATAAATCATATTCTAGGGTCTCACCTAGTAGTTTAACCTTTTAGGTGAGATAGTTCCTTAAGAACTATCAACCATTCTTTAAGTGCTTTCCAAATGTTTCTCAAATGAATTTAGTAAACATTGAATCAACATAAACCCAGGAAAAGGTGAGATTTTTGCTCAAACAATCACTTAAATTATAATAAACTTGAGCTTGGTTGGTGTCCAGAAGGAAAGGACAGAAGTTAATTATATCTCTCAATCCAATGAATAATAATCAAGTCAGGGTAGAGGAGGTACCCAAAACCAAAAGAATGAAGCCAATTCAAATGAATTCTGCAATAACATCACAGAGAGAAAAGGAACGAGGTGTCAGTTATGCTGCACAAAACCATAAAACCATTTTCTAGGGAAGAAGGAACTGAAAGTTCTGTATATGTTACCATTTTAATTTGAGAAACTGATCACAGTGAGCATTGCTTACCTGGAACAGGATAAAATGGATCAATGGCAGAAACAGTTCTGGCTTCTTGAACCAGAAAAGATCATCTCGAGGCTTCAGCTTCCCTACTTCAGAGTGTTCAGTTAAGCCAGCAGTCTCTAATGTCAAGATCGCAATAACATGTTGTAGCTTTGCACCTACTAGAAGAACAAGCTGCCCATGACATGAAAAATCAGAAAAAAGTCCGACACAATTACTTTAGTGCTACAGAAAAATTTACGTGTAATCACTTGTCCTTCCATACTTTTTGTTTCTGTCTAGGAAAATTCCATTTGCAGAACACAGGTGATTGATAAAACTTAAACTCAAAAGAACCAGCACTTACAGTGATTGGAACGACTGATATCCAAAAATAGAGGTTAGATCCTGTAGAGAGGTTTCAAAACGATCAGACCATAAACTAGTAAGACTGAGACTTAGAATAACCTGATCATACACTAGACAATACTTAGATCATTGACCTGTGTTGCATCGTGGATTAGATCAATTTTGATTTCATATAAAAAAAACTATCATAGCATTGAGATCGAGATAAATTCATTGAGAGCAAAAAAACTATATAAAGTCTCACTCCCAACAAATCATAGCATCATTTTTCACATACACAGGTAACCATTACCTTCCACATTAAGCAGCATGAAAGCAACAACAAATCCCCACAATGGAACGCTGCAAGCCATTGAACAAACAGGCAATATTTAGCTCCATCATGCAGATGAATGGCCTAAAAATACTATTCTTAGACGTTACCTCACACCAACAATTCTGTGGAATTCTTCTTCCATGGAGCGAATCATGTAGCTGTGAAAATCATAATTCAACGGGAGGTTGTGATTCTGCCACGAGCAAGAAGAAACAAAAGTTATGGATGTCAATGAAGAAGCATAATTTATGTATATCAGCAAAGACGCTCCTCGTCCATATGGATCTTGGTCTCACTCCAATTCAACGTCTCATTTTAGAAAGTTAGAAATTCACTTACATAATGGGCTGACAGATAACAAAAGAGCATACCAAGATGAAGCCCCTTGCGAAGAGTAAGGTAGTCTGTGTGAACCACCGAAGGTCCAAATTGCCGAAAGAAACATGTCTGCAAGTTGATAAAACCAGCAACTTCAACTGATATTATCACTCAGACTGTAAAGGAGGGAATTGCCTAAACCTTCATCTAAGAAGAAACACTTGCGTCTCAAAACCATTAAAAAAAGAAGCTACGGATGTAAATTCCCTGCTTCCGATTCAGAGAAACTCTGTTTATATAAGATCAAAACATTATTTTGCACCAGAATTTCTTCTTCTTTTCGTGCGCTTTCACCCCTCTACCATAGGTGTTCTTGAAACCTTATTATAACATAAATATCCGAGACAAACTTCAGTCATCCATATTTATTTATCCTTTATTGATGAGTTATGACATTTTTTTTACATGGTGGAGCACGGGGGGATAGGCGCAAGGATTCTTTTGGGCGAGGTGGGGTGACACAGAGATAACACATCAGAAGATGAGGAGCACAAAAACAAGGCCTCATGGGAAAGCTCTAATTTTATCGCAGAATTAGTTAGAGTTAATAAAAAAAACAAGCATGGATTACAACATAGAAAGCATTAAAGAGCAAGAAAGAGAGTTTTGTTCGTACCACCCAGATAAGGAAACTGTTCTTGAACAAAGGACTTGAGGCATGATGTCTTACGAAGGTTGTTTGCCTTCGTAATGTCTCTCTCTATTGATTTCTGTTACAGAATAAATAACTGAGTCGTGGTTTCTGTGATACAACAATATTTATAAGTTTAAATATTCTCAGTTAAAATGATTGGAAGGTGGAGGTATCCATTGAAAAAACATGGGCAAAAAGAACTATACAACACTTGTTACTGTTTAAACTTTTTAAATCTATCTAAAACCACTTTCCTGTCTAAAGCTGTACCTGTAAATGGATCATGGCAGTCCATACAGCTATCCTCCCATGCTCTCCAGCTATGAATCTGGTGAGACAATTACAATGTTAGACAGTTGGTCACAGTGATAAAAAGGTTATGGTTCTCTTGTTTCATGAGTCAAATCTAGTATCTTGTATTTGATGCAACTGCAGTTCGGGAAGAAGGTGGTTTTTATGGTCAACATAATTTCCTCTCCTGGATCTTGGCAAGGACATAACAAGATGGACAAGAAAATACTGTATTTCTCTAAATACAAGAACCAAATGCATGGTGGATCCTGTTTTATACATTATATATCTATTTCCCTTCCATTAGGTTGTGAAATTACTAAGCATATGAACTTAACCATTCCTAAAACCACTTCACCATTGAGAAAAAACAACAGCTCAAAATGCGTAACCTTCACAATCGCCAGCAGCACTGTTAAGCAGCTGTAACATATATGTGTGATTGCCATGACGAAAATGAAGCGATGCAGCCGCTCAAGAACTTGATATGAAACGAATGGCTCATATCCCTGCACATCAAACATTTTTCAGAATCGAATATTGCATTCAAAAAGCGACCAGAAATGTAAATCCCCTTTCTCGATCGTAATTTTCATAAAGAAAACAAATGCCGTAGTAAAATTCAATATCCTCAGCAATGTTTTATGTAGATGAATGACATGCCTTTTCGCAGGGGATTCGAATCCAAGCCATTCAGCATTCTTCGAAGTGGATGAGGAAGAACAGAAAGCATTTCTAGTTTACGTCCCTCGGAAGAATTATGTTTATCTCCCTCACCAAACTCTGGTCTCGTGCAAGTAGCCAAATGGCCTCCATAGAACTTTGATGGAATGCAAGTAGTGGATATGATGCTTGAGGTAGCGGTTAGAAGAAGTGATATGAATCCAAGCAACATCAACTCTGAAGACAAGTACGAAATAATACATGTGAATGAAAATTACAGAAACATACGAAAGAACTAGATGAACTTTCTGGAGAATCTGATGTTGTTTTTAGAACTTGGAAAATACCTTCTTTCATTTTCTCCACAGTTGCCAGCAAAGGTTTCTGTTTGGTTTCCCGCAGCCACTGAAAAACAAATGTATATATACAGAATCAAATTTTAGATTAGACGCCAAAGCTATTGAAACCAACAAGACACTGACATTCCAGAGAAGAAAATGCAAAAAAACAGGCTAACATTAGAAAAAAATAATGATCTGACAGATGATTTTTTCAATTCATCTGTCAATATAGAGTTCTCCAAAAGTAAACGTCTGAAATTTTATCATAAACCTGCTGAAACAAAGTTAACAAAGCTGCCATAACAGTGTTCCAAAACGTAATTTCCACATCTAATTAAACCATTTTATGCAACTGGGATAATCAGTGAGATTTCAGCTACTTTGAAACTCAAAGTCCTCGAAAAAACATCAGAAAAGATGACACTTACATTACATAGTCTGTGAATTGAGCGCTCCACAATAAGAGAGACAGCCACAAAGATTGTCAGCACAGTTGCAACTGACCATGTCGGAGTTAAGGCCAGGGTTCTCATTTCGTTAGTCTCTTCTTCCATTCGAAGCAATCCTACTTAGACACACAAAACTTTGTTTTAAAATCTTTGCACCCCTTAAGTCCCTGTATTAGTTTTAAACCAACAACGAAAAGCAACCAAATTCGCTTTCTAGAAATTAAAACTCATCTTCAGAAACACAAATTTAGCTTCTTCCTCCTCCTCGTGTAATCATAAGTATAAATATGATTATACAAACAAGAAAAGAAAAAAAATATTTGGACTAGATTGTCCGGAGGCTAACTGTGCTCTCTCTCTCTCTCTGTTTCTCTTCTTCTTCACTCTCTCTCCTTCTTTTCTCCCTTTTTCCTTGGACAGACTCACCGAGATTATAGAATCATTCTGACTAAGATATTTCAGGTCATCTCAGTTTATTATTCATCACTATACATATATAATAGTAGTAGTAGTGGTAGTAGTACAAGTAATACGGTGAGATTCATGAATGATACTTTTTCATTTGTATTTCTCTGTATATTTTCTAGAAATTAACTTGGTTTTGAGAGAGACACGTGATGATTCATTTAAACAACACTGCATGCAAAACACTTTCGACGATACAGAGAATATATTCATGAGAAATATCATTTTTTATCTTCTCGAGTTCTTATCTACTTCTTATCACTTGAGAAAAAACTTGCACTAACTTAAGCTTAGATATTCATAAATTTTGTATTCATCAATCATTTTCATAAATTTTTTTATTGTTTCTCGTGTGGGTTTTTTTTTAAAATTAGTTGGTATCATAGCTCTACATCTATTGATATTGTAGCCTAATAAATACTTGTGCTTTGTTGCTATATGTTGTCGAATAACCATTGCTATAATAAGCTTTGATTCATCTATAGATATTCAGTTTATAATGTGTCAATAGATATTTAGTTTGGTTTATAAAAACGAAATCAAATTAAAATTTATCCAAATCTTTTTTAAAAAAATCAATCATTTTAATTAATTTTGAACAAGTTTTTCAAATAATTTATTTAATTTTTTCACTGGTTTAAGTTGGTTTTTATTTTACTCCTAACTTTAGTAGTAAAGAAGAGAGAGAGAAAAGTGGGGTTTTAGTCTTTTAGACAGTTTGTTGTTTTTCTCTTGTTTTGTAATGGAATGATAAATAGAGACAACACAACTTTGTCGGACCTTTCTTTACCATAAGTTATCTCTCTTAATTGAATTAGATTTTAGATAGCAATCTTTTTCTTTTTCTTTTTTGCGAACAAAATACCATTTTAACAGATAAAATCCAAGTATTTATTTGAAAATATATGTGAACTAGATGTGTAATTAAAAATAGTTAATAAAAAAAATCTGTGTATTTTTTTAAATTTTTAATTAAAAAATATCCCTTTACTATTAAATTAATTAAAAGTTAATAAAAAAGACTTTAAATAACATTATCATTAGACTTTGAATTAATTTGTTTTGTAGATAAAGATTATTTAAAAGATGCTAGAAAAGGGGCTCAAAAGCACATAGATTTGACAGCACCTGCATTTTTTGTTTCCTGTATCTATACACAATAATTGTTCCAGCAAAACTTCTCCTTCGCAAAATATCGTTTACGTGCTAAAAGATAACGACAACAAAGTGCAGTGCGAGCAGACTGAGTCACAAATTTGCGTCATCGTGAATGACGAGTGAGGACCCTCCTCTCTCCTTGAAAGTTGATTGCTTTAGCTTTCTAATGAGCTGATACCACCACAAAATGAGTGGTGTGACGTCAAAACAAAACTTTAATTTTGATCTTGGAGTGAATTATTCTATGAATTATCTAGAAGTTTAAATTTTGTTCATGATATGGACCGGCCCAGAAATACCAGCAAAGACCTATTATATGTTTAGGAGCTTGATCCATGGTTTTGAAGGCTTGATCCGTGGTTTTGAAGGTTCCAACCAAGTCCGTTGTTAGAGTATAATATAATCATATTCTGGGGGCCTCACCTACAAGCTTAAGCTTTTAGGTGAGATGGTTCCTTTAACATGGTATCGAGCCTTGTTGACCCAACTGGTCACAAAGTTCGAATCTCACCACCCCCTATTCTATTTAATAAAAACCAAGCACAAGGTGATGAGGGTTTGTGCAAGTTTCAAGCCCAAAGGGCTTTTCATTTGAGGGGGTGTTAGAGAATAATATAAATCATATTATGGGGTCTCACTTATAAGCTTAAGCTTTTAGGTGAGATGGTTCCTTAACATGGTATCGAGCCTTATTGACCCAACGTTCACGAAGTTCGAATCTCATCACCCCCCCATTCTATTTTGATAAAAAAAAATCAAGCACAAGATAATGTGGGAGTGCTGTGCAAGTTTCAAGTCTCAAAGGGCTTTTCACTTGAAGGGGGGTGTTAGAGTATAATATAATCATATTCTGGGGGGCCTCACCTACAAGCTTAAAGTTTTTAGGTGAGATGGTTCCCTTAACATCAATATTGCAAGGGACCGTTGGAGTATCAAGAGTAGATCCTAGTACATCTTATCCATGTGCAGAGGGGGTCCAATACAATCTTTTTTGGGCCATGAAGTGTAGACACTAAAGGAGACAAAAGAATCCTACTGCAACTTGGAAACAACATGGGTGGCTTCATTTTCCTTTGTTTCTAGGATTAAGAGGCTGGATGGAAGGCTATAAATAAGTCTTATATCAACTCTATAATATTTTACTCTTCTCATCAGAACATGGATGTAATATTATGGGTTTTATTTAATTTTGTTAGCTATAGTCCAAGGTCTATTTGGGCTTAATTAGTACTTTATTTTCAACCAAGATCCAATGCTTGTTTGGATTAACTTATGGGATTTTAAGTTTAGGATTTTGGGTTAGTTTTGAGTAGACCTCTTTTAAGTCCATATAAAAGGGTCCATTAGGGTTACGTTTTTTTTAAGAACTATTTAAACTCATGTAACCTAAATTTCAGCAGCCATTGATGAATATTAATTCTGAACTTTTTAGTTTTATATGTGAGAGTGATTCTTGCATTCTTTAGTTCTTGAATGAACTGAATCTGACTTATCAAAGATTATCCGCCTTTGTGGCGTTATTCTTCTAAATTTTAATAGTGTTGGTGCCATGGGGCGAGTTTTCATTGTGTCACACTCCTATCGAAATCTATTTCGATTTTTTCTATGATCATATTTCATTCTTAATTATGAATTACATAACTATATGATCACGAATTTCACATCAAATTCGTTCCTCAACGTTGTTTCACTTCTGACTGTCCTTAGGGTTTACATACAGAAGAGGAAAATAGTGCAAGGGAAGCTAATACTAGTGGTCAACTTGGTCTTGGGCTCATAGGTTGGGTGACACGAGCTTATCCCTGAAAAAAAAAGTTAAGATGACAGTTCTATTATTACTCATGACTTTTTTCAAAAAAGAATGCATTATTGTATTCTTTTGACCACACTCTTCAAGTGCTAGACCTGCAGTCAATTTCTAATCTCGACCACGTACCACGCATGCTATTTTTTCAAAAAAAATATTATAAATTGACCATTCCTATCATAAGATCACATCTTCACCATTGCATAAATAAATAAAAAATGGTGATTTGCCCCCCCTCAAGTCTCAAAAAGCAAGATATAAGTTTTGTTTGGCTGTACAGTTAAACCTTTTTTTTTGTTAAAAAAGAAAATTGATTTTAAATTAATATTTTATTATTTGTTTGATGTATTAATATCAAAAAATAATTATATTATTTCAATGTATTTTTGAATGAAAAACACTTTTAAAAAATAATTACTACCGCACTTTCAAACACAGTTAATCAGTTGATTCTTACTAATTGTAATGTACTTGCAATTTTGCTAAGTACAGTGTATAACTAACATGTTTAGACGCCAAAACGACAAGAAATGTTGAAAAAATCTAATGCTTTCAATGTTAGTATTATAGAAATGAAAAAAAAGGGAGTTGGATTAGGAGTTGTGTCATAACATATGTTTTATTTTTTATTCTCAATATATGTTAAAAAAGAAAAAAAAAGAAAGAGAGATTAGTGTGTGAAATGATAGCGACATAAAGATAAAGAAAAAGAGATCAAAATAAAGTTTACATCTTTTCAAAATAATTTCAGTGTGAAAAAGATAGAAGATAAAGAGTAATTTAAACATTAATTATTAAAAAAATATAGGATTAATAAAGAACTGAAAGGGACATTTTTTTTTGGTATAATCAAGGGTATCCTAAGCTCGGTCCCGGACTAATCATTTTCGGATCGGGTGGCAAGTCCTCACCCAAGAGACCGGCTGCAGAGCGAAGAGAAGAGTCGAACCCCTTGACCTCATAAGCGATGAGAGCGCTCTAACCCAGCTCCGCCAAGACCTCATGGGTAATGAAAGGGACATATGAGAAAGAAGAAGAGATTAGAAACCCTCAAAAAAGTAAAAAGAAAAAAGGAAAGAAAAAAAAGATACCAATTAGAAAAATAAAGGTCAATCAAATCAGAGAGAAAAAATCCAACTCTTTCACCATGAAAACAACCTAGTTATTGCCTTCTTCTTTTTAGATTCTGATTTCATTCTCACTGTTAGCCCCCATGAACATAAATAGTATCGTGTTTTCTACACAGCTCCAACAACTCTTGAAGGTTGTTCTGGATCTGAATTGAATTGTTCTGATTATATTTTGTATAATTTCATTATGTTTTTTGTTAGTCATTAAATATGCAATTTTGTTATTTATTATGTTTTTTTGTTAGTCATGATGTATAAGCTATTATTTATTTAGAGAACACGACTCAAGATTAGAGGATCCATTCTCAAATCATATCCTAGTATGTTAGACTATCAAATATTTAAATTGACATCTAAATGTTTATAATATTTATTATATGATTTTTTATATTAAATATATACTAATAGCATAGGTGAGATTATACACAAGTTTCCTTTAAACTAAGGTTGTTTTGGTTTTTTTCTTTTTTTATGCGGTGCATTCTTCATTTGTTTATGGATTTTTTTTTCACATCGGCAATTTAATGAATAAATAAAATAATCGAAATACATGCCAAAAGTATAAAAAAAATCAATTGTTTCATGTAGGGATATTTTGGTATTTTTTTTAATGCACAATACAATCTTATCCTAGTCTT